>JAUPFV010000003.1:62546048-62921048 GCA_036936605.1 Limnanthes douglasii subsp. nivea | reverse complement strand
TATCGCAACAATCAATTACATGGATCTATCATGGTGCATAGCATAAGAATAATATGAAATGTAATCTTACATATCTATTCTTAACTAGTCCCACTTAATTGGAGGTCTACTTACAGTAGAGTACGAATAATCAAATACAAGAGAACACAGAAAACTTGTATATAAATATGTTTGCATTAATGACCTTAAGTTCGCGAATATCATAATACAAACAAATTTAATACCTTAATACAAACTCCCACTGAAACTAATAATCCTCTAAGTACACAACACCCATGTTAATGGTGTGTTCAATAAAAACTTTAGGTACTAATGCCTTCATAAGAGGATCTGCTAACATTGAGTTTGTCCCTATGTGCTCCACACTAATTTGACCACTCTGTACTCTCTCTTTAACAGACAGGAACTTGATATCTACATGTTTGGACTTAACCGAGCTCCTGTTACTGTTTGAATACTGAACTGCCGAGTTATTGTCACAATATAATCTAAGGGGTTTTTCTATCCCTTCTACGATTCGCAGTCCCGTGACAAAATTTCGCAGCCAAAGCGCCTGATTGGATGCCTCGAAACAAGCAACAAATTCCGCAGCCATAGTGGAAAATGCAATGAGTGTTTGTTTAACACTTTCCATGATATTGCACCTCCCGCTAAAAGGAATATAATGCCTGAGGTTGAACGACGAGAATCCTCACATCCGGCGAAATTCGAGTCGGAATACCCTATGACCTCCAGTTTATCCGACTTCTTATATGTTAACCTGTGATGTTTTGTTTGTTGCAAATACCGGAGAACTCTTTTGACTGCTTTCCAGTGTTCCATCCCCGGATTACATACGTATCTCCCTAACACACCCACCACAAAAGCAATGTCTGGCCGTGTACAAACTTGAGCATACATCAGACTTCCAACAGCCGAAGCATATGGAACCTTTTGCATTTCCTCAATCTCAAGTTTTGTCTTTGGGCATTGCTTAAGGCTAAACTTTTCAGCTTTTGATATAGGGGTTTCCTTTCCTTTGCTGTTAGCCATCCCGTAACGTTGTAACATACTCTCAATATACGCCTTTTGTGATAAACTCAAAATTCCATGGGATCGATTCCTGTGAATTTGAATTCCTAACACAAATGATGCATCACCAAGATCTTTCATATCGAATTTGTCCGAAAGAAATTTCTTGGTCGTATGTAACAATTCCTTATCGTTCGTGGCCAATAATATGTCATCAACATACAGCACTAGAAATATGAATTTACTCCCACTGATTTTTGATACACACAATCCTCTACCGAATTTATCTCGAAACCAAATGAGACAATAACTTCAAGGAATTTGTGATACCACTGTCGAGACGCTTGCTTTAGACCATAAATAGATTTCTTCAGTTTACATACCGTCGACTTTGGATCACCAGAGACAAAGTTTTCAGGTTGTAACATATAGATCGTTTCCTCAATGTCTCCATTTGATGGAGCTGAAGGTCGAAGTGTGCAACTAATGCCATGATTGTCCGAAAAGAATCCTTCGAAGAAACTGGAGAGAAGGTTTCTTTAAAGTCAACCCCTTCACGTTAAGTAAAACCCTTAGCTACAAGTCGCGCTTTATGCCTCTCCACATTACCCTTAGAATCCCGTTTGGTTTTAAAAATCCATTTACAACCAATCGGCTTCTTTCCTTCAGGTAATAGAACAAGCTCCCATACCGCGTTATCTTGCATTGATTTAAACTCTTCGTTCATTGCTTTAATCCAGAAGTGAGAATCAAAACTTTTCATGGCTTCACGAACACTTAAAGGATCGTTTTCTGTTGAACCATAAAATTCTTCATGTTCTTGAAGATACACTATATAGTCTGAAGATATAACGCTCTTTCTTTCTCTAGTAGATCTACGCAAAGGCATAATTTCTTCATTTTGCACTTGAACTTCTTGAGGAGATAGAGTTTGTTCTTCTTGAACAACTTCATTTTGCTCCATTGGAACAACATCCATGGGAGGAAGATTAACATCATCTTGAGTATCTATATGTTCTAACGAATCTGAAGTGATGATTGGCCTTCTAATTACCATATCATCATCTGACACTATAGTATCATTGTTAGAACCTTCATGAATCTCTGTTGATTCTTCCTCAAAATTGATGAGGGCGGAATTCACCAATATAAGTTGTAATGGTTAAATTGCAATAAACGATATTTGATGTAGTTATCAAGGTGATAAAAGTCCCTCGAGGACCAATGTGTAACATAAAGATAGTTGAGGGGCATTATTAATATGTAATAACGGCCCACTAAGAGTTTAAGCGGGTCCACCTTATTCTAGTATAAAAGGTGACCCACTTGTCTGGCAAAAGGTATGGAATATTATTTTAGAACAACCCCCTTTATCTCTCTATACTTTCTCTCTCTAGTCACATCTGGCTCAAGATCCCAAATATTCTCCCACACAATTATTGACTCATCATTGGCGCCGTCTGTGGGAACGAGTGATACCGAAAAGGAATCTTTTGCTCTTTGAAAATCACATTTTGCGGGATGAACAACAAAGCTGCGACAGAGAGGGTCGGTAGAGAAGTCGTCCGAGCCGTCTCAGGTTCGGAAGGCGAAGGAGCCCCTGGTCGGGAATGGCACGATCGGGGTCGGGACAAGCGGTCAACTTTAATAATGACCCGAAAACAACTCCTTGAGGATATTGCCAGGCTAAAAGAAGAAAAAGAGCGGGCGTTGGACGAGAAAAGGGCCCGGGAAGGAAAGGGCAAAGAACCCATCTTGGAGGATCGGGAGGCAGCCGACCATGACGACGATCTGCGGACAGAAGCCCGACCCGTTAGGTATTATCGGGACTCTCTCCCCGACGACGAGCGAACTGCTAGGACTCGGCGGAACCCGGAGAACCATCGTGGCATGACATTAGACTACCCCTCGGATGACTCATCGGGCAGAGAATATCTGCGTCGGGAAAGAGTACAACGAACACAAAAGAATCGTTCCCGACGCCTCCGAGGACCCCGGGCAGACCCTCTAAAATATAAGAAGGGTAGCACCGATAAGCAGACCCCGGTATCCTTTGAGAAAGAAGAAATGCATGCCGCCAGCCACGGGGAGCGGGAAGTTTTGCGACCCGTTCCGTGGCAACCATCGAATAGTCAGAACCATGGTTACAGAACTAGTAGCCAGTTTATCAGCATGGGAGTTGAGGGACTCTATGGAGTTCGGACGGAAGGCCTTGGGGGAGGAGCATGTGAGCTCGGAATCAATTGGAAGGCCTCCCCACTGTCCGATGAGATACTAGCGGGACAACTCCCGAAGAGATTCGACATTTCTAAACTAGCGAAATACGAAGGGAAAAAGGACCCGGATAATCATTTGGAGGCCTTCAAAAACTTCATGTTAAGCTTCGACAATGATGACAAGCTCCTGTGTAGAGCTTTTGCCATGACTTTCAAGGACAGGGCGTCTAAGTGGTACAACCGTTTACCGCAGGGTTGCATTCGGAATTTTGGGACGTTCTGGACGATATTCAGACAGCACTTTGTGGGAAGTAAAAGCTTCCGGGCCAACGGGGACACTATCATGAATTGCAAGCAGAAACTGGGGGAGAGCCTCAGAGAATAAACTAGGCGATTCATCGACGCGAAAACCGACCTAGATCACTGCGAAGAGAACGTGGCTCTAACGGCGTTTCGTTTGGGTCTGCTTCCAGGGCCAATGAAGCAGGCAGTGACAAAGAAACAAGCGTTCACGTTTTCCGCGCTTCTAGCGCAGATAGAAAAGCAGATATTAATCGAGGAGACAGAAGTGTCTGAGTTGGCAGCGCAGATTCAGCAAAGTGCTCAAGAATCGGTCGTAATCAGACAGGGAACCCGGTCGGACTATGCGAGGGCGGTCCAACCGGTCAGCACGATACACCCGAACCCTCCTGTGTCGGCCAAGCTGTCGGCCCCAGCCGGTCTGAAACCAAAACAAGCTGGTCAGACGACTTCACGACCCATGTCCAACAAATGGACACGACCTGCGTACTTCGCGGACCTCACGGAGTGTGTAGCGTCGATCTACGAACTTGCTTCCAAACCAAAAGCATTCCTTCTCCGATCCTACACTTCGACGATGACGACATGAGGGATATAGCCGGCCCGCATGAGGATGCCATTGTAATCGGGGCAGCCATCGCGGGAGAGGAGGTTCGGCGCATCTTGGTGGATACCGGGAGTTCAGCCAATATCATCTTCGCGTCTACTTTTGCCAAATTCAGAACACAGCCAGCGATCGCGCGGTCCGACCGAACCATTGTCGGGTTTACAGGGTCAGCAGCCGACGTTATAGGAGAGTTCGAGGGCGTAGTCCAGTTAGGCCGCGGTCCTTTTAAGAAAGAGGTCACGGTTTTATTCGTGGTAGTGGACGCACCGGCCTCTCACAACGCCATTCTTGGCCGGTCTTGGATATCACGCATGCATGCGGTAACTTCTACGATCCATCAATGTGTAAAGTACGTGGTCGGAAACAACGTAGGAGTGGTCAGGAGCAGCCAGAAAGCAGCGCGGGAATGTTACCGAGCAGTGTTGGCACCAAAGAAAGACCAAGAGATGTTTCCAGCTCAAGAATAGCAATTAAGGGGGATCCCCCCGGGATCGCTACCAGTTGATGACCCCCGGGAGGCCCCAAGCCTTTTGACAACAGACGAAGAATGCGAACTACATCAGTTCACCGCGGGAAAATCTCTGCGGGTCGGGACGTGCCTTTTGCCGACCCTAAGGGAGCAGCTATTGATCCTCCTACGGGAAAACCTAGACTTGTTCGCATGGTGCTCAGGAGATGTTACAGGGGTACCAGAATCTTTTGCGGTTCACAAGCTGACCATCAACAGAAACGTCAGACCAATTACTCGGAAGCGTCGGGCTTTTTCCCCAGAAAAAGCAGACGTAATCCTACGTGAAGTTGAGAGGATGACCAGCATCGGTCATATCAAGGAAGAGAGATACCCGTTATGGATTCTAATCCCGTTCTAGTAAAAAAGAAAAGCGGAAAATGGAGAATGTGTGTGGATTTTACCGACCTTAACCGAGCGTGCCCGAAGGACCCTTTCCCGATGCCGAGAATCGACCAACTGGTGGATTCGACGTCGGGTAACAAACTGCTGTCGTTTATGGACGCCTACGCCGGTTACAATCAGATCAAATTACACTCCGCGGACCAGGAAAATACCACATTCATCACAGGCCGAGGACTATACTGCTACAAAGTAATGCCCTTCGGGCTAAAGAATGCCGGCGCGACATACCAAAGACTAGTTAACAGAACATTCGAAGGTGAGATAGGGAGGAATATGGAGGTGTACATTGATGACATGTTGGTCAAAAGCGGAACCGATATAGCCCACCTTGCTGATCTCAGGGAAACCTTTGATACTTACGAGGGATAAATCTCAAACTTAACCCGGAAAAATGCTCCTTCGGGGTCCGGTCAGGAAAGTTCTTGGGATTCCTCATCAGTGAGAAAGGGATTGAAGCAGATCCTATCCAGCTCCGAGCTCTAACCGACATGACTCCGCCCCGAAGCATCAAAGAAGTACAGATCCTGACTGGGCGTCTGGCCGCCCTAAATCGATTCATTTCTCGCTCGTCTGATAAGTGCGCTCCGTTTTTTCAGGTCTTACGGCAAGCGAATTTTTTTGCATGGACTCCCGAATGTAATGAGGCGTTCTTAGGGATCAAACAATACCTATCGTCCCCGAACATCCTAACGAAGCCTACCACGGGTGAGACGCTCTTCCTTTACATCGCGGTCACGGACTTTGCGGTCAGCGCAGCTCTAATCAGCGAATCAGGACCGGCTCCAACAGCGGTCTACTTTGTGAGCAAAAGCTTGCTGGATGCAGAGACTCGGTATTTAAAATTAGAAAAAATGGCGCTTGCCCTGGTGACAGCAGCGCGGAAAATGCGCCCGTACTTTCAAGCCCACCCTATCGTCGTCCGCACGTCATTTCCACTTAAATATGTTTTCCAGCGACCAGATATGTCCGGGAGAATATCCAAGTGGTCGGTAGAACTAGGGGATTTCGACATCGACTTTGAGCCGCGGACAGCTATCAAGGGCCATGTCTTGGCCGATGTTTTAGTCGAGTTCCATTCCCAACGACCCGAGCAGGAGGTACCTCCCCGAGAAACTGCACTAGGCGAGTGGATCGTCCGAACCGATGAGGGAGCAAACGTTAGTGGCTGTGGAGCAGGGATACAAATCATAACCCCGTCGGGCGTTAGCATGCTCCAAGACATCCGATTTGGTTTCCATACTTCAAACAACGAAGCAGAATATGAGGCTGCTTTGGCAGGATTGCGATTGGCACAGGTGTGCGGGGCGAGACAAGTACGCCTTGTAAGCGACTCCCAACTTTTAATAACCCAAGCTTCGGGGAGTGCGGAGGCTTGGAAAGAACATCTGGTACAATACCTAACAACATTAAGAGTTCTGGCTGCTTCATTTGACAAAATCACCTATGAACATGTCCCGAGGAGTGAGAACACGACCGCGGATTCCTTGGCAACGATCTCCTGCTCTAGCAATTATCCTTGGGTAATAGAACAAGAAAGCCCATCTATTATCAAACGCAATGAGTTGGACAACCGACCTGAAATCGCATGCCAGATCTCATCGATTGCAACCTCGGATTGGCGGCGGGATATTATCTCTTTTCTGGCTGAGGGTCGGCTCCCCGATGACACCGCTTCGGCACGGAAAGTGCGCAACAAAGCTCGGGGGTACATTCTTTTAGGGGATGTGCTATACAAGAAGTCCTTTATCCGACCCCTGCTTCGATGCTTGGGGTTCCACGAATCTCAAGTAATTGTGTGCGAGCTACACGATGGGGAGGGCGCGGCCCACTACGGATACAAGGCTCTAATTAGGAGAATTCTCCTCGCAGGATTCTATTGGCCGACGATAACGGCAGATGCGCGACTCATAGTTAAAACTTGCGATACATGTCAACGGTTCGGGAACGCCATCAACGTACCTGCATCTCCCTTAGAATCTATATCCGAAGGGCTACCCTTTGACCGATGGGGAATCGACCTCGTCGGGCCGTTACCTATGGCGTAGGGGGGAAGACAGACGATTGTCGTGGCGGTGGATTACTTCTCCAAATGGGTCGAAGCCGAACCTCTGTCCGCCACGAAGACCAAAGATATCATCAAATTTATCTGGGCTAACATATGTTGCCGGTTCGGGGTGCCGCAGAGGCTGACTATGGATAATGGGCCGCAGTTTGACAGTGTAGAAATGAAAGCATTCTGCACCACTCATAAGATCCGACAAAGCTTCTCTGCTCCTTTCCATCCTCAAGCGAACGGGCAGGTCGAAGTAACTAACCGAACCATTTTGGATGGCCTCAGAAAGAACCTCGAGGGAAAGGCCGGAAAATGGCCTGACTACCTACAAGAAGTACTATGGGCTTACCGAACCACACCCGAGACAGCTACCCAAGAGTCCCCTTATGCTCTGGTATACGGTATGGACGCGGTCACCCCCGCGGAATCAATGTTTCCTTCTTTCAGGGTCGGAACTTATCAGGAGGAGACGAACGACGACAGCCGACGAGTCAAGCTCGACCTCATAGAAGAGAAGCGCAATCGCGCCCGATTAAACTCTTTGCACTATCAGACCCTGATGAGAAGTCGATACACATCCAAAGTCCGTCGTCGGAAGTTTAAGGTCGGAGACAAGGTTCTGCGGCGTGTTTTCCTTCACACAAAAGATAAAAGCCTCGGGAAGCTCGCCCCGAATTGGGAAGGACCCTACGAGATTGTCGAAAAAATCAAGAGCGGGACGTACCGCCTGCAGAATAGGCGCGGACATCTTTTAAGGCTACCATGGAATATTAAACACTTGAAGTTGTATTTAGAATAGTGGTGGACTTGTATTTCAATTTGTATTTCATATTGTTCAAAATTGTAACGTACGGGGATGCACTCTTTCCTACCTCGGTGGCGCGAGGAGGTTTTAACGAGGCATCGAAAAAACCCGACCGCCGATTACATTAACCAAAAAATTCTTTTGCCTTCCAAATATTGAATTGTTGTGACCTTGGACAGCTGACGAGCTGGACATCGTCCGTTTCTATTATTATAAATGGATCTACATATATAGTTTTCCCGATCCTCTGGAAAACTTTTCGATGACATATCGATCTACAGAACCTTAATGGGTTTTTCGGCTCTTACCGATCTACATATATAGTTTTCCCGATCCTCTGGAAAAAATTTCGATGACATATCGATCTACAGAACCTTAATGGGTTTTTCGGCTCTTACCGATCTACATATATAGTTTTCCCGATCCTCTGGAAAATTTTCGATGACATATCGATCTACAGGACCTTAATGGGTTTTTCGGTTTTCACCGATCTAAATATGTACTTTAACAGACCCTCAAGACAATTCTTCAATATTACTTTATTTTGCAGAACTTACGATCCCCGATCCTATCAGAACCTAAGTAACGATGTGTGAAAAGACATAGCCAGAAAACTTGATATATTAACAGGGGAACCCTGGCCCCCAAAAGCGAAAGTTAAAGATGTTCATAAAAAAAATGACAGAGGGGCCCGCGGCCCCCAAAGAGTTACAAGAATAAGTAAGCAAAAAACAAAAAGGAACAAACACTCCCAACTCCCAGATCACTCGTCCTCGTCCTCGTTCTCTTCATCCTCCTCAGCATCGTCGGATTCTACACACTCGACCCCCTCGGGCCGGTCTTTCTCTGGCACGTCTAACCACATCGACCCGAGGTTAAGGTCTGGGTAGCGGTTGTGGAACGACAGCACGTACGCGGCTTTGGCATCGGCAGTTTCCTTCTCCGACCACTTCCTACACCGGTTGGCAAAAGCGACGTTTGAGGATTTCAACTTTTGAACCTCCAGAGCCAAAGCAGCGGCGCGGTCTTCCGCGGCTTTCTTTGCCACCTCCGTAGCCTTCATCGCCTCCTCCGCAGCTGCCTTCACCTTGGTAGCGGCACGCTCGGCTTCAGCGATCCGACCCTCTGCCAACGCCTGAGCCGCCTTGGCAGTTTCCACCTCCGAGGACAAACTAGCGATCTTTGCCTCCGCTGAGACTAACTGCTGACTTAGCTCCTTTTCCCGTCGCTCTTTCATGGCCGCTGGTACAAGCAAGTTATACAAAGATAAAGCTAGACCATCCGATCCCCGTAGCAGGAATGTGTGCGGGCTACCGAGCATTGGCAGCACATGGAATTTCGGGCCACTAGACGAGGCTGCGTCTGGGTTTGAAGCCTTGGGGGGCTCGACATCATCTGGAATTGCCACAACGTCCGCTGCCGGAATACCCTGGGCATTACCGACCTGATCCAGAAGCTTCGGTCCTACGGTGCCCACCCCCGCGCTAACAACTGCCTGACTCTCTTTCCTCGAAGGCTTGGGTTTCTTTACCTTAGACCCCTCCGCATCAGCACGGCCTTTCCTTTTTTGCACCAAAGCCCGGTCCTGGCTTGCCTCTGTTCCTTCAGGCGCGGGCACCTCCACCCGAGTCGGTTCACCAGCCTCATCGGCTGCGGTCTCCTTTTCTCCCCCCTCGTCATCTGACTTCGGGCGTTTGCTAGACGCCTTGTTGCGTTTGGGTGGATACAATATTGACCCAGGAGTGCCGGTTCTACCAATCACGTCCTCCAAGCTCGGGGGCTGCCGCAGCTGCTCGATGGTAAGAACCTCGGATGAGCAACGCCAGAGGTTGCTCATAAATAAGTTCGTATCGATGAAGGTGCGATGCATATCCCGACCCCAATGCCTCCGGGAGTAGTTTTTCAGCACCTCGAAAGTGGCCTCAGCAGCTTTCGAGTAGTTCTTCTTCAGCCCTTGCAACCAGTCTTTCGACACTGCGCAAAGGGTCGGTAAATAAAATAATAATAATAATAATATGTAGTACCATCATGGACTCAGGTCCGCAGCAGCTGCCTCTTATTCCCCGAAGTGTAGGGAAGACCGTTCTCCCAGCACCCGCTCAGAAATACGAACCGATGCTTCCAACCTTTGTTCCCCTCCAAGAAATCATTTACAATCTTCCATTTATTTCCAAGGGAAGAGTAGAAGAACGGGGATTTTGGAGATTTGGACATACCCGACATAACAACATACTCCTCCATCGGCATAACCCGACCTGAAAGACGGGAAGCCAAGATACAAGATATTAGAGTATACCAGGCGTTCGGCGTCAGCTGCGACGGGCAGATTTGGAGGGTGCGGAAGTAAAGCGCAATCTCAGGGTTTAAAGGGAAGCGCAACCCCCAGTTGAACAACTCGGTAAAAAACACAATCTCCCTGGGTCGGACATGAACAGGGGTGTCCCCGGGGAGCGGGAACCGAACGGTGACACATTCGGGAATTCCCCAGCGGATCAGCAGCTCTTTATGATCAGACTCGGGGAAGTAGAGGTACTTCCCCTCGTAAAGGGAAACCACGTCTTTCGTCCGAAGCCAGCTAAAATACTTGGTGGTAATTGCAGCCTCAACTTCTTTGGGCAAGGGGTCGTCAGGTGGGTTAGCTGCGTTGCCAGCAGCAGCGACACAGACGTCCGTGGGTGCAACGTCTGCTTCTGACTCTCCCATTTCTGGGTCTGGAGCCTGATCAGAACTTCGGGCAGCAGCAGCATCAGGTTCTGATGGTCGTACCCGAGAGGTGGAGGCCTCGACAATGTCGCCCGAAAAAGCCCGATGAGCCGCTTCCACTTCCTCGGGCGTAAGCTGACGTTTGGGCAAACCTAAAAAAGTGACCGCAGTATTAATACCGGTCTGATACCCTCGAATCGAGGGCGTAAGTTGAACCATTTCAGGATCGTTACCTCCTACGGGGGACGTAGAGGGACCATCTTCTCCCATTATCAAGAACTTGGATTCGCGAGCGCGTCGGGGAACGTTTGAGTTGACGGGCAATAGGGTCGGATCGTTCGACCCAACTACAGGGGAATGAGAAGAGCTGCCACTAGAAGAAAGGATAACGGTTTCTGGAGAAAGACTAGCCTCTGGATATGGAGAAACCGGAGGGTCGGTTAGAAGGAAAGATTCTGCAGGGATCGGGGTGGCTAGAACAGGGTCGTGAGGAAGTGGAGCGGGAATAAAAGGTTTGGAGTTAGATCCCCAGATCAGACCAGCGCGTCGGTATTCCTCTGCTCGATCTCCGATGCTAGACCACTCTTCAAAACTCCACTCAGACTTTTTCTTTTTCTTGGTTGGCTTTTGCTTCGGGTATCTGGCTCTCATAAAACAAGCATTCCAGGATAAAGAAGGGTCTGATGAGCTCTCTCTCTCTCTCTCTAGAAATGATCTGACAACACTTCCTCTCTCTAGAATGCCTCTGAGAGAAACCAAGGATTGGGGAGTATTTATAGGCAAGGTTGAAAGATCGGGGGATACCAATCGACAAAAGCACAGCGGGAAGATGAAGAGTCTCCCTAAGATCCTAGTCTGAAAGAGGCGTGACCCATCAGCAGATGACACGTATTGACCACCGTCTGGCAAGGGCTTACATAGGCCATCCGTCATGTACCTACAGCTGATATGGGCCGTTATGACCGCGTCCGGTAAGAAAGACCAGCCCATCACAGGAGACCCGGGTCGGAGCCTCGAACGTCGGGAAAGAAAATCTAGCAGAACCCGAAGATAGAATAAAAGTCAGACCGTTACAAACAGTGTCGGTAAGCGACCGACGCAAGAGGACAAAGAACAGACTCGCCCAAGGCAATCAGTCCGAAGAGCGTGAGAGATCGGACAACAGGTGCAGGCTCGGCAACAAGTCTCCGCTCCTGATACTCCCGAAGACTGGGGGGCTACTGATGAGGGCGGAATTCGCCAATATAAGTTGTAAGGGTTAAATTGCAATAAACGATATTTGATGTAGTTATCAAGGTGATAAAAGTCCCTCGAGGACCAATGTGTAACATAAAGATAGTTGAGGGGCATTATTAATATGTAATAATGGCCCACTAAGAGTTTAAGCGGGTCCACCTTATTCTAGTATAAAAGGTGACCCACTTGTCTGGCAAAAGGTATGGAATATTATTTTAGAACAACCCCCTTTATCTCTCTATACTTTCTCTCTCTAGTCACATCTGGCTCAAGATCCCAAATATATCCACTAGTAAGCAACAAACGAAAATCACAGATAGAATGAACTAAACACGAACTGCGATCAGCTGTATAGATGGATGTTTCACCATCACTCAGGCTTCGGTTTCTTATCATACCCTGCAAAGAAATACAAACATGAGTTGTTGCTGCTGTATCAACCCACCAAGTATTTCTTGGCACTGAAACTAAATTGATCTGAGAACAGACCATAGAAGTGAAAATACCTTTGGCTTTCATCATAGCCCTCCATTTTTCACATTCTTTCTTAAAGTGCCCCGGTTTCTTACAATGGAAGCAACGCCCTTTACCAGACGTACCCTTATGCTTCTTTTGTCCCGAACCAGATGAATGTGCATCTGAACCTTCATACTTTCTCTTAATTCCCTTATCCACCTGAGCTTTCACCATTTGCACTTCTGGATGTTCTTGCTTCATATTTTCCTCCTCTTGCGCTGCCTGAGAGATGAGCTCGTTGAGAGTCCATTTCTCGCGCTGACAGTTATAAGAAGTTTCGAAGTTCTTATACTGAGGAGGGAAAGAGTGAAAAGCAAAGCTTACCACAACATCTTCGGGAAGGTCAATCTTAAGTGCTTTCAGTTTGGAAGCGATGTTTGACATTTCCAAGATGCGCTCACGAACAGTCCCTTTGCCATGATATTTCATAGAGGCTAGCTTAATAAGCAGCGTCTTAATCTCTACTTTATCGTTCTTGGCAAAACATTTCTCTACCTCTTCGAGAAATATTTTCGCATTAGTGATCTCAGGTGAAACTGCACCACGGAATGCTAATGGAATTGCTTGCTTCATGATCCCTAGACTTATCCTGTTCGATTTTTTTTCCACGCCTCTGACTCTTTCTTCTCCGTAGGAGAACTGTCATCAGTCAGAGGTTTAGGTTCATCGACCCTTAATGCTAATCATGGCACATCAAGTGCAGCAACATATCTTCTTTTCACAGCTCAAAATTGCTCCCATTAAGTATGGGTGCCTTTTTGCCTTCCGGGTTATAGAAATACGAATTTGCTAACATAACAAACAACAAACAATAAATAGCCAAAAACATCACTTAACATATAACCTCCAAAGTATTTAACAAATAAACATAGCATAATAAAACATACTCTTACAACATCAATAAGATACCTTTGGGCAAGCATATTAATTTGTATATGTATGAGTTTGAGCATAATTAATGTTGATCCTTCTAATTGACAAAAAAAAATCTTCCTTTGGGCCGATTTTTTTTTCCTAGTTCAATTTTCTTAATGATCAATTCACAAATAACTAGCTCGTGTCTAAGATTAACTATGTCAAACATTAACCTTCCTTTGGGCCGATTAAAATTTACATACTTGTCAATCATAGACTTGTCAAAACTCTAAAATAATTAATTCAGCAATAGGGATCACTTTGGCGATATATTGAATCATTAATTATTTACCGAAGTTCGGACAACTTAAAACATGCTAATTATTTCGAAAAATACTATACGACTACCTTACTTAATGTCCAAACTATTTCGTAGTCTATGTATAATTTAATCAAATTAAATTTACACCTTAAATTTAATATATTATAATATATCTTTAATTATAATATATCTTTAATTAAATTAAATTTACACCTTAAATTTAATATATTATAATATATCTTTAATTATATTGTAATATATCTTTAATTATAATATATCTTTAATTAAATTAAATTTACACCTTAAATTTAATATATTATAATATATATTTAATTATATTGTAATATATCTTTAATTAAATTAAATTTACACCTTAAATTTAATATATTATAATATATCTTTAATTATATTATAATATAATTCTTAATACATATTATAATATAGTATTTATTTATATATATAAAACTTATTCATATATACTATAATATATATTTATATATATAATAAACTTCAATGATATAATATAATTCTCGTAATAATTCACTTATAACTTTATATAATATATAAGCAAACTTAATTACACATTTATCGGTAGTCACGTATATTTCGGCTATTCTTTAGGCGAAAGGACAATTACTAAATTAATAATTTCAGATTTTAATTTAATTATATTAATTATAGTAGCCGCATACGACATCTTTTAACTGCATATATAATTATACCACCGTAATTGTTTAATTGTTTGTGTAATTTCCGATAACCGACATCATATCTAATATATAGATCTAATATATATGATCTGAAAAACTAAGAATTTAATTTCATGGTGGCTATGATACCACTTGATAGAAATACTAATACTTTACGGATTTCTAATCTAACTTATTGAACCATGAAGTTAAATCATCCTATAATAATGCGGAATAAATACTTACAGGATGTAGACATTCTTTGATCTTCAGATTCCTGACTTAGAGCAGATGATCAACGATCCTTTGCTAGGTTATTGATTCTTCTAAGAGATGGCAACCAAAACACACTTTTGTAATTGATTCGAAGGAAGAATCAATTTGTTTTTCTTAAAGGATTTTCTCTCTGTATTTTCTTTCGTTTCTTTCAAGAATGAGAAACTCATTCTTATATAGAACTAAAGTGAGAAAACGGTTCTTCATTAAGTAATTGTCTGTAACTTCCAGACATTTACTTAACGAAGACCAGTAACGGTTCTTCTCTCTTAATTGTCTGTAACTTCCAGACAGTTACTTAATGAAGACCTGTAACGGTTCTTCTCTCTTAATTGTCTGTAACTTCCAGACAGTTACTTAATGAAGACCAGTCCTTATTAAATTTCCACTTTTAGGGACCATAACCCGGTATTATTTTGTTTTACAAAATAACCCCAAAACTTTACGTTTTGCTTAAGTTGTTTGTTTCCGAATCCAATCCTTCACAGTATTCGGAATTAAACCTGGTATCTATACAATTACCTCCATGATACATATTTTATCTACTAGTCCGTTCTTTTCTTTATGATTACTTTTATTGGACTAATATTAACGATAGTTCGATACATCGATACGACATGTGACGGTCCAACTTAATGGAGAAATTCCAACATGATTATGTTATGATACTGAAACTTGGGTTAGAGATTTACTATTATATTAAGCAAAACAATTTCACTTAATTACTTAATAATCTTCAACCCTTTTACTTAATTATTCACTTATACGTTTATTTTCTATATTCACTCTTTTATTATCTAACTCTTGGAATTAGGTCCTTATGGATACAATGCTAATGAAGACCATGATCCTTATTCACCCCTCGAGAGTCCAATACTGAATTGTTGGATTAAAAGACCCTCATTCTATGTAGAATTTAGCACAACCAGTATCAATATTTTATTCATAACACCATAAGACTAAATAATAATATTAAATATATAATAATAATATTATTATTATTTGTTGGTCTAATACTCCAATTGATTACTTTAATTAAAATTTACCGCACCATATCTGAAAACCTTAAATTACACACATTGAGACATTCCAATTTAGAATTTATTTACATAAGATAGACTTCTTTTATTAGTTTATTAGATACACTTTAAGACCCATTTTATATGTACTCAAAACATAATAAAGATAGTTTGTGTTTGATTCACACAAGTAAGATTGGATGCATATAATTGATTTGGATTCAGTCATAAACAACATACAAATATAATGATTTGAATTAGACCAATAGAAACTAACTTAGTACATGCCCTCATTTACGCTAGTTCTCACATTTGAGTAACTTTAATGAATTTTAAGGTGTAAGTAATAAAAATATTTATTTCTACTTTAAAAAAAAAATATTTAAAAATTAAAAAAAAATTAACCAAAGGTTTCGAAATGATTAAATATTTTAAATCATAATATTTTGATTATATAGACAAAAATTTGATGTAAACTAATGTGACATAGTTATTATTTTATTCGTTTTATTAGTTGTTTAAGGATTATTTTGGTTACGTTTTCTGTAAGTAGTCGGACATCATATTTATGATACATGCGTATTATATTAAATGGACCTTGAAAAAGGGGTTTCACACATCGTTCAAGAAGTGTGTATTGGATATATAAGTTTTTCTACGATTCAGGAAAAATGAAAGATCTCCGGCGTTATATTTTGTTTGCGAGAGGTCCGGTAAATACATAAGAGGGCCTAAAAAATAAAAAATCACATAAATATAAAAATAAATTTCCTTTTAAACTCAAGGTTCATCCATTCCTCTTGACCTATGGTCTTCGGAATTTTTATATGGAAAGAAATCAGAAGGCCATGAAGTTATTTGAAGGATATTTCAGAGAGAGAATGTTAAAAAATATGAAAAAAATATGATAAATGATTTGTTAATGGCCAGTGGTTGCCCTAGCAATATTTTAGTTGGTTTGAGAAAAATAAAACTCGGTAATATATTCAACATATGTAATACATTGGATTTATGTTGTAACTAGCATCTACAGTATTTGTTGTGAAAATTGAAGAAAAATAATTGTGTCGAATGACATAGGACGCCATTTGATGAGTATGCAGTTATTACAGATCTATATTGCACACCCGACATCTACCAGCCTGTTGAGTACATTCTCACATGTTCTAGTTATGGATAGTACACACATAAATACTATGTATAAATATTATTGTTTAAATTATTAGGGTTACGTGAACAGGTTTAACATTTTCTACTTTTGTTTTTATGAGTCTGGAATAGTTTACCAACTACACTCGATTTTTGGATCGACTTAAGGTTCTCATGATATATAAGAAGTGTGCATTATCGGATGTTATGGTAACAAATAAGAATTTGCGATGATAGGCACAATAAACATAATATTCTGAACGCGAGACACATATTATGCAAGTGACACATAAAAAGAAAATATTATTACCAATACGAAGAAATTATTCTCTCAATGAAATGTATCTGACGAGTTTTTAAATTTCTAGAATAAGGTTATATATTTAGCAACCCATTCGAAGATGCAGTAAAATTTAATGACCACAAAAGAGACATTTATAGACTATCCAAAATTCTTGTAGTACGCCAAAACATCTTGGCTCAACCCGGATGGTAAAAATATTTATATGCACACACTAACCCTGACAAGCACTGCAGCAATACCAAAACTAATTGGTAAGTTCATTAATCATTAAGTATTAAATTTAGAGTAGTAGAAGTTACATAATAAAACTAATTATTATTTTTGTTTATATCAGTACTGGAAGCGCACATTCAACGATGAAATTATTTGTTAGAATTATCCAATTTTAAACAATTTCAGATGGAACTAAACTGCTTGCTCGTTATTAGAAACACAAATATAACAACATTGGTCGATGAGTTTAAGGTAACACCTAAATTCACACACCACTCGTAGTTATTCAAAGTTGTGATCCCCTCAATCCCTTAATATTGTGTTAGTATAATGGATAAAAGCTAGCGAGATACATGTAAAAAATACATATGTGTTGTTAGAACAACTTTTATTTTGTCGTGTGCGTGCGATATATGAGAAATGGTTGGAGACATTCGTGTTATGAAAACTTATATGATAAAAAAAGGTGAATTTTTTTAAAGTTTATCATGAAAGAGAAATGAAACAAATAAATTTAATGGAAAAACATATGCACTTTTGTTCGTTAATATGATTTGGAATTAAAGATATATATAATTTAATATGTTCTACCTAAAAATACAGTAAAGGCAAAATGAGGTATGAAAAAAATAATTAAAACTAGTTTGACTAGACGATACAAATATTTTTTAAGCATATGATTGAATAAACCAGTAGCCAACCACACCACAAAACCCCCATAAAAATTACAAGCACTATAAAAACAATAGTCAATCAAACTAAAAAAGGAGAAACGAGCCTAAATTTTTTAAACCCCTAAAGTCATCAAAAATCGAAAAATAAAAAATGATCACAGTTGTGATTGTAAAAAAGATGTTATGTCTTGACCATATCCCCGCTACGTGCCACGTGACATCTCAAATAGTATATTTTTTGTCTCATATTTGGTCTTCTCATTCATTTTCTATAATACCCACTCTTTAAATTTGAATATTGTTGGTAAACTATTGGGTGTGTATTATTGATAAAAAATTATAACCAAATATAAAAAAAAAAACTACTATTTGAACTTCCACACGGCAGCTCCGAAGAAATTGTACAGAGGACAGTAAGTTAAATTGTTTTTTAAAGATAGGGGACTACAACGAAGAGGACTAGTTCTATACAAACGCTCAACATAGGAGACTAATGGTTATTTTTATCATGTTTTGATACTATAATTTGATATGATATTTTGTTGAAAAGAATGGACATCTACGAATTATTATAGTATGAATATTAATATTGATATTTTTTTGAGTCGCTAGGCTTGGCCGAAGCAAAATCTAGATTTAGAGTGAAATAAGAAATTTTTAGAGACATTACGGCTATGAAATAAAAGTAAAAATGTATAAAGTGTGTTATCTCATTCATAACTGGTAGATATTTATTTATAGTTGTCATGTTATAATACATATCTTCCAAATATAATGAGATAATGATTTATTTATCTCTAAATAGTTAAATTTATCGTTAATGGTATATTTTACTAAGTCTCTTGGATATTTGATTACTTGTATTGCTGATAGGCCAACATGTTTGGGTCGGACTAATTGAACCGTTATCAGGAGCCCCTTTAGTCTATGCGAGAGTAACAATGAAGATTAATTCAATAACGTCAAAAGCATTTTTATGGTTTTCTGAAGCATTCTTTGTCTTTGCCGAGGCACCACCTATCTTTCTCGGAGCATATATTATCTTTGTCAAAACATATTTTTTATTTCAAAGGATACTACTTGTTGTCTTGCTCGTTCGGATGCGAGTTGGTCTTTGAATTTTCTTTTGAAAGCTTCAACTTGTTGTTGGTAGTACTTAAATAGCATCTTTAATCCTTGGATAGGGTAGCCATATGCCTTTTGTCTAGGATCCACCTGCTGGATTACACTCTGTTACTTATGAGCCTATTGTGTATGTATTCCAGTAGCCCCATTAGTGCTTGAAAATTAAGATATACGCACTTAAGTTTTATTTCTTAAGGAATTAATTTATTATTTCGTGTTTTATTTCTATTATATTTTTTCATGTAACCCTTATAGTCCTTAGTAAAGATTGAGGGTAAGGGATAAAAAAAACCTATGTCTATACTTAATTTTCCAAACCAGATATTGGTAAAGTATGATTTTGAGAGAAGTGACTTTCTGGTAAGTATATTGTGTAAGCGTGACACTTGATTGGAGGGCACGTTTGGTAAGTATATTTTGTTTTGAAATAAATTGGAGGGCACGTTTTCATTTTTAAATGCACACCTTGATTGGAAGTCTTTCCACCTGGACATAAATTCCTTCTGTACTTGCGCATGTGTGTTCGTTTCAATTTTTTTAATATTTAATTTTCTTTAATTTTGATCCATACCATTTATCCTTTGAGTTAATCTATGTCATTGATTCAAAGAAGATTTATGGTTTGATTTTATTCGTTTATTTAGGTTAAATACTTTGTTATTTCATTTTTCAAATTTTTTCTATGATCTCTTCTTCTTCGTTTATTCTTTTTACTTATTTGAGTTTTTTTTATTCTTTTATATGTTTGTTAGTTTATTGAATCTGCTACAATAATATATTTTTTCTATAACATAGACGTAATGAAAAGGAATTTGAAAAGTTCGATTAATCTTGTTAGTCACGAGAGTATGAGTTCTTGAAATTTTAAATCCAACCGTATTAAATATTCAGAAGTTCTTATTGAAAATGAATCAAACAATGGTGGTTTCACCAAAACTCAGAGGTTATGCTTTATAATGTGCATGTGTCAATTATTTAGAGATGTCGAGTGTTTCCAAAAAATTGACGATTGAGGTATACTACTGATGTTTACCTATAATTCCCTAAACGTCAGGGACACTTATTTTGATGCTCGTGACGGTGAGGTCATTTTTTTAAATTATCTTCTGGATCATGGTCTATGTTTTGCATTATATATTGATATTCTTGGGTTTTCTCATACCAGCCGTAATTAGCCAATTGGTTATCTAATGTTGGGTTTTGTTACTTTCAACTTTCATTATAACAAGACGTTATATTCAACGCTTACACGTGAATAATTTCTTGATTGTTTCATATTTACGGGGCAAAAACAAACCTTTTCTCGTACGTTAAAATAGATGTATTCACACAAATTTTTGCTGGCCTTCTTAGCTTCATAAAGAATTAAAAATATAGTTTGGTTTTTTTCAGTGATAGTTGGGCTACAAAGATTATGAATAATCAAAATTCTATTATTATTTCTTAAAATTATGAGTGTGAGTACGTATGTCCTCGACTTTATTTTCCTCAATGTTGGATTTATTTATTATTGTTTCTCATTCTAGTTTTCCTTTGAGCTCATGTTATGAATATTCACTTCGATAAACTAATGTTAGAGTATATGCTTAAGAGGTATGCTGCCATGATAGAATAATCTAAGAATTAATTTATATGTTCCTTCATTTTGGGGCCTAAATAACTATTGGTAACCAAATTGTAGGCTCACGGAGACGTTAGAGGAACTTTTATGTGTCTTCTAAAAAGAGGATTGTGGAAAAAATGTTTCCTGAACCGGAAAATAAGAGAATATTTCTTCTAAAATAAACTTCTTAGAAATATAAAGGAATATAGTTTGAAGAATGTATCATCCGGTTTTTTAAATATTGTTTCCGGAGCATCTAGTGCTTATGAGACTATTTTCTTGGAACATCAACACAATCTTTCTACTATTGCTAAAGTATATGAAGTTAACGAAAAAGAATAATGATAACTCCTTAAAAGGCGTAAGTGTTCAAAGATTCTATGTAATGTTTACTATATCTTAAAACTATTTAAAATAAATATAATTTTGAGTCTGAATTAGTGTACTTTTGTGTTATGTAGCAAAGTCGCATGGTACATCTTCAACTCATGTATCTTATTCTATTTTTACTAAAATTTTCCCTTAAATCTTCAAAAATACTGATGTTATTGATGATTATATTCTTATATATTCCTCTTTTGACTAAGGTTATACAAAATTTGTAGCCTTAGAATATGGTATTTTTTAGTATAATTCTTTAAACATGGAATTCTTGTCTCCGGTTATGACCAATGCTTTAATTGTATTCGATATAATTGCAATGAAACAAGTCTCTGTTATATAGGAAAAATTAAAGACAATAGTTGGAGAACTTCTTAAGCTGGATTTTGAATATTTAAATGAGAAGTGCCTTTGTCGATGCAACTTTATCTTTCAGTAGATATCATTATATTATTTTATGTTCTGGACATCTTATATTATTTTATGTTCTGGACATCTCGAAGTCCACGGTGCTGCACTAGTTCACGGATCATTTGTTACGATGTTATCTCTCTCTACAGTTCATAGGGGTTCCACCTCATCTTCTAAGAAAATTGGTAATGGAACGATTGTTGAGGTTTCCCAAAGTGTTAAAATGTAATAAGTAAGCTTACAAGGCTGATTAATACTTCTGGTAGTGAAGCTTTTGACCGACATCTCAATTTGGAGGAAGATATTGATGTTCTCCGCCATGTGTTATTATTTCTTTAACATCTCAATTTGTTTCCCTTATTCCTCTTGACAATTCTTATAGGTTGTTCGATGGTGCTCTTATAGTGACATATATTTCTAGTGTCACCCGTAACATTAACTTGTACAAAAATGCTTCACGTTCCATGGGTATATTTTTTGCTAAAGCTTCCACTTTCTCTCCTCCTTTTTTCTCTTTGTCAGATTAAAATAAATAATAAAATTTTCACGTTGCCCAGCTAAAGGTTGTAACCTATCATATTTATCATTTGAAATTTTTGAATTGTCATTTAAACTTATTACTTATGATGATATAGTTTTTTATCTGTCTTTGTTTAATTCTGAATTTATGATATTCATCGTATATTTTCCCATGTGAAACTCATTGTTAATGGTTTGACCATGTTTCATCAAGCCAATATTAGTCATTTCGTTTATCTATCAAACCTTTGGGCCCTTCTAAATGGTGCTACTAAATTCATAGAGGGACAAGTTGGTTTAAATATTACTCTTGAATCTAAAATAGAAATAAAAATAAAATGCAAGCAGATTTTGATGATATCCATAAGAAAGAAAGGTTATTACGCCTTGAATTGTAGTTCCAAACTAATGTTTTGAAGAAAAGAATCTCTTGCATTGTCATAGTTTAAAGATGATTTGGTGGCTTATACAACCAAAATTAATGTCTCCGAAGCTATATGGGCTTATTTTTAACAGATGTTTTTGTAAACCTAAATCGCAACTAAAATTGCTAAGTTAACGCTTTAGGAGGAAGTGGATACCAGGTTAAAAACTAAAGATGGAAAGTCTGAGGTGATAGAGCTGTTGGATTCCATGACGTTATACATCTCATGCATCTTGTAGTCGTTCAATGCCAAATACATCCTCGACACATGGGGATCGACTCTCCAGAATGTTGATCCGGAGTCTCACGTTTATAAGGGAGTACATGCGCAGGAAAGAGCAAATAGTCCCAAGCTAAACCATCAACAATACCTACAGAATAACCGTACTCGAGATACTAAAACGTAAGATAGTTGAAGCACTTCACTCTATTAACACTGCACCTACTAACAAAACAAAAAGGTCAAGCATCTCCCAGATCTTCTCCTCCCTCTCCGTAAAAAAAAACCAGAGGAAGCCTTTCATCTTCCCCTTCAGCTGCAACATAACTCCAAAGAAACTCAATCCAGAGGGTTTGTCAAACCCCATAATGGCTCCTATAAATGATATTAAATATCTTATGCTGGAATTTTAGAAGAATTGACAACAAAACTATTAAGCGTAGACTAAAATCAATCATCATAACCTAAAACATTGAATTTATTGCAATCCATGAATTAATGGTTGATGTCACTTACCTCCTTAAGATTATAAGGATTCCAGGCTACAACAAAGGCATTACCAATATCTCAAAAAAGATTTGGATCTCCTGGAAAGATGAATTCAAGATTCAAACTCAGGAGAACTGGGATTAAACACTACATGTACAAGATACTCATTATTCCCTAGCTAAACACTTTATGGTCTCACTTATATATGTATAGGGATCAAATAATGAAACTACAAAATAACCTTATAAATATTACGAATCAAACAATGGAATTGATAATAATGGGGGATTTTAACGCCATCAATAGTTATTCTGAGCAGTTATCATGCTCTTCACTCTGTGTGAGGAGCATGGATGAATTTAACAACCTTCTCAACATATCTTCGATGCTGGATACTCAGGATATAAATTCACTTGGGAAAACTCTCATAAGTGGAAGCACCTTGACAGAGTTGTTGATAATAATGTCTTGTCAACTTATTTTGATAACACTTGCGTGAAACATTTAGCCAGAACTGAATTTGATCACAGTCCTCCATGTATCTCAATTTCAAATAATTCAGAAAAAATTAACTCATCTTTTCGGTTTCTCAACATGTGGCTAATTCACCCAGAATTCTCAAGTATGGTTGAGAATAACTAGAATAAATATATGGTTTACCTTTAAAAATTTGTTGGCACAAGCTAAAAGACTTAAAAATCACTTAAAGGTGTGGAAAAAAGATAAATTTGGTAATATATTAAATGAAATTTCTCAATCTGAGGAAGAAGTGCAGTTCCTTGAAAACTGTTAACAAGAATCCAGATGTACTGAAGACAAGGTTAAAATGGAAAAATCTCAGGCAAAGTATTTCAAAATCCTTGCTAGGGAAGAACTATTATCCCAACAAAAATTCAGTATAAAATGGATTAAAAATAGAGACAAGAATACATAAACATATCATAATTATGTAAAGAGAAGAGAAAAAACACAGAACATCTAAAATCAAAGATGAAAATACCTTTCTTGAAGATCTACATGAGATAAGATACTTTGTTGTAAAATATTTTCAAACACTTCTCACTGAGCATCCCCCTGACAGAGACATTCCTAAGTTTTCTAATGTCGTTTCCTAAGATAATCACAAATGAAGATATTTCAACACTCATGAGCTCTCCTTCTGATGAAGAGATACATATATCTATCAGAACATTAAATCCCTCAAGTGTTTCTGTAATAGATGATGTAAACATAATATTATTCAAATAACATTGAATAAAAATCCATGTGATAAGAAATAAAAAAAGTTTGATTTGGATTAATTTGGATTCAACACCAAATTCTTTCATCATTGCTGGACTATTATTGGTAATGATCTTTGTACTGCATTTAGAGAATTTTTAAATGTAGACTCTCATATGCAAGGTGTTTTTGCAATAACAATATGTCTCATTCCAAAGAAAGAATCTCCAAAAACCTCGCATGAATATAGACTTATTAGCGTGTGTACTGTATTCAATAGGATACTTTCCAAGTGCTAAATGACAGAATTTGTACCCTATTACCCAAACTTATTTCTGAAGAACAAAATGGATTTCTCATGGGATAAACATTCACGACAATATATTATTGACTCAAAAAATGGGAAAAGACATTAAAAAAAGACCAGAGGAGAAAATATGATTATTAAGATCAATATGGTTAACGATTTTGATAAGCTTTCTTCTATCTTCAAGATAATGTTTTCCTTCGGATTTTCACAAAGATTCATTTGCAGAATAAGGTGCTCAATTACTAATGGGTTCCTATTTATTTAAAATGGGGAACCTAGAGGCTATTTTAAATAAATAAAAAATAGAGTCAGGCAATGTGACGTAATAAGATATAAATACTCCAGTTTAGTTAAAATAAATGCACTAGCGTTTATTGATGACATTGTTATTTCTCTAATTCTTCTCCTCCCTCTCCGTAAAAAAAAAACCAGAGGAAGCCTTTCATCTTCCCCTTCAGCTGCAACATAACTCCAAAGAAACTTAATCCAGAGGGTTTGTCAGACCCCATAATGGCTCCTATAAATGATATTAAATATCTTATGCTGGAATGTTAGAAAAATTGACAACAAAACTATTAAGCGTAGACTAAAATCAATCATCATAACCTAAAACATTGAATTTATTGCAATCCATGATTCAATGGTTGATGTCACTTACCTCCTTAAGATTATAAGGATTCCAGGCTACAACAAAGGCATTACCAATATCTCAAAAAAGATTTGGATCTCATGGAAAGATGAATTCAAGATTCAAACTCACGAGAACTGGGATTAAACACTACATGTACAAGATACTCATGATTCCCTAGCTAAACACTTTATGGTCTCACTTATATATGTATAGGGATCAAATAATGAAACTACAAAATAACCTTATAAATATTACGAATCAAACAATGGAATTGATAATAATGGGGGATTTTAACGCCATCAATAGTTATTCTGAGCAGTTATCATGCTCTTCACTCTGTGTGAGGAGCATGGATGAATTTAACAACCTTCTCAACATATCTTCGATGCTGGATACTCAGGATATAAATTCACTTGGGAAAACTCTCATAAGTGGAAGCACCTTGACAGAGTTGTTGATAATAATGTCTTGTCAACTTATTTTGATAACACTTGCGTGAAACATTTAGCCAGAACTGAATTTGATCACAGTCCTCCATGTATCTCAATTTCAAATAATTCATAAAAAATTAACTCATCTTTTCGGTTTCTCAACATGTGGCTAATTCACCCAGAATTCTCAAGTATGGTTGAGAATAACTAGAATAAATATATGGTTTACCTTTAAAACTTTGTTGGCACAAGCTAAAAGACTTAAAAATCACTTAAAGGTGTGGAAAAAAGATAAATTTGGTAATATATTAAATGAAATTTCTCAATCTGAGAAGAAGTGCAGTTCCTTGAAAACTGTTAACAAGAATCCAGATGTATAGAAGACAAGGTTAAGCTGGAAAAATCTCAGGCAAAGTATCTCAAAATCCTTGCTAGGGAAGAACTATTATCCCAACAAAAATTCAGTATAAAATGGATTAAAAATAGAGACAAGAATACATAAACATATCATAATTATGTAAAGAAAAGAGAAAAAACACAGAACATCTAAAATCAAAGATGAAAATACCTTTCTTGAAGATCTACATGAGATAAGATACTTTGTTGTAAAATATTTTCAAACACTTCTCACTGAGCATCCCCCTGACATAGACATTCCTAAGTTTTCTAATATCGTTTCCTAAGATAATCACAAATGAAGATATTTCAACACTCATGAGCTCTCCTTCTGATGAAGAGATACATATATCTATCAGAACATTAAATCCCTCAAGTGTTTCTGTAATAGATGATGTAAACATAATATTATTCAAATAACATTGAATAAAAATCCACGTGATAAGAAATAAAAAAAGTTTGATTTGGATTAATTTGGATTCAACACCAAATTCTTTCATCATTGCTGGACTATTATTGGTAATGATCTTTGTACTTCATTTAGAGAATTTTTAAATAGAGACTCTCATATGCAAGGTGTTTATGCAATAACAATGTGTCTCATTCCAAAGAAAGAATCTCCAAAAACCTCGCATGAATATAGACTTATTAGCGTGTGTACTGTATTCAATAGGATACTTTCCAAGTGCTAAATGACAGAATTTGTACCCTATTACCCAAACTTATTTCTGAAGAACAAAATGGATTTCTCATGGGATAAACATTCACGACAATATATTATTGACTTAAAAAATGGGAAAAGACATTAAAAAAGACCATAGGAAAAAAATATGATTATTAAGATCAATATGGTTAACAATTTTGATAAGCTTTCTTTTATCTTCAAGATAATGTTTTCCTTCGGATTTTCACAAAGATTCATTTGCAGAATAAGGTGCTCAATTACTGCTAATGGGTTCCTATATATTTAAAATGGGGAACCTAGAGGCTATTTTAAATAAATAAAAAATAGAGTCAGGCAATGTGACGTAATAAGATATAAATCCTCAAGTTTAGTTAAAATAAATGCACTAGCGTTTATTGATGACATTGTTATTTCTCTAATTCTTCTTCTCCAAGTCTCAACAAAAACCTTAACTTTCTGCAATTATATCAAAACATATCGGGTCAGGTAACCAAGAAATACAAAATTATCTTCATTCCCTCCAACATAATCACTCTAGTAAGGATCAACAATATAAAATTACCATTGCCTTTTAAACAAGGTTCCTTCCCTATGAAATATCTAGGAAAAAAAATCATCTTAGAAATAAAGCGATTCGTTTTGAAGACTTATTATCCAAGATGAGAGTCAAAATTCAAGACTATGATAACACTCTTCTTTCATTCTGAGAAATCTTTCTTTCATTCAATTTGTCCAATTATCAATAACAATTTATCACTTGCAAAGTTCCACAATTCCTAAAATTGTTGTCACAACAATTGAAAGATTACTTAACAGATTTTTATGAGGTATAAATGAGCAACATAAGGCTATATATTATACTAAGGGACGATCTATTTTTTACCCTATGAAGAAGGCGGCCTAAATACCATAAGCTTAGAAGACTTACACATAACCTTTTTCCTGTCAGATCTGGTGTAAGTTCAAAGAAAAGACGAGTCTCTGGTTCAAGTTCATGCACTCAACTTACTGCTCAATACATCATCCTATGAAAGTAAAAGCTACATACAAGAGATTAAAAATTTGGAGGAGACTAATAGAGGTTAGGTATATTTGTGAAGAGTTTATTTCCAAGAAACTAGGAAAATATGACTTAGAATTTCGGTTAGATAAATGGTGCAACATCAATCCTCTTATATTTTTATCCCTGAATTCAAACACTTAGTATGTCACCGAAAAAGTTAAAGAATACTAAAATCCATACACTTGAAATACCATAAAATTCCTTAGTACAGTTTTGTCTTCAATAAAAAGGATTAAACTCCTCTCAATAAGGACACTAAAGAATATGTTATTCAATGGACACTAACTCAGCAGGGGGACTATAATTCTAAAGTTTTCTAGGGGAAAATCAAACCCAAATGAACATAATCTAAGTTATTCAAAACAATATGGAATAACATTACTCCAAAGAAATTTTGTTTCCCTCTTTGGAGACTACTCAAAATTTTGATCTCTGGTGATATTTCTCTCCAGCAACTAAACCTAGCCTTAACATCAAAATGGCAACATTGTGAAAACTGTGAAATAATAGATCATCTCGTTGTTCAATGCATGACTTCATGAGATGTCTTGAAATTTTTTAGCTGTATTTTTAACTTAAGACTGGCCAGAAACATGGCGCTTCAACATATCATCAAATGTTGGTTCTAGTCTTCTCTAAAAGAAACACATATTCGCATTCTTCTACATGCTATTATATGTTGGACTATATGGTCTCAAAGGAACAAAGTTAAATATCAGAACAAAAGTGTCAATGTTTTCATTATTATTTACCAAATCAAAAACATTATCCTAAAGGTTGATGTTGTTAACCTTAGAAAAATGGATCACTGGACAAAGGACATTAATTTTGCCTATGAATTGGGTTGCTATAATCATCTCAATTGGAAGATAAATGATATAGTGATTAACTCAATTTAGCAGAAGACTGAATCTAAACACCGATGGGTCATGCACAATAACTAAGGAAGAAAATGGTGGAGTTATTATTAGGAACAATCACAGAGACATTGTTTTAGCTATTGAAGGATCTATGGTAAACATACCCCTTTTTTAGCTGCATGTTGTGCCCTATTTGATAGTCTCCTACTCTGCTCTACTTTAAAATTCTCTAATATTGATATAGATACTGATTCAAATGTACTAATAATGATGATCTCAAATCATAATGTGTCATGGTTTCTCTCATCTATACTAAAATGTTGCATGATGCTGATAACACCTAGCATGGCAATATTACAAATCTTCATGTAGAAAACGTTAGCTACAAATTAGCTAGCCAAGTGGACTCATAAATGCAAATTCAAATATAGCGTAACTACAAACCAAATTCCTAATCATCTCAAAGACATTTCCTTAGACAGTCTTGAAGTAAACGTCACACGAGAGCTAGCCTAATGAAAGTATGAGATCCAATCCGAATATTATTTCCATAATTCAATTTCAAGTTTCAAATAAATATCTTATCTTCGTATAATAATATTTCTTTTTTTTGCAATAAAGGATAAAGCTAAGAGAAGTAGATGCACCCATCCATTATCAACTCAAGAAATACAAAAGATAAGAAACTTCACCTGGTTTGAGTGCCAACCTGGTTGAGACTTAAGAAATTTCATAGCTATATTTGAGTTGAACAAGCCAAACAGATTCATGAGAAACTTTGGACAAAATCCTAAGAAAGATGAGATGGCATCATCAAAATTATATTTTGAATATACAAAACGAGCTCCAAGTTTCCTCCAAGCATTGAGAAAGAATATGTCTTCAAATAAGAGAAACAATAATTAAAATTTGCGCTCTAATTTCACGAAATAATTTGTATTTGGCACTTTAGAGTTTTGTCGTAAAAAAACAAAAGCTAAGCCTTATTTCTAATAGGCATTGATGTAACCAACATTCCAATTTTAATCAAACGAGGTTTTATTATTATTATTATTATATATATATATAACATAAAAACTTTAAAAATATTGTTGAAATAACTAATAAACTATTATATATAGTAAACAATAAGTTGAAATATCATATAAACTATTTAAAATATCGAAAGATAAAGTTGAAAGATCTAATAAACTATTATTTGAAAGATTTTGGAAGAGGTATCAATCTTCAAATCAGAATTTAGACTTAATTCACATTCCTTGGGGCCTTATTACTGCTATATTTGAAAGTTGAGTTTGATATATTTTGTTTCCTTTTTAAATCACCATACATCATAATATTTCACGGACATGGCCAAATGTACAATTTTATGGATTTAGCTTTAGATTTACTTGTCTAAGGTTTCCAAATGTCTCGGAAATTTAGGTTAAATGGTCTTATTTTTATAGGTTAGTACCAACATGTTATCAATATAGACTTGTATGTTTCAAGTGTTTGATATTCTCTTCTTGTTTACTAGTGTTTGATATGTTTCTCCAACGTTTTTTAGTCTCAAAGACATTACTCTGTAGCAATTTAGCCCATTTTTTATGATAAATATTCAGTGTACATGATCTTCTTGCTTATTTTGATATGATTGTATGAGGTGAATGCATTCATAAAGGATAATATTTTGTATCCAGATGTTGCATCTACGAGTTCATTAATTCTTCATAATGGAAATTGATTTTTCGGATATGCATTATCTATTTTTCATTCTTCATTTTTACCAATACAATATTAGTTGTCCATACTAGATAATAGGACTCTCGTATGTGACCTACCACTATTAATCTTTCGATTTTAGCAACAATCTCATTTGTTTTTTGTGAGAGTAAGATCTCTTTTTTATATTATGGGCTGAAAGTTATTGTTGATGTTTAGCTGATGATATATGACCTCTACGGAGACTCTAATTATACTCTTTATACCCCATAAAAACATATCTAAGTTATTTTTAAAAAAAATAAATTTTTACATGAGATCTATTGGTATGCCTCGATCAATCTTCATGGTTTTTCCTTGTTCTATTACTACTACTTCTTCTTCTTTTCACCATACTGCACCAGTCGAGGCCCTTCTCTGAGGTTACATACTCCGCCCAAAAAAAAAAACCTTCACCTTTTGGTTGCTATGCTTTGAGAGATATGGATACTACAAAACATTATTTGGATGTTTTAGGGTTTCCTCTTATCACGACCAATTTGTCGTTTATAGTGTATCTTAGTCACTACTGAATAGTAGATAGTATGACATTCATTTGATCGAGCCATGATTTGTCCAGTATAATATTATAGGAAGATGACGCATCCACCACCATAAAAAGACTTTAAATATTTTTCTTAATATTTGCTATCGATGGATATGTTCAGAGTTAACTCTTCTAAGACAATTTCATTTACTCTTCTGAAGTTTGTGAAAAATATTTGATTTGGGATTAGAACTAGTGATCTTCTCATTGTTTCATAAGTTTCTATGAATCAAATATTTGCAGAGCTGCAGTATCTATCATTACCCTCTTGATTATTACCCTCTTGTTATCAGTACTGCATCACTGTGTGGAAACACCACTCCTCTTAGATCAAGATCTGATAAGGATAGGTTCGGATATGGGTTTCTATACAGGTCTGGGGACATCTGTTATTGAATACTATTTCAATCTCATATGTGTATTTTTTTTATCATTTGGTGATTCTAGATTATATATTTTTCCCAACAATCACTTTTTGTCTATTTGGATATGGGTCCAAGTAATTTTCTTCTTCCTCTAACTCGACCATTATGATAACATTTGTATCTAATGACCTTTGAACCTCATTCGTGCATGCGACTTAGTTTTGGCATTACCTGAGCTTTGTCTTTATTAACTCACTTAATTTTCCTTCATCTATTAATATTTAGACTATATCCTATAAAGCCCAACAGTCTTTAGCAAAATGACATGTGTCACCATGGAACTTATATTATTATTTTTTATCTCTATTCTCCTTCGGTTCGAACAAATTTCCAACCAATTATATTTGTTAGTATCCCTAGTATTTTCTAAAATTGCTGCTAATGACTCGGTCAGTTTTGTAAATAGTTCTCACAGTAGATGGTTTGCTCTTTTGCTACTGCTAATACTGTAGATAACAATTGACTTTCCCATATATCCTTGGGATTGACTAGTCTAGGAATGGTCAAAGTCAAAGCATCATTGTTTCTTGATGTGTCATCGTTTGATTTAATTTATGCCACAATATTTGTTTTACTAGTCAAAGCGCCCCCAGATAGATTGTTTGTATCTCTTATATTGTTTCCTCTAGAACTTCATCCATTTTAATAAATCGTTTCACGTGAGCCAATAAATCTCTAAAGTTTAGTGTTTTATTATTATTATTTTTATTGCATTAGACAGGTTTCCTTCTCAGACTCTTTGCATGTATGCTGGTTCAACCATCATATCGTATCAATATTGTAATTGTGATGTTGTTGCAACAATCGATTCATGTACAATAACAAACTTTTGTTATCTCTTTGATTTAATTATATATTCTTAATCTCTCTTTATTTATTTGGAACCCACAAAGTGGTTCATCTTTATATAAAACCTTTCGAGAGACTGTTGAACCATTACATTGTATTTTCTCTGAAGGTCATAGTAAAGGCTCGACACTTGATCCCATCATAAGATCCATACAGAAATATCTCGTTATTGAAGTGTTGGATATGGTGCTCGCGATATCATTTGTCGTAGTATTTTTCCATTTTGTGAATATCTTAGAATTGGTGAGGTTAATTATCGTCTGAGGGTAAATTTGTAATTTGTTCGGAGTTTTGTGAAAGTATATGGGTGTTTAATAATTAGAGTAGAGAGTAGAGGGAGAATTAAGCAGCCTAGTTGTATTTAATTTTCATTACCCATATTTAATGCAGGTGGTTGGGTATTTATACCCTTACATCTGGGCCTTATGGGCTTTCGGGTCATGTTTAATAGACCCTGGTCAAGTTCAAAGACCCATGAGCTCTTAGTAGGAGAGCAGGCAGCTTAGTCAAGAAGTGTTTAGGTTTTTTAGTACTTTAGTTCTTGTTCGAACAACACAATGGGCTGAGTATTCGAAGTGTCATATCTGGTCCGGTGAGTTTGGTCTGATTTGTCCTTGTCCGGAGAGGAGGCAGAATTCTGAGTCATCAAGAGCCCCTTTTTTAGGTGTTTGTTCAAATACCTTTGTCAAAAACCTGAAAAACAGTCCGATGTCAGGGGAGTTTTAATCCGGACAGGTCTGTTTGTCTTATGGTTTTATCCGAACTGATAAAGCTTCATGAATCCAAACGGTTTTGTGCCAGAGTTCATGGGACACGTGTCGCTTTTTGGTTGGTTGCTTCAGCCGTTTTTTCACCTTGAATTTCGAACCCACCTTCTTCGAAAAGCAACCTCTTAATTAAAGGTGGTGGCATCAGCGCCGTCTTTAATCATTACCAATCTTTTCGAATTCTCCTAGGAATCAAACTTCTTTTTCAGATTTACTATAAATTAAAACACTTCCTAGTGTTTTACCATCTCTCTCATATTTACTCTGCAACTTCTTAAAGCTTTCTCTCTCTAAAGAAAAAATTTACCCATATAGTTTATGTTTACAGCGAGGAACGCTCTGATCAAAGGTGGGTGGCTCAACCTCTTTGAATTAGAAAAGGCGCAAAAGGTCGAAAGGGAAAGACGCATCGCAGCAGGACTACCCGTTTCGCCCATCGACAGACCAGTAACTTCAGCCACAGAGTCAGATCAAGGCTCTTCTTCCTCTAAAGGCACCAAGCTAAAAAGGTTATTTCAAACCAATCTCTCCCCCATTATCTCAGGTTCCTCGGTTCAAGAATCGGAACCTGTGGTTGAGTCAGGCGTTACTGTAACCAGTTTCAAAAAACCCTCCCCCTTCATAGCTATGGGGTCAGACACTGAGCACTCCCCTCAAAAACTAGTTGACCGGAGAAGAGGCCGGTTAGTTAAAGGTTAGGCTTCTAAGAGCACTCCTTCAAAATCGGGTGCTAAAGACAGCAGCACTGGGTCAGAAGTGCCCATCAGAGCTCCTAAGGACAGACTGTCCGGTCCGGAGGGCACCAGTCCAAGTCTTCGAAGAGAAGCATCTGCATCAGAGCCCCAATCGGAGGCCATAAACCAAAGGAACACTAAAGCCCAGCAGTCCGGAGACCAGGCTGAGCCAGATTTGAAGCCTCCCCCTACTACTGCTACTGAAAATCCTTCATCAATTATGGAGGAAGTAATGGAGGACTCTGTCGAAGAGGCTCTATTTGAGTCTGAGCCCTCCGGACAGACTAGTAGTGCCATTGCTTCCAAAAAAGACAAAGGCAGGAAAACGTTATGCTTGAGGCATCCGGATCTGCCGGAGAGTCTCGAAGGAAGGGTGGGGCCTTGTTTTCACAAGGTCAACTTCAAGTACCTCCTTGTCCTGCAGAAAATTAACTACGCATTCATCCACACAGCTGAGTTGGGGCGGATGCGTACGAAGTGGGGAATACCGGAGAACGTGAAGATCAGGATCCCCATACACCCAGAGACTCCCATGGACTACAAATTAAGCGAAATTGTCATCTTCACGGAGCTGTTTAATTGGGGACTTAGATTCTCTCTAGACCCAGAAATTATCAGATACTTCCATCTGATAAAGCTCTGTCCGAGCCAGCTGAGCCCCAATGCCTGGTACACCCTCATGGCTAGCATTATGGCTTCAAGGCTCTCCGGGATCCCTCTACCAATGGAGGAGTTTGCTGATGTGGCTAGTCTCTGCAGAAACCATCACATCCCCTTCTACCATTTCAACATGGGGGATAACTTCAAAGCTGTGGATGACTTACTAGAGTCGGAGAGAAATTGGAAGACCCAGTTCCAGTTCGTAAGTGGTGCATGGGAGAATGGGCAGAAAATTAAGTCTGGTGTCAACCCGAGTCTTCTCACAAGCAGGTGGAGGAGTGATCGTAAGTCTCCTGCTTTACACTCTTATCTTTTTTTTAAAAGTTAGTTTAAATTAATTTGTTTCATTTTTGCCTTAGCAGAACTGCCCAAGGACTTCAGCGATCACCTGAAAACCGGGGCAGGCTATTTGCACCAAGATCAATGCTTGGGCTGCTGAGAGGTGGGGGAACCGGTTCCATGCTGCTTTTACTGGAGGCAAGTTGGCAAGGTCTCACTTGTGGAACACCACAGGTCGGAGAGACTTAACTTGGGAGGAGCTCACCACTCAGCCTCCTCCGGATGTTGTGCTTAAAAGGACGCATGAACCAGATGGGACACTCTACTTGCCAGGCCAGGCCAAAGCCTCGAGCAAGATGAAAGGCAAAAAGAAGGGCAAGAAAGTGGTTGGTGAAGCTAACCCTGGAGAGGTGGAGGAGGATGCTCTAATACAACCGGAGGGGCCAGTCCCAAGTCAAATTGATGTTTCTCTCTTGGAAGTGGTGGAGCAGGAGACTGAAAGGCAAGAAGTGCATTCCCCAAATCCTCCAAGAGCTTCCAAAAGAGATCGTAAACGGGGAGGAGAAAGCAAAGACAGGGAGGCCAAGAAGAAAAAGACCTCCAAGGGTGACGAGCTTTCTCTCCGGACTTCAGAGCCTCCTCCCCAAGTTGACCCCTCTGACCCAACACAAGCAGAAGAGATACCTCGTGACTTCCAAACCGATGAGGTCGAAGAGGGAGATCTTAGTATTGACGGTGTGGACATCACTGGTCTTGGTGGGCTTGGTGAGTACTTCATGAATCTTCCCAGAGATGATTTTGCCGGGCCCTATCTCCCTCCGAGCACTTTAAACTCAGTCACTTTTAATGGTAAGACCTTTACTGTTTCAAGTGATAAGGATGCTATAGCTTACTCTTTGTTAAGAAATGTTCAACCGGTGCTTGCGTTGGAGAAGCAAGTTTGAAATCAGGCAGACATTATCAAAGACCTCAAGTCTAGCAAAGAGAGGCTGTCCGACGATCTTCTTACTGCCACTTCGAATGCTGCCACTCTAAAGGAAGAAAACGAGGAGTTGAAGAGAAACCAAGAGGTGAGCACCACAAAAGTCTCCACACTGGAGAACACCATCACAGAGCTCCGAGAGAAGTTGTCCGGATTGGAGAAAGATCTTGCTACTTCAAGAGGGGAGACCAAGGCCAAGGACCAAATCATCACCAATTTGACCAGCGAAAAAATTGCACTTGAGAATACAGTGTCTAAGGCTGCCGAGGAGAAAGCTACTTTGCTAAGGGAGCAGGAGGCCAAAATCCAAGCCAAGATCGACGCTTATGCCAACAATGTGATCGACACCCAGGAGGAAATGTATGCCAATGTGAGGTCTGACATGGTTCCACTCTTCCATGAGAAGTTTCCGAAGAGGAACCTAGGGGATTTATGGCTTCACGTTGAGTCTGACGACCTCCCATATCATACAATGGCTGAAGGCGACAAGTATGGTTGCTCCAGTGCTTCCTCATCGGATTACGAAGAACGCACCAGAGAGAGCCCAAACGAAGAGAAGAGTGATCCCAAAGGGAAGAAAAAGACAGACGAAGGTGAGCCATCTTCAAAGGCTCAACCTTAACTTATGATTTACGTTTTACTTGTTTACCCAAACTAAAGTCCTTGGAAGGCCAAGGCACTCTTTTTTTTAATTGTGTCCGGTATCTGACCGGATAGGTCTTTTGTTCTGTTTTGACAATTTAAAAGTCCTTGGAAGGCCAAGGCACTTAAGTTATTTTAATGAATATCTTTGTTCTGCACCATTCTCACATTCTTTCATAGTCTGTTCCATTATTGTTGGCTAGTGTTTAAATAGCCCTTAGTTATTTCATAGTGAGAGTGTTTAAATTCTCCGATGACAAATGTTTAAGTGGTCATCACTCTTTTATTTCAATCCGGATGGTGTGACAAAAACCAAAACTAAAACACTTCAGGAAATTTTTAAGAAGGCATCAAATTTTATTCAAAATCCCGGACACCTCATTAAAACCTCCCCGTGCCACCAGGGAAGAAAGAGTATGCCCCCAAATATTTATATGGATGTTTAAACAAGTAAATATTTACACAAATGCTACTCCAAGTACATCCGGAGATGTTCGATATTCCAAGGGTGGGTCAGAACTCTCCCATCCTTGTCTTCCAGCCAATATGTTCCACGTTTAAGCCTTTCAACAACCACATAAGGACCTACCCAAGTTGGGGCCAATTTTCCGAACAACTTTTCTTTAGTGTGTAAGAAGACTGTCCTCAATACCTTGTCCCCCGGTTGGAAATCTCTTATTTTAACTCTGGAAGCAAATCTGCTTCTCATCAAACCCTGATAGTGTGCAACTCTAAGGTGAGCTTTAACTCGTCTTTCTTCTACCAGATCGAGCTGACTTCTGATTGCTACTTCGTTAGCATATTCGGAGAAGTTGTGAACACGAAACAATGGGAGAGTTGCTTCTATGGGAGCTACTGCATCCATCCCATAGACCAAAGCAAAAGGTGACTCCTGTATTGCAGCCCCAGGTGTTGTCCAGTAGGCCCATAAGACCTCTCGTAAATAACTAGGCCACTTCCCAGCAGCCCCTTCCAAATTCTTCTTTAAACCGGACAGAACTGTTCTGTTGGCTACTTCAGCCTGACCATTTGCTTGTGGGTGAAAAGGTGAAGAGAAACATTGTTGTATACCCCTTGAGGCACAGAAGCTTTCCATTTCCTTATTATCGAACTTTGGCCCATTGTCTGTTGTTATCTTTCGTGGGACACCAAATCTGCAACAGATGTTGGATAGAATGAATTTTATGACAGCTTTTGACGTTGTTCCTGCTAGAGGGGCTGCTTCAATCCACTTCAAAAAGTAATCAATAGAAACAATTATATTTCTGCGCCCTCTGGATCCCATAGGGAGAGGCCCTACTAAATCCAAACCCCATCGAGCAAAAGGTATAGGCTCAGAAATTGACTCTAAAGGAATGGCTGGGACATGAATTTCATTGATGTACCTCTGGCATGGGTCACATCTTCTTACCAGTTCCTTAGCATCTTTCATGATAGATGGCCAATAGTAACCGGCCAGTAAAACTCTCCTTGTTAAAGCCCTGAATCCACACTGAGCTGATCCCTCACCATCATGTAATTCGGAGAGGACTACTTGTGACTCATCATCCCCCAAACAGCGCAGAAGAGGTTTATAGTAAGACTTTTTATACAAAACGTCTCTCAGTATGATAAAACCACGAGCCTTGTGTTTCAATGTTCTTGCCAGTGGTTTATCCGGAGGCACGATACCATCGGAGAGGTATTGCAGGAGAGGAAACCTCCAGTCCTGAGGTTGTTTCACCCGTACTTCAAAAATTTCCTCTTCTTTACCCATATTAAGTTGAATGGAGGGGCTTTCCAGCACATGGATCAATGGATATGACTCCGTGTACGCTATGGTTGCCAATGAGTCTGCTAACTCAATTTCTGTCCGGGGTATATGCTCATAAATAACACTTTTAAACTTGAGTGCTTCATTTTTAAGAAGGAGTAAATATTTCACAAGCTACTCCTTTTTAGCCTCAGATTGACCTTGGGCATGGTGGATAAGAATCTGGGAGTCACTCAATAGCTTGACCCTCTTAGCCCCACAAATGTAGGCTAACTTTAATCCATCTATAGCCGCTTCGTACTCGGACTCATTATTGGAAGCCCTGAAAGCAAAACATATAGCTTGGTATATTTTGTCACCATATGGAGAAGTCAAACAGACCCCTGCACCACATCCCATAGTGTTAGATCCACCATCTGTTCGGACGATCCATACCTTTTTATCTTTTATGTCAGTAGCCTGCTCCGAATCTCTGTTGGAGTGAAATTCAACCAAAAAATCAGCCACAGCTTGGGCCTTAACTACTGTTCGAGGAGCAAAATCTATGTCGAAATCCCCCAACTCTACTGACCATTTAGTCATCCTGCTTGAAATGTCTGCCTTTTGGAGGACGTTCTTCAAGGGAAAAGAAGTCCGGACGATGATAGGATGAGCCTGGAAATAAGGCCTCATCTTTCTTGCAGCTATTACCAGGGCTAATGCTAACTTTTCGAGTTTCAAGTAACGCCTTTCTGCATCTATCAAACTTTTGATGATGTAGTACACTGGATGGGGATAACTATCCACTTCTCTTACCAACACAACACTGATGGCATAACTTGAAACTTCCAAATATACAAAGAGTGTCTCCACATCAACTGGTTTAAACAAAGTTTTGGGGGAGGACAGGTGCTTCTTGATCTCATTAAAAGCCTCATCACACTGTGAGGTCCAATTGAATCCCTTTGCACCCTTCAAGGTTTGAAAAAACGGGGCGCACCTTTCCGAAGACCTTGAGATAAATCTGTTTAAAGCTGCTAATCTCCCCGTAAGTCGTTGTACTTCTTTAATATTTCGAGGAGGCTCCATTTGGAATAGAGCATTAAGCTGGTCCGGATCGGGCTGTATCCCATGCTCACTTATAATATAGCCTAGAAACTTCCCGGACTGCACTCCGAACACATATTTTTCTGGGTTTAACTTCAAATTTACTTTTACCAAGTTGGCAAAAATTTCTTGGAGGTCTGTCAAGTGCAATTGCTCATCCACACTCTTCACCAGCATGTCATCGATGTATACTTCCATATTCCTTCCAATTTGATCAGCAAAGGCTTTATTCACCAATCTCTGATAAGTAGCCCCAGCATTTTTCAACCCGAATGGCATTACCTTATAGCAATGAAGACTCATGTCAGTGACAAATGTGGTATGCTCTTGATCCTTTGGATCTACTTGGATCTGATTATATCCGGAGAAAGCATCCATAAAGGATAGTAGCTTGTTCCTAGAGGTGGAGTCTATTAGTTGGTCAATCCGGGGAACTGGATACAAATCTTTTGGGCAAGCTCTATTGAGATCTGTGAAGTCAATGCACATGCGCCACTTGCCATTTTTATTTTTCACCAGGACCGGATTGGCAGTCCATAAAGGATATTGAGACTCCTTGATATGCCCCATCTTTGTGAGCCTCTCAACCTCTTGCACAATGACATCAGCCTTTTCCTTGGAAAAAACCCTTTTCTTTTGAACCACTGGTGCTACATCTTTCCGGACGGATAAGTGATGTAATATCACATCTGCTGGAACCCCAGTAACATCAGCGTTGCACCAAGCGAAAACGTGCTGATGATTCTTCAAAAACATTAACATTTCACTCTTCAAAACGGGTGGCATCTCAGTCCCTATCTTGACACTTTTTCCTTCTTCTAAACAATGTGTCTCTACCTCTTCGACCGGTATTAATACTCCAGGGGTCTCTCTGGGGTCATCAATTTCACCCTCACCCCCAGAAAGCCCCTCAAATTGCTATTGCCCGTTGATACGAACTGCCCCCAATGTCCGAGGAGCCAGGGCTGTAGCATAGCATTCTCTTGCAACCTTTTGACTACTCCGGACAACTCCCACTTGTCCCTGAACAGCATATTTCAAGCACTGATGGACTGTTGCATCCACTGCATGCATCCTAGAGAGCCAAGACCTCCCTAGAATAGTATTATAGCAAGTGGGACAATCCAACACGATAAAAAGTATCCTAACCATTTTCTTGAAAGGGCCCTTGCCCAACAAAACTTCTTTTTCGAACTCCCCGATCACATCTGCTGAGCTGCCAGTAAAGCCCACAATTGATATGTCCGAACTTTGAATTACAGCTGGATTTTTCATTCTCTTGTATGTGGTTAAGAAAATGATATTGGCTGAGCTTCCAGTATCCACCAAAATTCGTCTTATGTCATTGCCCCCAATGGATGCTCCTATAACAACAGCATCTTCATGAGGGCCAGCTATATCTCTCAAATCATCTTCATCAAAATCAATGAAGGGGAATGGATTTTGTGACTGATAGGAAGTCATGCCTCCTTCTAGCTGGGTGGCCAAAGTATGAACGTGCCTCTTCCTTGAAGAAGCAGTAAGAGCTGTCATAGTATCCCCTCCGAAAATTGTAAGGGACTCAAAAAACTTAATGAGGCCGGAGACTGTCCTAGAACACTCCTCAATTGCACCCACTCTATTTCGAGTTGCATCAGGATCCAAGTATTCAGATTCCACATCAAACCTCTCAATTATAACCATGGCTCCCTCCGGAGCAGCATTACTTGGACCAACCCGATGAGTATTGTTAGGCCTGTTACCTCCTCTTCTTTTGATATAAGCCCCCAGCTTTCCCCTTTCAATCAAGTTCTGAACTTCTTGCTTCAAAGCTATACAATCATCAGTGGTATGGCCAATATCATTATGATATTGGCATAAAGAGTTATTGCGATGTTCTCTAGGAGATTGCAGTGTGGCTGGTCTTCTATAGTGCACTTCTTCCTTTGTTTTATCATAAATGGTGGCCACACTTTCTTTCAATTCTGCGAACCACTCCGGTTGGACCCAAGGGCCTCTCTTGTTTCTGGATTGCTGACTCTGAGCAGGAGCAGCTGGCTGAGACTGAGTTTTGGCCCTACCATGCCCCTGTCCGGTCTCCTTTGCCTTGTTCCCGGACTGATTCTGATTGGGATTTGGTGCCACCGGGGTAGACCTCACCTGCCTGTGCACCCTGGTTTTCTTCGTTTCATCAACGTTAATTTGTTTTCCAACCTGATTCAGCAACCCTCCCCATGTTATGGCCTTCTTTCTGGTCACTGAATCAGCCAAATTGCCAGGGTTCAAGCCCTGTCTTAGGGATGCTATTGCCACTTGCTCGAAGCAATCAGCCAACCCATTCTCGGTGTTCATAAAACGACTTATATATATATATATTCTTTTAAGGACTCATTTGGTTCCTGGGCACAATGGATTATTGTGTCCCCATTTCCCTTCAGTTCTTTATTCCCAACGAACTGCCTTCGAAAGACCACCCAAAAAGTATCGAAATTCTTGATACAACCCTGTGGTAGGCTGTTATACCATTTTAGAGCACTCCTCGTAAATGATTGGGAGAATGTTCTACAAAGTAGTTTATCATCGTCATCAAAGTTCATCATGAAGTTTTTGAATTGTTCCAAATGGTTGTCCGGATCAGTACTGCCATCGTACTTTTCCATTTTGGTATTGTCAAACCTCTTAGGGAGGTTTCCAGACAGAATTTTGGAAGATAATGGAGATTGCCTCCAATTTCTGCCACGGCTGAACACAGTATCCTCATTGGGAGTTGCAAAGATACTTGGTTTATTGTGAAAAGCAAAAGGATTCATCAGCATCCGGTCCACATGCCTCCGGCTATGAGATGACCCTTTACCAATATTCTTTTTCATATTTCCATGTCTATCTCTTTTCCTTGAATATTTTTTAATCTGCTTTTGCTTCTTTTTAGTTCGACCCTCATTGCTGCTAGAGGATAAGGATTCTTCAACTCCCTCATTGTCCGAAGAGCTATTAGAAGATTCTGAGCTTGAGTCAGAACTCTCCACTGGCTTAGACCGGTGAGACTTTTTGGAGCTGGCATGAGTCTTTTTGGTACTCACATGAGTCTTTGAAGGCTCATGCTCTCTAGGGTTATCGGTGTGATGAGCAACTGATGCTTTGGACTTTTCTTTCATGCCCATCTTAGCCTTTTGTGCCCTCAAAGCTTCTATTTCACCCTTCAGCCTATCGCGCTCTTCGATAGTGTATTCATCGTTTTCACCCACCACTTCGAGCAGAGCTGGTGGTACTTCCGGGGCGTCCGGATTCATTCGGACTGACTTTTCTTGCTGGTTTTGAATGCTTGATTCAGGCACCTTCTTCTCCCAATGTGGTCGCCAATTTGGTGAGGTTAATTATCGTCTGAGGGTAAATTTGTAATTTGTTCGGAGTTTTGTGAAAGTATATGGGTGTTTAATAATTAGAGTAGAGAGTAGAGGGAGAATTAAGCAACCTGGTTGTATTTAATTTTTATTACCCACATTTAATGCAGGTGGTTGGGTATTTATACCCTTACATCTGGGCCTTATGGGCTTTCGGGTCATGTTTAATGGATTCGGGTCAAGTTCAAAGACCCATGAGCTCTTAGTAGGAGAGCAGGCAGCTTAGTCAAGAAGTGTTTAGGTTTTTTAGTACTTTAGTTCTTGTTCGAACAGCACAATGGGCTGAGTGTTCGAAGTGTCCTGTCCGGTCCGGTGAGTTTGGTCTGATTTGTCCTTGTCCGGAGAGGAGGCAGAATTCGGACTCATCAAGAATGATGCCATACTACAAAAAAAACACCTCTGAAGCCAGTGGGGACTCCTCGTCTTTATGAAAATTATCATCCTCATAATAGTCTTTTAAATCATCCATGAATGAAAAATCCTACTAAAACGTTGACCTCATCTATTTTTCAGCCATCAGTTTAATATTGTGTATTGATCCATACGTTTGGTAATCTTGATTTGGGTGTGTCTACCTTGGTTGATATTGCATAATGACTTAGTCTATCCAGATATCCCATTCTGTTGCTGCAACCCTTCTGTTGGTTTGATAGAAAACTTGGTGGAATTTTCTGTGTTTTGGGGGCATGCCTGGTGAGGTAACTTGGTTCTTCTGATATGTTATATGGTATCCCGAGTATTAAGAATATCTTGGTAGAGGCATGTAGTTTGATGAGGGCAAATGATATCCTGATATTGTCCCAACAACTGGTTATACTCTAATGTTCACAACTGGTTAAAACACTCATTCCTTATCTACTTCCACCCTAGGCTCTTTGTTCATCTCCTCTCTTTGGTCATGCTTGGTGGTAGGTGTTGTGCTCCCTCTTTAGTTTCTATAATGTTATCATTTCTTTTAGTCTCTACTGGAGAATTATCGATCTGATTTCTCCTTGACTTCTTTGTGAGTTCCTTTGTAAAGTACATTTTTCTCCTTAACTTCTTTATCCAGGAGATCTTTCAGCATTCCATAAGTTCCATCATCTCCCTTAACTATTAAGCCAGATGCTTGATCTCCGAAGGAGGTTAATAAATGCCATATTGTTTTGTCGGTCCCTTTCATTGTCCACTCGGGTATTCCACTTCAAGCTCCTCTATGAACGTGTTGGTCTTATCGTCTAAATTCGATATCAACTAGTTAATATTTTTTTTTGGATTGCTACGATTTTACTTAGAAAACAATTACCAGTTCCCACATACAATGCCAACTGAAATTGATATTTTTGAGTTTCTATGATTAACCAAAGAAAAATCTAGACTTTGAGTGATATAGGATTTTTTTAGAGAGATGATTGTTTTGAAAGAAAATTTAGAATTAGTAAAATACGTTATATCTATGAGAGATGACTGTTTGACCTTTATTTATAGATCTCATGTTGCATAAATATCTATGATTTATTTTCCAACAAAACTCTACCTTTATTTTATTCCAAATTAATTTTTTAATTCCATATACAATTTACTATAATCAATTATTTTCTATTTTTTTATTAAAATTACCAAGACGCTTAGAGAAGGTTAAGAAAACGTTGAAGGAGTACCCGTAAAAAGAAGCCCATTAAGCAAAGCCCACAACTTGATTAGAGGAGAGACTTGAAGCTTATCAGAGCCCAAGGATCCTTGGAGAAATCTATGTCATGGCTACCAACTGTATTTTTTAGATACCATAATCCTCGGAGAAATCTATGCTATTACCGATCAGGAAGAATGAAAAGACACGATATGGGTGGCACTACACCTAGTGACACTAAGAATCGTAAGAGGCTTAATGCTTGCAAGAGGATCAAACCAATAAGGGAAGAATGATAGGTTACAAATATTTTATGAAAGGGAGCCTCGCCAGACAGAGAGAATACCAAGTCGAATGATGCTTCAAATAGAAATTATGAACGATACCAAGCAATATCCAAAAGCAATCGGATAATGTCCGGTGATGAAGATTTTGGTTTAGGTGGACTGCCACGTTCTCTCTTGACCACTGCATCGACTTCCATTTCTAGAAGTTGTTGTTATAAACGAGCTAATCACTACTGATATGGAAGTAGGAATTTAAAGACTAAAATTTATATAATGTAAGTTTAGTAGAACAATTATAACTATGTAACACTATTTAGGACTAAGCGTAATTTACCCTCTTTTATGTAACTGTTTTCAGTTTAAAGTTAACTCTTGACGCCTCTATATAAATGGCAAGGCTGAACTAATAAAGGGGTTGAACACGTTTTGATCTTACTCAATTGTGCTCTGACTTTCTCTCTATAAAAGCTCTATTTTTCTCTCTCTCTAGAATTCACATATTACTTCTTCCTAAGACAACATTCTTAATAACTAAACTCACCAAATTGGCGACTCCACTGGGGACAGATTAAGAATCAATGACTTGTCTGTTCGAATTTTAATACAATATTCTTTTTTTTCGTTTAGATTTCATATAATGAATCCCAAAAACAATCTGTCACTTTGATCGACGATAAAAACTTTAAAAGATGACTTGCAAAGAAATGAAAATAGGCAAGATGGATCAACTCTGATCCAAACTCAATCAGATATTGAGATGCGTATGAATCAACTTTTAGACAAAATAAATATGCTTAATTAAAAATTTGAACACCGACAACAAGAAATCCACTCTGCAAAGCTTAAATCCGAGGTGAGACAAAAAAAAATGAAAAGGCTGATATGGGAGATCAATCTGATCGATCTTGTGCTGATCGACGAACTAGAAATGAACATAAAAAGGCGCGCTTCGAATATCTTAAAGGGCGATATTCCTCTCGCAAAGGGAAAAAAGACAAGCAAAAGTATATAACCTCTAGTGATGAAAAGGTAGAAAGCTCTACTTCAGGCTTTAAAAGATATATGAGTTCTTTGAAAGAGGAACCAGACAGAGAACAGCCGAGGAAGCATAAAAAAATACAAATCTAAAAGATATAATGTTCCTCGTTCTACGTGGTGTGAAGAGAACACTTCGAATCAGTATGTTGAGACTGATCGAAATCTATATGCAATAATGGGAACCGATGATTAGTTTGTGCAAGGTGTCGATTGGAGAAACTCTCTATTGACAAGTAAGATTTGGTCTATAACGCTTCCGAAGCGTTTTGACATTGCTAAGGTGGAAAAGTTCGATGGGATGCAAGATCCCGATGACCCCATCGAACAATTTAAGAACTATCTGATGAAATTTGAAGATGACGACCGACTGTTGTATTGTGCATTTTCGAATTTTTTTAAAGAACGGCTTTAAAACGGTATAATCGGATTCCAAGGGGATCCATCTCAAAATTTAGAGATTTTTTTACACTGCTTTTCGAAGGCAATTTGTGGAGAGTAAAGAAATGAGAACGAGTGGGGATACAATTATCCAGTGCAAGCAGGAAGCTGGAGAGAAATTGAAGGATTATACGAAGAGGTTTGTTTTGACTAAAGCAAGTTTGGATAATTACGAAAAAAATATGGCGATGGCAGTTTTTCGCCAAGGTCTATTGTGAGAAGATCTGGCCAATGAAAGTACAAAGAGAAAGGCTCTAACTTTTGGAGCCTTAATGGCTCAAGTAAAAGATCAGATTAAGCTTGAGGAGTCAACCAGATCCGAGGAGGACCGGTTAGTACTCCGAATAATTTGGGTCAGGTGGCCAATAACCAAGGGCAACCCTCGAATGGTAATCAACAGACACTGCAGAAGAACAAAAATTTGCCACCTCGAACTGGTGGATATTCAAATCACGCTCCATATTATAACTATAACAGGCCAAGGCCAAATCAATGGGTTAGGCCAGAATACTATGCTGATTTGATAGAGAATGTGGCTGTAATTTTTTATAAGAACAAAAGCTTCGTATATTTTAGGAATCCAGCTCTGATAAGTAGGCCAAGGGAAAAGCGAAATAATAAATACTGCAGGGATCATGAAAATATCGGACAAGATATCAATGACTGCATTCCGTTGAAAAATGAGGTTCAAACTTTGATAAAAAAATAGGAAGCTCTTGACTTATGTGAAGTCACAAGGGAGCGGTTCAGAAAATATAGCATCAACTTCAAAGGCTAATCTCGCTGCGCCAACTGAGAATTTGATGATTTTAGATTCAAAAGCTGAAGATTTTGATGCTTCTTTGGAATATAATGAGAAGGATCCGAACAAGTTGATTTTGATGGCAGTTGAAGAGCCAATAGAAAAGGGGCATGTGAGAGATTTATGCAAATTTTTTGAGTCGTTAGCCATTTTTGGAGGCAATTCAATAACTGGAAACTCTGACAGCTCAAGGAAGAGACATGTTGTCAATTTGACAACCCAAATTGAAGGGAAAATGTCTACACATTTGTATGGAAATAAGGCTATTCCTTTCATCCTATTCGATGAGGATGATTTGCGAGGAACAGTAGGGCCGCATAAAGACGCGGTGGTTATCGGTGCAGAGGTGGCTGATATCGAAATTCGACGTGTGCTTATTGAGACTGGAGGTTCTACTAATGTCCTTGTTAAATGAACTTTTGATAGAATGATAAATCCACCTCGAATTTCTTAATTAGAACGAACAATTATAGGATTTACGGGCGTAACAGATCGTGTGATTGGGGAATTCTAGGGAGAAGTCAGTTTGGGAAAAAGACCGTTTAAGAAGAAGGTCTAGCTGCTTTTGTGGTGGTGGACTGCCCCACGAGCTATAACACCATTTTTGGAAGGTTATGGCTTTCTAAAATGTATGGGGTAGTGTTAATAGTTCACCAATGTTTCAAGTATGTAGTAGAGGATCGAGTTGGGGTCGTTCGAGGCGACCAGAAGGTACCTAGAGAATGTTATGCCACTGCGCTTCGAATTCGAGGAGCCAACAATGGAGATTTAATGCATGAATAATAGTCAGAGGGGTTAACCTCAGATGATGAAGAAAGAGTTGATGATCCGAAGAAAACCCTAGGGTTTTTTAACATTAAGTGAAGAAATAGATGAGTTTACTATTTCGGAAGGAAGAGTGCTTCGCATCGGAACCTTACTAACCCCACTTTTACGTTAACAACTGCTGGAATTTTTAATTGCTAACTTGGACGTTTTTTCTTGGAAAACGGATGATGTAATAGGAGTACCGATCGATGTGATTCGTCATAGTTTGGTTATCGATCCAAAGGTGAAGCCACTAATTCAGAAAAGAAGGGCATTCTCTTCGGAGAAAGCAAAAGCAATTATTTCCGAGGTAGATCGATTATCCAGGGTCGGACACATAAGGGAGCCACAATATCCATTGTGGACAGCAAATCCTGTGGTGGTCAAAAAGAAGAATGGGAAGTGGAGAATGTGTGTGGATTTTACAGACTTGAATCGAGCATGTCCTAAAAATCCATTTCTTATTCCTCGAATAGATCAACTGATTGATTCTACCTCGGGAAATAAAATACTAGCATTCATGGATGCTTTTGCACGATATAATTAGATTCATATGGATCCAAAAGATCAAGCATGTACGACCTTCATAATTGATAGAGGGTTGCATTGCTATAAGGTTATGCCTTTTGGATTGAAAAATGCTGGAGCCACTTATCAAAGATTGATGAATAAAACTTTTGCTACTCATATCAGAAAAAATATGGAAGTATATATAGACGATATGGTGGTAAAACGTTTGAAGGATGATGTGCATCTTGAGGATTTAGAGGAAGAATTTTTGAATTTGAGGGCAGTCACGTTATAGCTGAATTTTGAAAAGTGCACCTTCGGAGTTCGTTCAAGGAAGTTTCTGGTTATGTCATTATTGAAAGAGGAATAGAAGTTGATCCAGAACAGTTGAAAGCCTTGATAGCGATGAATTCACCTTGATCTATTACAGAAGTGCAAATTCTGACAGGAAGGTTAGCAGCACTTAACCGATTAATTTCTAGATTTTCTGACAAATGCTTTCTTGCTTTCAATTTTTACGAGGACCAAACAGATTTGAATGGACATCGGAGTGTGAGGCAGCATTCACAAATATAAAAAATTTATTATCATCACCATAAATATTTTCAAAACCTCGAAACGGAGAAAAGCTCTTTTGTACATTGAGGTATCGAATTTTGCACTAAGGACGGTGTTGATAAGTGAGGATTCAGGTATCACGAAGCTAGTGTATTATATCAGTAAAAGCCTAGTGGTAGCAGAAAAGAGGTATTTGAAACTGGAAAAGTTGACATTAGCATTGTTGATTGTTGCTAGGAAAATGCGGCCCAATTTTCAAGCTCATACTATGGAAGTTCGAACTTCATTCCCTTTGAAAAATGTTTACAACAACCTGATATTTCAGGAAGAATGACCAAATGGTCAGTTGAGTTGGGGGATTATGATATTTTATTCACACCTCGAACTGCAATCAAAGCTCAAGCATTGGCAGATTTCTTTGTTGAATTTCATTCGAGTAGATTGGATATGGAATCAAGTAAAGATAATGCACCAGTTCATTCGAGGTGGATTGTTCGAACAAATTGAGGGTCTAGTATTTCAGGGTGTGGTGTTGGGGTTCAGTTGTAGCTCCAACTGGAGAAACGATTATTCAATCTATTAAATTTGGTTTTCATGCTTCGAACAATGAAGCTGAATACGAAGATGCTTTGGAAGTTTTAAGATTGGCAAAAATATGTGGAGCAACTTCAGTATGCTTGGTAACAAATTCTCAATTGTTAACAAATCAGGTATCCAGATTTTCCGAGGCAAGGAAGGATCGTTTGATTTTATATCTTTGGAAAATTTGGAATTTAATGTTGTTATTCGATGATGTTGTTGTTGAATATATTGGTCGATGGAGTAATATGGGGACTGATTCTTTAGAAAATATTGCTTATAAGGAGGAATATCCTTAGATTTTGCTACAAGAAAATCCTTCAATTACTACTCAGTCCAGTTAGTGCGAATATATAGAGAAGTTCTTTGTCACATCCGATGCAATTCGAGGAGATTGGTGAACAGATATTCTTAAGTTTTTTACGCAAGGAAAATTACCAGATGATGTGAGGTTGGCCAAGAAATTGAGAGGTAAAGCCTTTGGATACATAGTGTTAGATGGAATATTGTATAAGAAGGCATTAAGCAGGCCATTGTTATGATGTCTAGACAAGGAAGAATCATATGAGGTATTATCAGAATTGCATGATAGAGAAAGGTTAGCACATTGCGGGTTTAAAGCTTTATCACGACGAGTTTTATTTGCGGGATTTTATTGGCCTACAATCATGAACATGCTAAAAATGGGCTGAGGCAGAACCTCTATCTGGAACAAAGGTAAAGGATGTGATCAAGTTTATTGTGAATAATATTTGTTGTCGTTTTGGTGTTCCTCAAAGAATTACAACAGATAATGGACCTCAGTTTAATAATAAAGAAATGGCTTCATTTTGTACATCGAAAGGAATCCAGCAATGTTTTTCGACGTTTTTTCATCCTCAAGCTAATGGACAAGTCGAGGTGAAAAACAAAATAATTTTAGATGGCTTGAAAAATAACTTGACATGGGCAGCATGAAAATGGCCAAATTATTTACAAGAGGTGTTTTGGGCTTATCGGACAACTCCCGGAGAGGCTACAAAAGAAAATCCATTTGCTTTAGTATATGGAATAGATGTAGTTAGCCCATAGAATCTACGATGTCATCTTTTAGAATAAATCAATATTCTAAAAGATCTAATGATTAAGCTAAGATGGCGAGTTTAGATTTGATTGAGGAGAAAAGAGTTCAAACTCAATTAAATGTACTCCATTACCAAACTTTTATGAGAAATAGATATGATTTGAAGGTGAAAAGAAGGCAATTTAAAGAAAGCGATAAAGAGTTGAGAAAAGTTTGCTTGCATACAAAGGAGATGAGCCTTGGAAAAATGACTCTGAATTGGGAAGGGCCTTATATGGTTGTTAAGAGGATAAAACCAGGGTCTTATCGCCTTTGTGATTTTCAAGGGAGGATGTTTCAGCACCCGTGGAATATACAACATTGGAAGCAGTATTGGAATAGATTTGTCTTTCTCGTTTTTGGATTTTTTACAATTTAATGGCGCACTCTTTCCTACCCTGTTGGCCCAGGAAGGTTTTAACGAGGCGTTATGTACATATTCAATATTATCAATAAAGATGGATTTTTGGCCAATGGTTGTTTACAAGTGTTTACTGAAAACTATCTTAACAATTTATCAAAGACTGATCATCTTTGAGGTTGGTTAAGAGTAGAATGTTCCGAAGTTTTTATTACACTTTTCGAAGAAATTACCATTTTCGAAGTACAACATTCATTATGTACATTTTGATTTTTTCTAAGTGCAATGCACTGTGCTTTTTCAAAGTTCAACATTCACCAGACGTGCTATGATTTTTCGAAGTGCAAAGTTCAATAACTACACTGCAGTATTTGAGGTGATATACTTGAAATTTGTAGTTATATAATTTGTGAATTTTGAAGTATATTGTCGTATTTAAGGAACCATGTTTTAATTATTATTATGTAGAACTAGGATTGGGTGGAGGAGGAGGAAAATATGTAGAACTAGGACAGGGAATCATATCCAAAGTTGTAGTTGGAACTGAGTGACAGATGATTTCTGGAGACGTTTCGACGGTTGTTTCTCTCCCGAAGAGGTGCATACAGGTCTGAATATCTTGGAGGAGGGGATCGTTTTCTCCAACGAGTTCCTACTGTCGGGGTCGAAGTGGTCAGTGTTTTGATTCCCATCATCATTATTGTCTTCGATGATTATCAGAGCATCATTATTTGGTGTTTTCGAGAGGAGGATTTGGTTGGTTAACAACAATTATGGTTTCTTCCTCATCGGCTAAGGCGTATTGAGTGATTTTGGATTTTTTTTTTCTTCCCACGAGGACTAGAGGAAGGTTTCTTTTTCTTCGAGGAAGTTTCTTGCTTTTTTCCTTCTTCGGTAGGTGAAAGATTCTGCTACCCTTCTTTTCTTTTGCGACGGTTAGGATTTGGTGGCGTTGAAGGGCTAGCACCAGATGCGCTAGTTGCTAATTTACTTTTCTTTTCCTTTTTTGCCTTTTCTTTTTTCTTCTTTGGCAGATGATTTTCCGACCTGTTGCGGATAAAGAGAAATACTTTGCAATCAGGTTGAACTAACTTTTTGCAGGTGAGATGAGAATTGGTTTCATCCATCAAATTTTGAGGAGGCAGGGCTCCCTCCGTGATCGGAAAAATATGGTTTTTAAGGAAGTTGATCGGTTGGAAGGCGTTGTTCCACACTTTTTCGGCCCAGGCGGCAAGATTTTTTAAAATATCCTTGGCTGCTAACCAACGTATAACATATCGCCTCTGAATTTCTGAAATAGTCATGCAAGTAAATAACTAATGAGGAAGACAGTAGATGAGATTTATATTAAAATATATAAGTTTCGAAGTACTTACGGTTGCTTCTCTAGATAAGATTTAGTTTAGATGGGTTGCATCAGATATCTCTTTGCCATTCTCCCATACTCTTGAGATAAAGATAAACTTTTGGTTCCAAAATTTATCAGCTTCCAGAATGTCATCGATGATTTTTAGATCATATACTAAAGTAAAGTAGTAAAAATGAGCTTTAGACATTTTGATAGCTGGGTTAAAGAGATGAAATCCTTGATGTTGATCAGAATCTTGGACAGCTGAGATGCCATAATTACAGACATAAGAGTGAACCACTGATTCGGTGTCACTTGATTAGGGCATAGGTTGAGAAGTTCGAAGTACTCCACGATCATAGGATCTAATGGGAACTGAAGACCCTAATTGATGATTTCAGGGCAGACCACTAATTCATCGTCTTTGTAGTCTAAGGGAGTTTCTCCTTTCTTAGGCAGTCGAACAGTGATGTTATCTCACATTCCCCATTGCTTCTTTAAGTCTGAGGCCTGAATTTCTTGGTAATATATATGGAACCTTTTTTAGCTCAATGATATAGTCAGCATCAAGACCCCTCAAATTTCTACCTATAACAGCCCTCTCTTCCTCGGAAACAAAGCCTGACTCTTTCTTTTTTCGAGGCTTACGAATTTTCTTTCCTGTGGTAGTTTCCGAGTTCCCCTCATCGGACCCAACCTCATTATCAGTTCTGGTAGCCTCAGAATCAGCCTCATCGGCTTTTGATATTTCATCTCTTGTTTGAGGAGGATTTTGTTGAGGTGATGAAACTTTGGCTTCTAGTAATGGATCCTTTGTTTGGGGAGAATTTTTGGATAGATTTTGTTGGGACAATGGAACCTCTTCGATTATCTCTCTTCGAGGAGAAGACTGAGTAGCTGGATTCGAGGAGGAGGAGTTGGAATAATGTCTGAAGCATCTCCCATGGCTATTATAAAACTTCTCTTTTTAGTTGATGGAGGATGAGTTAAGGAGGGAGTATTTGAGATTTTTTTTGAGGAAGATTTCTTTGATTCTTCACTAATCAGATGTGAAACTTTTATTTGAGAAGAAGAGGCTCGAAGAGTTTTAGGTGTTTGAACTTTAGAAGATAGGCGCTCTTCGGTTATAGGAGAAGGTGAAAAAGCCGGTACCTTAGTTGGATCAAAGTCACTGTAATAAGTGGTTTTGGTGGTTGTTTTAACAGAAGCGTCGTTGATTAATCTGGCAGCCTTATACTCCTCTGCTCTTTCAGTAATACAAAAGTAGTCGTATGATCTGAAGACTCGATTGTCGTCAGCTTTATGAGATTTGGGTTTTTTGGGTATGCTAGCCTTGGAGCTTCTGGTTTTTGATTTTTTTCTCATAAAATGGATGAAGATTGACCGGAGAATATAAGATTTGATCGGAGAGTTTGAGTTTTCTGATGAAGATGATGAGAATATAAGATTGACCGGAGAATATAAGATTTGATCGGAGAGTTTGAGTTTTCTGATTTGATCGGAGAGTTTGAGTTTTCTCCTTGGAGCTATCTCTAGATGAATTATTTGAAGTTTGGTGTATTTCCAGTGTGTTTCCAATCTTATGACTATTCTATTATTTCTATGATGATTACTAGTCTTCCTTGATTGCTTTATGTCCTTCAAATCGTCTTATTGTTGTTTTTGGTTTCTTTCATTTATTATCATTGACTTTATTTTTAGAATCCAAACACTTTTCTAGTCAGAAGATTTTGAGGAGTTAACCTGATCTTGCTAGCTATTTTTTTTATTCATTAGCTTTTTACATTTTTTTACCATGACTCAGACGAGCACAAACTGAGCAATGAGGATGAAGATTATCATATTATATATCAATCCAGAAACCCCATTATCATTGAATTCTAACCAACATTTTTCATCAAAACTTTTGAAACATCAAGCTCTATCCAAGCTCTGCAACAATTTTGTTTAGCTATATTTATATTGGGAACCCAAATTTGAAAATGATTACATATCTATATTTCTATTGAGAATCCAAATCTGAAAATGATTACATATGGTAGAAGCAATGGATCTTATAGCTCATTCATTGGACAAATTCAGGGATGTTAAGTAAGGTTATTCATGTTGGACTTATTGCGGATTCATATTTCGGGTCAAAATGTGGATACCATTTTAATAATAATTTTCGCATATTATACAAACTCTTATTTTCCATAGTTTGCAAAAGTCCTCTTGGAGATCAAATTCAATAAGGATATGTCATGTGGCCAGTGAAGGTATATTAATTTATGCTCAAAAAATAGTTTAAACACTTTTGGATCACCGACAGTTAAGATTTGCCACTTGCAAATTCCCCAATTAGTGTTGATCTAGATGTCACCAATATGTTTTCCTTGTCTTGCTTAAAAATTGAAAAAGATATATGGTTGCCCTTGTGGTTGAATTCAGAGTAGGTCAGGGCTTCTTTTTGTTTGAAATTTTTGTGATTTTATCGTATATTTTGTTTGGCAGTTTTTCTTAACTCATCAGAAGTTGATTCTTGGGTTTTAGATATTCAGAAGATGAGTCACCAAATATAGAATTATTTGGTAATCCTAAATAGTTCCTATTTGTTTGACTTAAATCTTTATTTTATTTTTCACGGGTATGATCTCTGTTTAGTAGGGTTGAGTGTGAGTTGCACTGATGATACATGAAAAGAAGCGGCTCATGCGATGATATTGTTATGCCTTGCAATCCATTGACTTAATTAAGAGAAGCTATAATAAAAACCATATGTACTCAATGAATGGATTCAATTACCGAAAAAATGGTTGGTTTTTAAAATTCTCTTTTAAAAAAAAAGATGAACCTTTTATTTTTTGATTTTTGTGTATATCGGTTAAATATGAAGAAATATTTATTTATATGTTTCTAATTATTTATGTTTGTAGTTAAATGTATTTTTTACTAAAATATTTATGTTTAAATTTAAATATTTGATTGCTGATGGACGGATATTTGAACGGGTTTACAAACCTAACTAAAATTATTTAAATATTTTGTTTGTATTCTGGCCTCAGTTGTATTGATGGGCATAAGGCCCAACTCGTATCTGAAGTACTATATAAGCTGAATTTGTTACGTGGATCCCTGTGCGAAATAAGAATAGAAAACGATATGAACGTCTAATTGGTAATGATTCATTATCAAAAAAAAATAGGGTTCTTAATGGTTGAGCATCCCAACAGATACGCTAATTGACAGTTTAAAATAAATTTAACTATTATATATGATTTTTTTCTTTCCAACAGATACGCTAAAAGACTATCTATATTTATTAGTTTTTCTCCTATGATCGACAACTAACTTAAATATACTTTATCTGTTGGAAAAAAAGATAATATTTAAATTTACATTACCTAAATACTATTTATATTTACCTAAAAAATAGAGTATATGTTGGGGATGCTCTTAGTGTTAGACTCACAATAAACGAAACCTAATTTCTAAAAATTCGGTTGGTTTGCAGTTTCATTTAGAAACTAATAAAAACTAAACCAAGTTTTCTTTTCAATTTTTTATTTATATATTATATTACCAAAGTTATTAGGCAAGCCCTGTTAAAAATATCACGTTATAGCGAACTGAAACGATACCAAACGTCGAAACGGATTCGGATCTGAAATCGAACCGGAGAGAACCGAAAGTTTAACAATACGGACCGGGCTCATAAATAAGTACCCGTTAGCCAACTTTAAAAGTACTAAAGGAAAATAGAGACTTTTAATGTAACTAGTCTCCGAGAACACGCCAGAGTTTCCAAAGTGGTGAAACCATGCTGTAAACTTTCTATGGAACTCGCCAAAAAAATAAAGAGGGGATCACAAAGTAACACGAGAATAATGTCTCAAAGAAGTGATGGACAAGGGGTGGGTACGGGTTCAGTAGTGTTTGACAAATCTTTTAAAAGAACATGAGATGAGATCACACCTTTCATCTCTGAAATGAAAAACTAGATAACATTACCAATGAGAACCGGTTTTCACTCAAAGCACTCATCACCCCCACTCCACGCACATGTCGGAGATTACCTTTGCACGTTTCACTTGTAAATCTTTTTTGTCGATCAAACTACTCAACTCACACTTGTTATCTTTCATATGTTGCTACTTGCTAGTACTACACTCCCAAAGTCAAGATAGGAAACGTTAGCCTCGTCAGCCGTAGACTAAAAAAACAACCTGCATTGTTAACTTCACTCCATTGTGGCGTCCAAGAACCCACAAATTTTGTCTATATATTTTCAATAAGCTAACAAAATATTGAAGTTTATAAAAAGTTGGATTCAATTGTTAAGGTGTAAATGGTTTTTAAAACATTTATAAAACAGTATGAACGATTTCTTCCATCTAAATTAAGTGTGATCTTTAAATTTCAAAGTACTGTGTACTAGTTACAATTTATGTTAGTTAAAGATAGTGCTTTCAAACAGATATTTCACATACGGAAATGCTGAAATCCAAAATCAGTATCCGAATTCGAATCCAATTTTTTTTAAAAATAATATACGAATTATATCTGAATCCGAATATCTGAATTTCCACTAATTTTTTTAACTAATTGCTCTACTTAGTAAAAATTCATATTTCCTTTTAGATGTGGGATAAGACTAAGAAAAATATACTTATTTTAAAAAAACACTATATCTTATATAGAAAGTTTGGTAGCAATTATTTTTCATATTTTAGATGTGGGATAAGAGTCTTAAGATTAAAAAAGATATACCTATTAAGAAAAGTCACCATGTATTTTATAAACAGCTTGGTGATAATTTTTAAAGAAACAACTTCCCATATTTCCAGACTTTGTTAGTAATTTGTTTTGTTTTTTACAATGTGGCATAGCTAATAAACATGCTTAAATATAAAAAATTATATATATTTATTTATAAAATTTCGGATACCGGATCTTTCGAATACGGATATGACTATATTCATATCTGCTATTTTCGGATACGAATTCATATTATCCGTTTTCTTTTGAATAAAGATATTATCCATTTTATTCGGATTCGATATCAAATTTTTCGATCGACTATCGGATTTTTTGGATTTTTTTGACAGTCCTAGTTAAAGATATTTAAATTTCAAAGCCACAAGATGTTGAAACTTGAGGTGAAGATAGGAAAACATAATTAAACACGAACTTAAGTAAATTAATAAATATAAATAGAGTTAACTTATATGATTGCATATCCACCTTAGAAAATTTCAGGGATTGCTTTAAACCTTTTTATGTATACTGTTTTTTATCTTTAGCAATAACCCAATTTTAACATTGACTATATCATAGATTTGTCGTCTCTCGACTCCTACAGATCTCAACACAATCAAAGATATGTCAAGATACACACACAATACATGAAGATAACTAAAAAAAGACTAAGATGAAAAGACTTAAATGTGAGGCAGCATCATCAAACCCGATAATATTGGTGTGCTCATGATTATAAATTGGCAAAGTACTGAAGACAATAATCAATACATAATGGATTCATGAATACATTAAACACTAGTTAACCAAACAACCCAAAAAAAAATCATACATGGTGAATCAAAGCTTAATTTTTTTTCCTCTATTTCATTTTTGGACAATAACGTGGATCAAATCCTGACTATACCACCGCTTACATCTTTATAATTCTTTTTCAATATGACCTAAGTTTTAAATTTTTTACGCTTAGAAAATATAATTATAGTGAGAATAATATAATTTAGTTATTGGAAACAATACGAAAAGAAAAAAACTAACAAAAAACAAACCATTTACATTTTAACCTACTATAAAACTTCAATAAGTGAGTTAACAAAAATTGTTCTAACATCATCTAACATGTAATTCAAAATATGATTTAACATACCACTATAAACAGCCGCGCAACTAGAAATGAAAACGAACGGAAGTTGAAAAAGATGTGGTACTGCAAAGCAAAGTTATATCACAACGAGTCATCATTTTCATATGCATTTTCGTTTTTTCAATCAGACTTAAAAAACTATATAGAAAATATTATTATTATTATCTAAATAAATATACCATGGTAAAACTTCACTTCATTTTATTTGTTTTTATATTTTATTTATTTATTGTTATTTTTTTTCAAATCATCTAAAATTACTAGTCAAATAATCTTAAACTCTTCGATAGATAATCCGAATAGGATCTAACAAGAAGAGGAACAACATAACACCAAAATAAATAGGCTTGAACATCAACAACACCAAAATCACTTCTTTTACTCTTTCACCCTTCGTTGATCGACAGTTATAGAAAAAAGAGTATAATAAAAAATAAAAGATTAAAAAACAGAGGCATTATAAAAACAGAAAAATAAATAAGGAGTTATTTGTTTTTATTTAAGATTAAACCATCCACTATTAATATAACTTCTCAGTACTCCATAAAAAAGTTCAGCCTAGTTTTACCACCTAGAGAGCTTTATAATTGAGCTCTAAAATATTTTAAAAGTTATGGATATTTTTTTTTAGCATTTACGAATTAAACTAGGCCAAAGCTATTTCCTCCATGATAATTTTTATTTCCTTCATAATTTGAAAATAACCCCATCTTGTTATTTCCTCCATAAAGGAAATTACATATTTGTCATTCTACCTGTTTATTTTATCTCTTTCCTTTTCAAGAACACCATTATTCTACCCATTTATTCTATTATCCTACCCATTAACAAATTCAAAGGAAAAAAACCATACTTATCTCTTTCTTCAGTTTTCTACTTTCTTTTGTTTCCCAGTTTCTTTTCAAACCCCTAATCTCTTCAGTTTTCTACTGTCTTTTGTTTTCCAGTTTCTTTTAGCTATGGCTCTTCTAGTTAGGTTAGGATTCTTATTTGGTAGATTTAGGGTTCGATTAGGGTTCTTATTTGGTAGATTTAGGGTTCGATTAGGGTTTATGCTTTTGGCTGGATCTGTTTTCGAGTTTTACAAATATAACAAAAAGTTTTTATTTTGCAACCAACTAAAAGTGATTAGAAAGTCCATGATAAAGGTAATTTCACAACCAATTATACTAGTATTTTTTCACAACAATTCTCTATTTTTGAAAACCTATTATAACATAATATGGTACTCAACTAACAAATGCTTACTTTCATAGTTAAAAAATGTATAATTCCAAACTGTTAAATTACTATATTCCCACTTATTTTATTATATCAATATGTAAAGTTGTTAGTAATTTTTTATACGGTAATTAATTTTTTTATCAGACCTAAATAGAATATCATCATCGATTTGGCTAGGTTTTTTTTACTATATATTTAATTTTACACTTTCATTAGGCTTTCATACATAATAAGTTTGTTATTTCAAAATGGTTCTTATACTTATTGTCTACTCTCGTGATGACTCTAGTTTCAACCGTTATAATGATTTATCACTAGTTTATAGCTCACTAGAACGAAAAGAAATTGGAAAATGACAACAACACAAGAATTCTCTCCACCTTCTTTTGATGATGAAATTTCATCCTTTGATGCTGAAGATTTTTCTCGATAATATTTTAAATATTCTAGAGATAAAAAGAATCTAAATAACGATCATTGTCTTGACCGTGGAAAAAAAGAGAGGAAATTTACTAAAGTGGAAGAAAAGTTTGAAGAAGAAGAGTAAGAGGAAAAAGAAATGGAGGAAGAAGAAGAGACTAAAGAAGAATACTCTTCTTTTGATGTCTTAAAAATGACTTCAAACCATGTTTTTTAATTTTTCATTTTGGTTGTTTTATTGTTTTTATTTTTATTTTCAACTATAAAATACTTTGTTTATATTTTCGCACCCAACTTTCACATAAATATGAACCCTAAACCCAAAATAATAAATATTTATTACGAAACCCAAGTACATATAATTTCACAGTCAAATGCACTTCTTAATTCCACAACCAAAAATATTCCAAATTTCACAACTATATGCAATGTCTAATATAAAGTAATTTTGCAACATTTTTATGCAACCATCTATAAATACAATTTCGCAACCCTTTTATAAAACTACATATAAAATAATTTTTCAACCTTTATACGCAGCCACTTATAACGTATTTTTAAAGTCAGTTATCACATAATTTTGCACTGAAATTTGTTAACTCAAAAATCACTCATTTTCAGATAATTATCAAAATATTTACATGAATGTATAAAATAAAATAATCATCACAACTTAGAGAATCATATAATAAAAAACAAAATAAAATAACTTGAGTAAAAAAATACCTAAAACAAAAAACCAAAATCACTTGTGAATCGATAGAAAATGGATAAATAAAAAAACAAAAAGATAATACAAATGATCGAAAATTGCAGAAGATATTGATCGAATGAAGAAAGAAAGAATGATCTTAAATTGAAGAACATATTGATTAAATATAACAAACAGATCAGACCATGGGTATGATGTCTATTAAAAAACTACATGTGGTTATGAGTAATTTAGTTTCAAAACCAAACGGTTATCAGTAACTCAAGCTATTGTTGATTTTGCATATCCTCGGCATTGCAGGCTCTTTAGATACCTCTCGTAGAACTTCATTTATCAAGCTCAGTATGAGGGAACTATCAGCTTTAGATTTTTCAAAATGGAGTTAAATCATGTTGTAATGTGACCTAAATTTAATTTAGAGATTTTTATATTTGTGTCAAGTCTTATACTACACTAGTTCACACTCGACCTGGTCTGATTGGCGGCCCACTGGAGTTAAAAAGCCTAATATAGAGGTTTAGTTTATATATTGGAGATGTGGTCTATATTAGGGTTATTTATTATATTCCTCTAAAAACCTTTTCCTGATCAGAGTGAAAAACTGCATTCGCTCATTAGATATGATCTATTTTAGGATACCAATTAAAATCATGTGTTCTTGTTTATTAGTTTTTGTATCTTTTATAACATCGATTCCTATTAACTGATACCAGAGATCCATGCCCAGATGGAGTGTGATGTGGGTGAAATTATCATGCTTAAGATGTATAGATCTATTGTTACCCTCTATGGCTCAGACAGTGTGACGTGATTAGAATAAACAGATGAAAGTCAACCAAAATGAGTATTGTACTTTTTCGAGACAAAGATTGTTAGAATACGATGAAAGTATCACATATGTTAAACAAGAGAAAGATCATTGGTATAAAAGAATATAAATCTTTACTAGTGGGATTCCTTTTCGAAATGGTCTAAAACAAAAACCGTATAGGCCTTCGGGACTAAAACATATAATATCATACTAATGGGGAGACGGGGTTAGCTTATACTTATATGCGGAGGTAAAATAGACGACCCACATATTTCCAAAATCTTTAAGTGGATTGTCTCGTCTCTACGGTAGAAAACTGAAAATTTTATCACAGCGAGAATGAGCGATGTTGAGATAGCTACATCACTATCAACCTAGTTCGATCTTCCGATTCTAGGTTTATTCTGATGATCCAAATTCATCTTCATATCAATTCTCATCATCATTTAATTAACTTTCCAACAATCTCCACACGATTAAATGTTATATTTTGCTTCTTAATTGAGAAAAATTTTATGCATATAATAAAATATTTTTCAATTTTAATCTTATCTTAGTGTAAAAACAACAAACCTTGGGTATAATCGTGAATAGTCGTAACTTTGATCCAATTATCATAAATAATCAAATCAGATATCTTACATACATAAATATTTATTATACGTTTATCTTCAGTTTTTCTTAATAATATTTTGGCCGTGTACTTAACTAATTCAAGAATTTAACTTGACAATAACTCATTTGCTCATAACAGACGACATCACCTCTAGATTCTTACAAGTACAATTCTTATGGTGTCTTCTATTGTATTTAGAAATACATATTTAGAAATACATGGCTCACTTTGACCAAATTATATTAAACTTTATACAAGTGTATCCCTCCATGATAATGACAAATATATCCTCCTGATCATATATGAAATTCAATTTTATATGTTGGACCTTTTTAAAACTAATTTGTTGTTATCCATTACAAAATTTGGTGTCGATACATTTACTATAGTCGAAGTAGGTTTCCATTAAGTGCAAAATATCAATTTAAACATTTTAGTCTGGTCCATTTATGTTGATTTTACCAATTATCAAGTCAATGTTTAATAAATGGATATAATAGGTTCACACTAAGAACACATGTACGAGACAGATATAGTTCTAACTTGGATTAGTTTTCTAACTTACTCGTTTTTCATATTTGTATATCTAGACTACTATTTTAGATGTCATTATGGGCTTCACCGATTGTTTCGTGACAATTATAATGAATTTGGATTACAATTTATTCCTTTTAACTGGATGATATTTCTTTTATTTCTTTACCATAACAAAAGGTAAGAATGAGATATAGTCTTTTTTTATCCATATACAAACATGTTTAAATTAATATCTCATAATTTCAATAATATGAACATGAACATATTCACTAATAATTATAAAATATGTTTTTATTAAGAAATTGGAAAATTATAAGAGGCTTTTTGAGTAAATGATGATAACAACACGAGAATCTAATAAATTTTAAGGTAAAGTACCACTTGGTATGCATGTATATCTAGTAATTATCTAAAAGATCATCTATTATAATATAATATCTAAATAGTTATTTATTATCATTTAATACTCAGCTATTTTGTATTACCCATAATACTCTCTTTCAGTATTTTTAAATTTTATTATCTTTCAAACCGTAATTCGGAAACGAGATCCACAAATGATATTATTATTATTATTTATTTTGAAAATCTAATATTGGAATAAAGTTTAAATAAATTATGGATTATGAACAACAAATAAATTGTCATACATAAGTTAATATGTTTTGTTGATATGTTTTTTTTACAGATTGTGAGTTAAATTTGTGATTTTTTTAATAAAATATAAATTAAATTCATTTGTAAAATGTGAAATGAGATGTATTTCACAACTCATTTAAGTTTTATTTGCAATTGGATGCGACAAATATGTTTTTAGAGAAAATAATATCAATCATAAGTATTATTTTGTTCATTTAAAAAAAATGAACGATGTTATTAGATATTTGTTATTAAACTGAATTAGATCAATGAGTGAAGATACGTTATCGGCCTAAACGTGGGAATCGGGTTGAATTTGGTTATTGTGAAGAAGATAACCCAAATATCAACACTTAAGCCTGAATTAATAATTCTGATGTAAATTAATTTGTCAATTTACTTGATTTTGGTCCCCGATGAGGAGATAGTAAACATATTGGGCTTAACAACTTTAGGCTTTAAGTTTTAAAGCCCTATATATGTGGCTTAGATTTTGACATTTCTTGAGCCAAAACTAAAATTAGTCGATAATCATTATCTTTATATTAGAAGACCATATCTTTCTTTCTTTTTTTCTCTTTCAAGTTCTTCAACATGTGTTCTTAAAGATTAAAACTTGTAGTAGATTTCTGAAGAAATAGTAAAATTGAGAACTCAAAGCAAACCAATAAGTTTCTTCATTTATCTTTCAATTATTCAATAGGAAAATCACAAAGGGGTTTACGTTTTCTGTGGTTTGATGAGCGATTCATCAATTGGTACAGAGCCAATAAAATATTTTATAGTTGATAGAATAACTGAAAAAGCATGTCTACTATTTCACGTATTTCTTGGTGTAAATAATCCATGACATTGGGTTTATGTGTTTTTCATTGAGTTAGTTAGGGCATGGATTTAGCAACTGTTTGAAAATCATGATATGATGATTCGTTCGTGATTAAAAGCATGATATGGTGATTACGTGTTTTTATCATCTTGAATAAATTTTTGTTTTTTCTCCCTCTAAAAAAATACATGTTTTGATCATTTAAAAAAAATATTAGCCAAATGGATACTCATTCCCTAAAACAGATATCTATTACGGGGAAACAGACATTTGTTTTTTTAACGCCTAAGACACGTTTTTGTTGCTATATATATGTTATTTCTTCTTCATATTTCTCACACCATTATTCTACTACTACTAAACTTCAAAATACCCTTTAAATATTTTTTGCTTAATTCATATTTTGATTCGATTTATATTGAATGACTCCGAGAAAAAGTCTAGATATTACTCGAAATGATGTCCCCAAAGGATCATCATCGAGAAAAAGAATCAAGATAAGGTCTAGAGAATATGCATATAATGGTATGAAAGTAGAATCAAGTGAGGATATTCGAGATGTCCCTGAAAACGACGCTCACATTCTTAACAATATGGCACCAAGCAGAGCATTATAAACTCGGGTATGTTTTTAGATAATGATGACCTTATCGATGTCATATGTATGTAAGCTTTTTTTATCTTCTTAGGAATTTTATTGGTTGGTTTTTCTAAGCCAAATTTACTTGCAACTGTATATAGATATAGTACAACAATTTTATTCAACTACAAGAATACTTATTAGTTATGGGTCTAATTATGAAATAGACTGCACAATTAATGATACGTCTTATAGATTTTTCATAACTGATCTAGAAAAAGAGTTTATCTTGCATCGACATGCTAATTTAGGAGATTCTTTAGGTCCATTAAGTTATCTTTGTAAGATTTAGACTAATGATTGGCATATATCATTGGATGGATCAGCTGCAATACTGGGTAAATGTAAACCTCATTGAATGGTTCATGCTAAACCTAAAGCTAGTTGACATAATCTTAATGTAATTCAGAAATTTCCATTTAAATTTGGTTCATACATGTTTCATTCCTAATAATAATGATTCAAACTTGTCATATCTTCAATATTTTGTAACTTCTACTATAACATCGGGACACGTAATAAATTTACTAATTTTGATCATTATGTATATGGATTCATCACGTGGTAACAAGTATTTACCTTATGGGATGATAATAAGTTAGTTTCTTAATAATAAAAGGTAGATTTTACTAGTTGGATTGAGTGTGTTATTCGGTTGAGTTCAAATTTAGGAAAGATAACTTTAAGAAACCAAGATATATATTCTTAGAATTGATAACTCTGGTTAAATTGGCAGATCCTTGAATGTTTTATGGATAGATTGGACCAAGTCTGGCAATTGAATGGATGTAATGCACCTAATTTTCCTCAAGATTGGGCGAGTCTAATCGGGCACAATAGGATGCAAGAGATAACCTCTTCCAGTGTCGGTAGTTCTTCTCATCAACCTTACAATATATTGGCTTACCATAAATAAATTGAATCGATGCATGCTCAAAGCAAGACTATGTGGGATAAAACTGATACTATTTTTTTAAAAAATTTACAACACCCAGAGGCATATGCATAGTGACTTGCAACATCAAAGCGAGAGAATGCGAATATATCATAGGTGTTTGTTGGATTCAAATAATCAACATTTGGACGCTTCTTTTCCTCCTCCTCCATACCCACCAGCAATACCATGTTTTTGCAAAATCCTCCAACGCCATCATATTTATGATGATTTAGTTTTTTTATATTTGATTGTATTAATATTATTAGTTTTTATGTTTTTCTATTTTCTTATATAAAACGTTATTATTATGTGCAATTAATCTATTATAAGGTTTTATTTATATGAATGTTAAACATTTTTTTTGTTAATTAATATCCTTTTAATTAAAATTTTGTTATTTATAATTGTACAAGTATTATATGTATATGTAGACAATTCTAATAATTTTAAATTGTTGTATAAGTATATATCATTCAAATAACTTAATATGGTAGAAATATCATTATGGAAGAATTTTTCTTGTCCTCCGAACAACTAAATCTTGAAGAAGGCTTTCTCATCTAGCAATCTTGAATCGTAGCCACCTTATTAGATTATTATCGTGATATTTATCAATCCAGCAAGCCACAAACGTTGTCAACAATTTCAGATAGTCCTCTTCCCGAGGAACTTCAACTTCTCACCACAAAACCTCAACTATGACAACCTCTGATATCAACTCAATTATTGATAAACCAGTGTTATTTTAAGACCCAAACACTAAGTCTTCTACCCATATCATTTCTGATCTAGCCTTACAAGCAGAGAAAAATGAAGACCCCTCCCCCCCCCCCCCCCACTGAACATATCTAATGGAACTCAGTCACATACCTCTGCAACAAGCAACAAATTTTTGTTACTCAAAAATAGTATTACCTACGAACACACTCCAATCCAACAAAATGAAATTAATAATATATCAAGAACCATTCCTTCATACATCTTCATCAAATCTTACATTTAATCCACCAGAAACTCTCCAAAAGACTTCATACATGAAAATTATAAAATTGAAGATAAATGAGATCACAAATACGTGGAATTCCAAGAACAAGGTAAGATCATACTAGAAACTAATGTTAAACTAATTATGGTTGAAAAGTTTTCAAATAGGCGACCAGCAATATGGGAGATACAATCTTTCTTTGAATTTTTGGACTCATAGGTAAATACAATCTTACTGTATAGGATACGCAAGACATAATGATTGAAATGGGTTTTCATGAATATTTAGATATAATTGGGAGATGAAATGTTTGGAAAATCGGTCAATATACTATGCGTTTGCTAAAATGGAGTCCTAACTTTCACCCCGCATAAGAAACATCGATATCACCAGTCTGGATATCATTTCTAAACATCCTGGTTTTTATGTACAATGAGGATTCCATTAGGGTAATAGCTAAGCCACTAGGAAATCCTTTGGTAGTTTGGGTACCCCAAATAAATAAGGCAATGTATAAATGTTGTAAGGCTTAGATAGAGCTTGGCATATCTACAAACTTATTTCCTAAAATCTGGGTTAGATTTCGCAAACGATTGGTGCCAAACGATTTACTGCTCATTTTGTCATCACATTGGTTACAAGCAGAAAGAATGTAAAAAATTTATATCAACAAATACACCTCAAGTTGAAACAAGTAAACAACAACAAATCATACCAAGTGCTGAGCAAACAGAGAATGAAGCTCATTGCAAACCAAAACTCAAGTCAATCATAGTTCAAGAAGCAGAAATAGAAAAGTCAAATAGTCATATCACACACCAAGCATTGAATGAATGTCAACAAGAACACCTTAATCTAGTGAATAAATCAACCCTTCTAAAGTCATTACTAGATATAAAATCACCTACTCTCAATAAATAAAAAATATTTCAAGCAAAACCATCAACAATACCCATAAAATAACTACACCTGAGATACTAAAAAGTGAGATAGTTGAAGCACTGCACTCTATTGGCACTAGCACCATGCTAACAAAACACAAAGATCAAGCTTCTCCCAAATCTTCTCCTTCCTCTACATCAATCAAAACCACAAGAAGCCTTCCCTCTTCCTCTTTAGTTGCAACACAAGATATCCAGGATTTAAAAAGGTACCTAAATAAGAATTAAAAAAAGTTCAACTAAAGCCAACTAGAACCCAAAATAACTCGAAAGACACACAATCCAAAGGGTTTACCAAAACCCATACTGGATCTTCAAAATGACATTAAAAATATTATGTTGGAAGGCCAGAGGAATTGGAAACAAAGCTACTACGTGTAGACTAAAATTAATCATTAGAACATATAACATTGAATTTATTGCAATCTATGAACCAATGGTTGATGTCACTCACCTCCATAAGATTTAAATTATTTTAGGTTAAAACAAATATATTTCCAATATCTCAAACAAGATTTAGATCTTCTATATATATTAATTTGAGATTCAAACTCTAGGGAACTGGGATCAAATATTACATGTACATATTACTCATAATTCCATTTCTAAAGACTTTCTAGTCTCTATTGTATGCAAAATGTTACACAGATCAAATAATGGAACTATGGAATAACCTTAGAAATATTGTGAATCAAAAAATGGAATGGATAATGATTGGGGATTTCAACATCATAATTAATCCTTCTAAGCAGTTATCCTGTTTTTCACTTTGTGTGAGGAACATGGATGAATTTAACAACTCTCTAAGCGACTATAATCTATGTGATCCTGAATACTCAGGATCCAAATTCACTTGGACAAACTCTCATAAGTGGAACACCTCGAAAGTGTTGTTTATAATAATGCATTGTCAACTTATTTTGATAACACTTGCGTGGAACATTTAGCTAGAAGTGGCTCTAATCACAGTCATCTCTGTATTTCAATCTCAAAAACGTCATAAAAGAGAAAGTTATCTTTTAAGTTTATCAACATGTGGCTAATTCACCCAGAATTCTCAAGTATGGTTGAGAATAGCTGGAATAAAGATATGTTTGGTAATTGTTATAAATGTTCCGACATAAGCTAAAAACTTAAGAATCATTTAAAGGTGCTGAACAAATATAGATTTGGTAATATATTCAATGCGATTGCTAAATCTGAAGGAGAAATGAAGTTCCTTGAAAATTGCTTACAAGAATCTAGATCTACTGAAGATAATGTTAAGCTGGCAAAAGCTCGGGAAAAGTATCTCCAACTCATTTCTAGGGAAAAAATATTATGGCAACAAAAATGCAGTACAAACTGGATTAAAAATGAAGACAAGAATGCAAAAGTATTTCATAATTATGTAAAGATTAAAAATAAGCACTAAATATATAAAATCAAACATGGAAATACATGGCTTGAAGATTAACATGAGATAGGATACTATGTTGTAAAACATTTTCAAACATTTCTCACTGAGCATCCCTGTGACAGAGACATTCTTGATATTTCTAATATCATTCCTAAAATAGTCATAGATTAATATATTTCAATATTCATGAGCCCTCATTCTGATGAGGGGATACATACCTCTATCAAAGCATTGAATCCCTCAAGTGTTTTTGGGATGGATGGATTCAAATTTAATTTCTTTCAACATTGTTGGACTACTATTGGCAAGGATTTTTATATTTCAATTAAATTATTTTTCGATGGAAACTCTCCTCCCCAAGGTGATTATACAATACCAATATTTCTCACTCCAAAGAAAGAATCTCCAAAAACCTGGCTTGAATATAGACCTATCAATGTGTGTATTGTATTCAATATGATACTCTCCAGACCGCTAAATGACAAACTCTCTACCCTATTATCCAAAGAACAAATTGGATTTTTTTCATGGGATAAACATTCACAACAATGCATTATTGGCTCAAGAAATGGTGAAGAGCATTAAAAAATATCAGATAAGGAAATATGATTATTAAGATTGATATTGATAAGGGGAGGAAAATATAGGTGTTTAGCATATAATTTAGCCCACAAATAAGGTCAAAGTCCATGTATTTAGTGGCTAAGGACTAAGGTAAAGCACACATAAGAAGTGAGGGACTTAAATGATAGTCCCCTAGAACTTGTTTGTAAATAGTAAAATAGTGGGGCAAGAAATCCACTCTTATAATGGTAAAGATGTAATTTCACTCTCTACCTCTTTTCCTATATAAAGAACATTCTCTTTTCGGAAAAGGGGCGAATGATTGATCAATAATTACAACATTTATTCCTTTTATATCTCCCATTTCTAGTAATTCACTGTTCACCGTCACATTACATAAATATTCTCTAGTCCGACCGCTTCACACGAACATCTTTGCTCCTGAGTCTCACTAAGGATTCTCTAAGCTCATCCTAGTCTGACCCCTTCACACGAACATCTTCGCTCTTGAGTTTCACTAAGGACTCTCTGAGCTCATCATAGTCTGACCCCTTCGCACGAACATCTTCGCTCCTGAATCTCACTAAGGATTCTCTGAGCTCATCCCAGTCTGACCCCTTCACACAACTTCTTCACTCCTAAGTCTCACTAAAGATTCTTTGAGCTCATCAGTGGCGCCGTCTGTGGGAAATGTTTGGTACCCAGAATTAATTTTCTAAAACCTTGAAAACTACAAAAATTCGTGGAGAGATCGAGACTAATCCGACCAAATATTTAGTTGGTATCGAGTCTGGAGACCATCTGATGGAAGAGCAGGTCATGATCGAAGGCAACGCCCTGAATCGCCGTGCGGAAGAACTTTTAGAGGAGTCAGTTTTGGTCGCCAGACAAAAAGATTTGTTGGACATCGAAAGGTTAAATGCTGAAAGGGATGCTATGGTGGCGAGCATGACAAGGGTCAGATCCGAGGTCCGACAAGAAAAGGTCAAGACCGACCACATCCAAGATGCTGTTATACCCAAAGAGAGCCGACGTCGGAAAAACCATCGGCATTCTAAAAGACGTGCTAGGTTCGAGCAAAAGTATGAGCCGTCCGAGTCCAGCGAGTATACCTCTTTGAGCTCTTATAAGTCTTCCTCTTTGGAGACCGATTCAAGGTAAAAGGTGGATCAAAGGAAAAAATATCCAAGGATGCATAAACATACTCATCAGACTACTAGGAGGAGGAGTGACTCGAGGAAGAAAGTTGATGCTGGTAAGCAAAACATGCATTCTGAGGATCATGTTACTACTCGCAAGCAGGCTCAGTCCGATAGTTATCACCAAGACTACAGGGTCAGCAATCACTTTACTTCTCCGACTGAGGAAAGGCTGTACCCAACCACCAACGAAGGTCCGGGGGGAAGCACGTACAAGGTCGGACATAATTGGAGGTCATCTCTCCTCTCTCTGAAAATCCTCTCCGGGCATCTTCCTAAATGGTTTGATATTTCCAAACTAGAGAATTTTGATGGGACCCAAGATCCGGATAACCATATTGAGCAGTTCAAGAACTTCATGATTAACTACGATGATGACGACAAGTTGTTGTGTAGATCTTTCTCTCAGACGTTCAAGAATGTCGCTTCTAAGTGGTACAACTGATTGCCTCAACGGTGCATAAATAATTTCGATATGTTCTGGAGTATGTTCCGACAGCACTTCGTCGGAAGCAAAAAAATTTGTGCCAACGGAGATACCCTCATTTATTATCGACAGAAGATCAGAGAAAGTTTGAAAGAATACACCAAAATATTCATCCAAGTCAAGACAGACATGGAGAATTGCGAGGACAGGGTAGCACTGGCTGCCTTCCGAATGGGTCTTCTTCCAGGGGTAATGAAAGATAATGCTACAGAATCACAAGTTATGACGTTTGGAGCTTTGTTGGATCAGATAGAAAAAATAATCTTAGTTGAGGAAACCAGGGCCTCAGAGATAGAATTCATGTCTCAATTCTATCAGGATCCAAACTTAGCCAGAACTAGTATGACTACGGTGAATGTTCCCATCTTTCCGACTGAATGAGTATTCCGAGGAATGAAATGACAAAGGAAAACACACAGAGCTTGATCTGATAGAAGCAAAGAGAAGAAGAGCACAGCTGAATTCCTTGCACTATCAAACTTTAATGAGAAGTCGTTACTCGTCGAAGGTCAGAAGAAGAGAATTCAAGGTCGGAGATAGGGTCCTAAGAAAAGTCTTCCTGCACACGAAAGAAAAGAGACTTGGAAAACTCGCCCCAAGCTGGGAAGGTCCATACACAGTCACTAAAAAGCTGAAACCGGGGACGTACCGATTGAAAGACAAAGAAGGAAGAGATCTTCCCTATCCGTGGAACATCGAGCACCTAAAAGCTTATTTAGTTTGATTGTGTGATATGTAAATATTTTCTTTGTCACTTTGTGTAATTTCCGGTGGCATACTCTTTCCTACACTGGTGGTGCAGGAAGGTTTTAATGAAGTGGCTAAATAGTCGGCTTATATATCAAATTTTATTGCCTTCTTAAAAAACTTAACTAAGTTCATCTTTTTGAACTCAAAACATCCTCCAAAGAAGTTTAGACAAGAAAGTTCATCTCTATTAACTCAAAATATGAACCAAAGAACACTTGAGTAAAATAATTCAGTATTAAGAAGAAAAACATAAGGAGGAAATGATTAAGCAAAACATCATACTAAGAATACATCACTAAAAGCCTCAATAACAAGGAGCATTACAAAAAAAGTTTTTTGTGGCAGGATTTAAGAAACAAACGATTTAAACAAAAAATAAGGGAGGAACTACTCAGCACATGCTAATCGGATGCAGAGTTTTCTTTACTACCAGCAGGGGAGTTTGAGTCTGATGAAGAGTTTTTTGAAGCTTCACTAGATTCGGGGTCCTCCACGGATACTCCGGGTGAGCAATGCTGCTCAATAACCCGGGTCCAAAGGCTACCAAGAGGCAAGTCCGGGAACTGCTCATGCATCTCCCTTACCATTGCAGACCTCAACTTAGCATCCCTCTCTTCAAGGCGAACAACGATCTTAGCAGCATACTCATCAAGACATTCTTTCTTCTTAGCCTTGAAATTTGTCTTCAAGCTTTCATGCTCCACCGATAGCTTCTCGATGTCTTGAACAACATTTTCAAAATATACTTTTATTTTGCAATAGCCTTCAAGAAGACCATCAACTGTTGTGTCGCGTTCGGCATCCTTAGCAATTAATTTCTCCCTTTCATCGTCAAATTTGGTCTTTTCCTCAGACATTTCAACCTCAAGGGAAGTGATGGTAGTCAAACGCTCCTCGGAGGCCTTTTTCTCCTTAGCCAATTCATCAGTCAGCTCTTTGACCTTCTTCTTTAGCTCTTCCGAATCAGAAGACAGAATTTATACCTTGGCGGTCACTTTCGATGTCATGACTAACTCATCATTTAGCTCCTTCACCTCCTTCTTCAGATTATCGGACTCAGTGACTAAGCCTTTCACTTTAGAGGATATCTCAGTTTTCTCAGCTACCTGATCGGTCAAGTCTCTCACCTTGTCCTTCAACTCGGAGACTTCTGACATTAGAGCCTTCACCTCTGCCCTACTTGGGTATCATCATGATCACCTGGATCCCCTGTGGGAGGACTGACTTGTACCCTCTCTTGAGAATCACCTTGAGCCTTGGGAGCATCGTCATCGGACCCAACATCCTCCACAGTGTTTTCTTCTTCACCTTCTCGGGTTTGTCTGCATCTTGATGACTCGGAGCTCGGGCCCGAGTAGGGAGGTAGACCGCATTATCCAAACATTCTAAACGTTCAAGGACATCATCGCTTAGAGGCTCCACCATAAGTTTTGAGGCGGTCCTCTTTTCACTAAGATCGTATCGCCACAGATTACTCTTAGCAAAATTCATCGGCATAAAGCTTTGGTGGAACTGATGGTCCCAGTGCTCACCAGCCCAAATGCTAAGCTTCTCAAAGATAGCTTTACCGGACTTATCATGACGCTTAAAGGACTTAGCAATTCCTTTCATAGCTAAAAAGACACACAGTCAGAATTTACCGAGTGAGGAGAGTCGGAAAACATTTTGGTGATAGTACTTACCTTGTCCATTCCACTTCAAAGTTAGCCGATGAGGAAGGTCCTCAAGATCTTTGAATCCGGTCTCCCACAACTCGGAAATAAATAGGAATTTTTGCTTCCATTTCTTGTCGGCCTTCAGAAAATCATTTATTACTTTAAGGTTCCTAGCAAAACCAAGTGAGTAGAAAGGATAGTGAGAATTCTTAGCCACTCCCAAAACAACGATAAGTTGTTCCATAGTGAAAGCGTTCTCGGAGAGCCTCGACGCCATGATGCAGGCCATAAGGGTATACCACATGTTAGCTCCGGCCTGAGAAGGACAAAGTTTATCCAATTGGAAGTAGTCGGCCAGAAGAGGATCGAGAGGCAGTCGAAGACCCCAGTTCATCAGCTCTGTATAAAGCACCAACTCGTTGGTCTGAACCGACAAAGGTGTCTCCCTAACAGTAGGGAATCAGATGGTGATGTTAGTAGGAATACCCCATCGGTCCTTTAGCTTGATCTCCTCGGTCGGGTGAAAATACGTGTACTTCACCCTATAGAGCTAAGAGATGTTTGGCTTCGAGGTCGCGGAGATGGTCGCTCAGGATATCTTCCACATTCGAGGGTAAGCCCATCGGACGTTTCCTTTTCTTCTTCTTCTTACTTTTTACCAGGGAAGTTTCACCTGGGTGAAGGGGAGGATCGGCTATAGGTTCTGGGGGAGGAGCATTGGTAAGAACAACTCGAAGAGACTCTGCCTCAATCACTGCAATGTCAAGTTCTCCTTTATCGTTTTCAGGGTCATCAGATAAAGCTTTTTCTTGGACTTCTGAAATGGAAGTGAGGGACGACTCCGACCGAGTCCCTCTTGAAAAACTATTTGGGGGACTGACATCCAGCGTCGTTTGAGGAGAGCCTTGGGGGGTTTTTGGGGGAGTTGGTACCGAGGAAGGGATCCGCATCCGAACCGATTTCACGGCTGGATCATGTGATCTCTTCCGTTTAGACCGATCTCGATGTTCTTTAATCGGTGGTCTTTCTCTCTCATCACCTATTATGATTAATGGGGAAAATTGAGAAGGAAAATTCGAGAGAGTTAGAGAAGCCGAAAGATCAACCCTACCACTTGAAGGGTGTGTTTGACTGGGGGAGGATGCAGCAAGCCGGATAGAGCGTTCACGGATCGGAGCCCAGTTGTCTCGAAAGTTAGAATCCCAAATCTCTACAGGGGAAGGATATCCTCTCGCACCGGAAGATCTACGAGCACCAATCTGATTAGAGATGTTAAAACACCTCCAAAGCTTGTACTTTCCAAGATTAATAAACTCGTCAGACATGAAAATGCAAACTAAAAATTTTGTTTGGCACAATTTCTCTCTTTAGAGCGAATTCTGTTTAAAGAAAGTAAGAAACTTTTGCTCAGGGAGACAGTTGAGTTTTTATAGGCAAAGGGAGCAGAAGGTGAACAGTAAAAAAAGTAACGGCATCATGACACGTGTCCATGACAGCTGCACCGCCTAAAAACCTTTCGACTCGATAACAGCAAAACCAAGCACGCGTATCTGACATTAAATGATTATTTAGGTGACATTAGCCTGACCAAGGGGTGAGGTCAGCAAGTTAGAATCTGAGCCGAGTCCGAAGCTCACCAGGAAATACGAGATCCGACCATGATGAAATCGGAGCCCAATAAAGTTAGCTCAAATAGCAAAGTGCCCGAGTAGGGTAGCGCTTGATCTGATCCAAACGATGTTAAGTTGCAATTCAAGTCCACGTCCAAAGAACTGCACATGGATTGGGGGGCTACTGATAAGGGGAGGAAAATATAGGTGTTTAGCATGTAATTTAGCCCACAAATAAGGTCAAAGTCCATGTATTTAGTGGCTAAAGACTAAGGTAAAGCACACATAAGAAATGAAGGACTTAAATAATAGTCCCCTAGAACTTGTTTGTAAATAGTAAAATAGTGGGGGTAAGAAATCCACTTTTATAATGGTAAACATGTAATTTCACTCTCTACCTCTTTTCCTATATAAAGGACATTCTTTTTTGGGAAAAGGGGCGAATGATTGATCAATAATTACAACATTTATTCCTTTTGTCTCTCCCATTTCTAGTAATTCACTGTTCACCGTCACATTACATGAATATTCTCTAGTCCGACCCCTTCACACGAACATCTTCGCTCCTGATTCTCACTAAGGATTCTCTAAGCTCATCCTAGTCTGAACCCTTCACACAAACATCTTCGTTTCTGAGTCTCACTAAGGATTCTATGAGCTCATTATAGTCTGGCCCCTTCACACGAACATCTTCGCTCATGAATCTCACTAAGGATTCTCTGAGCTCATCCTAGTCTGACCCCTTCACACGAACTTCTTCGCTCCTGAGTCTCACTAAAGATTTTTTGAGCTTATCAGATATGGTTGAAGCTTTTGATAAGTTTTATTTTCCTTTTATCTTCAATATACCGTAAGTCTTTGGATTTTCAAATAGATTTAGCATAATAAGATGCTCAATTACTTATAATTGGTTCTCAATTATTTTAAATGTGGAACCTCTAGGCTATTTTAAATTAACAAATAGATTCAGAAAATATGACTCGATATCTCCAAGTCTCTTCATACTTTCTAAAGAATTTATTATCAGTGGAATAATGAAACTCCACCAAGATAGTAGAGACATATATAAAAATCCTCAAGTTCAGTTACAATACTTGATCTAGATTTTACTAATAATATTGTCATCCTCTCTAATGCTTCTTCTTTAAGTCTTATTAAAATCCTTAACTTTCTGCAATTATATTTAGACATATCGGCTCTGTCATCAATATGTACAAGACTATCTTTATTCTTTCCAACAAAATCACTCTAGCAATTATCAACTATGTATAATTATATCGGGTTTTAAACAAGTTTTCTTCCCTTTGAAATATCTAGAAATAAACATTCATCTTAGAAATAAAGTCATTTATTTTGAAGACTTGGTATCCAAGATCATAGTTAAAATTCATGATTGGGACATCACTCTTCTTTCATTTAGAGGCATGTTTACTCACCCAATTTTTCGTATTAGTTATACCAGCTTCTCACCTACAAAGTTCCATCATTCCTAAAACTGTTGTCAAAAGAATTGAAAGATTACTCAACATATTTTATGGGGTACAAATGAGTAACATAAGGATATATCTTGGACTATGTGGTGATCTATTTGTTTACCCTGTTAAGAAGGCGGCCTAAATATCATTAGCTTTGAAGACTTACACCAAACCTTTACCTACAAGCTCTAGTATAAGTTCAGAGAAAAGAAGAGTCTCTAATCCAAGTTCATGCACTCAACCTACTTCTTAATACATCATCTGATGCAAGTACAAGCTACGTATAAAAAGATAAAAAAATTAAGGAGACTAACGGAGGTTAAGTTTATTGTTGAATAGTGTATTTACTAGATAATAGGCTAATGTGACTTAGAATTTTGGTTAGATAGATGGTGAAACATTAATCCTCTTATATCTCTTAACCGTGAATATTTAAAGACTTGGTATGTCCAAGAAAAACTTAGAGAATATTGAAATCTATACACTTGTAATACCCCCAAACTCCTTAGTACATTTTTGTCTTCAGATTTATAGAGGATTAAACTTCTGTTAATTAAGGACACTGAAGAAGATATTATTCAATGGACACTAACTTAATAGCAAGATTATAATACTAAATCTACATGGGGGAATATCAAACTCAAAGGAAAATAATATAAGCTATTCAAAACAATATGAAATAACATTACTCCAAAGAAGTGTTCTTTCATTCTTTCGAGGCTCCCGGAAAAAAAATTGATCTATGTTGCATCTATTATCTAGCTAAGAAACCTGACTTAGCATCAAAATGTCAATATTGTGAAAGCTGTAAAACAATAGATCATCTATTTGTTCAATACAAGATTTCATGGGATGTCTGACAATGTTTTAGTTGTACTTTTAACCTAAGACTGGTCAGACACATGACGCTTCAACACATCCTCAGAACTTGGTTCTGTTCTTTTTCAAAAGAAACACATATCTGCATTATTCTACCTGTTATTATATGTTGGACTATATAGTCTCATAAGAACAAAGTTAAATATCAGCAGAAAAATGTCAATGCTTCCACTATTATATACCAAATAAAAAAATTATCCTAAAGCTTGATGTTTTTAACATTGTCAAAAGGGATCACTGGATCTAAATTGTAAGAAGAAATACTATAATCATTAACTTAAAACCTCCATATAGCTCTAGACTGAATCTAAACATCGATGGATCCTGCACAACAAGTGGTGGAGCTATTACTAGGAACAATCACGAAGACATTATTTTAGCTATTGGAAGGCTCTATCGTAAACGGTCCCTCATTTTAACTGAATGTCGTACCCTATTTGATGGTCTCCTACGTTGCGCTACTTTAAAAATCTCTAAGATTGATATAGAGACCGATTCAAATGTACTAATACCATGGTTTGTATCATATCATAATGTTCCATGGTTTATATCATATCTACTAAATTGTTGTAGGAAGCTGATAACACATAGCATGACAATACCACACATCTACAGGAAGAAAAACTCAACTGCAAATTTGCTAGCCAAGTGAAAGCATAAATGCAAATTCAAACAAGACCTAACTGCAAACCAAATTCCTAATCATCTCAAAGCCATTGCCCTATTAGGCAGTCTTGAAGTAGGATGCATACGAGAGCTAGCCTAATGAAAACAGGATATTCAATCTGAATATCCTTTCCAGAATTCAATTACAAGTTCCAAATTAATATCTTATATTTTTACAATAATAATTCCTTTTTGCAAGTAGAAATACGTGATTTTTTTTTTGCAATTTTAATCAATTCCCTTATTTGAAGATTAGAAGCAAACTGAGCTCACCCTACTTCTCTGAATCAACACTATGCTAGAAAAAAATAAATGATAAAGCTCAAAGTAGTAGATGTACCAATCCATTCTCAGCTGAAGAAATACCAAAGATAAAAAATATCTCGAAGTTAAGAAACTCCACCTGGTTTGAGTGTCCACTTGATTGAAAGTTGAGAAATATTAAAGCCAAATGTGAGCTGAACAAACTAAAGAGATTCATGATAAACTTTGGATAAAGCCTTGTGCAAGATGAGATAAAATCATAAAATTATCTTCTAAATACATAAAACCAACTTCAAGTTTCCTCCAAACACTGGGAAAGAAGATGTCTTCGAGACAAGAAATAAAAATAAAAATCAGCGCCCTAATTTCATGAAATAATTTACATTTGGCTCTTAAGAAAAAAAACTAAGAATTATTCCTAACGGCCTTACTGTAACCCAAATTCCAATTTTAATCAAACGAGGTTTTATTAATATATATATATATATATATATATATAGAAATATTAATAAACTATTAGATCTAATAAACCATAAGTGGAAAGATCATAAAGATATTTAAAATATCTAAATATACACTTGAAGATCCAATAAAATATTACTTAAAAGATCTAAAATTCTAATAAACTATCAAAAACATCTAATAGTTAAAATATTTAAAGATTCCAAAAACGTTAAATATATAGTTTAAAGATATAATTGAAACATCTAATAAACTATTAGTTGAACGATCTAATAAACTATTTAAAATATGTATGTTACTGATAACCACATGGATTTTGAAGTTAAAAAAACCACATCCAACATAAATTCTTCCAAAAATACTTATAAAACACACAAGCACATACAAACTTATCAATTAGCTATTTTTTAACATTCAAAACTCTATATCTTTTTTAATCCTACCTCAAAACAAATAAATTCCATAGACACGTATATTTTTATTTTTTAAAAGACGAACAAAACAAAATCCATGAGTGATACTCTTGGAGTTTCTTTTATTATTGTAATAACCAAATTACACGTAATTCCATAACTGGAACACAATTGTTTTTTCCAGAATAAGTTCACACCTCAGTTATACGTATTTTTATACCTGGAACACAGTCCAATATTTTTTTATAAAAGAAAAATTCAACACAAAAATGTACATATTTTCGTAACTAAAATTAAGTTAGTTGTTTCATACACAATTAACAGTTATTATCAAGAAACACGTTTTTTTTCACATAGTCATACTTATTTAGCAACCAGAGTCATACTTCTACAACTATTTTATTATTATTTACAAAACATATTTTTACATAATTTTACAACATTTTACAACGGGGGCAAAATTTCTTTTAACTACCAAATTACACATAATTTTGTAACTGGAACAAAAGTTGTTTAAACAGTTAAATTATATGTGATTACCAGACTTATTTCATAACCCAATTACACGTAGTTATAAAAAATATATTCAAAAAATAACTTTCGTGGATCTAGTTTTGTTTGTCTTAAAAAAACAAAACCAGTGGTATTTTCGGATTCTTTTGGAGATATGATTTGAAAGGTATGGAAATTTATAAAAACAATAAGAGAGAGAACAATGGTTAAAGTGTATATCGGACTATCATGTGGTTATCTATAAATACTCATTTATCACTAGGTGATTATACGTACTTTCTCAAGCTTTGAGTAGTGATTGATAAATAAGTTTGATGTTAGGTGGTTATTGATAGACTACCTTTTAAAATATCTAAACAAATTTATAAAAATATCAAATATATATCTCAAATATGTTATTTATAATATATATCTTAATTTATTTCATTCTACTAAATTGACATATATAAATTAATGTTTAACAAACGTATTAAAAAATCTGAAAATTTATTAATGGGACGGATAGTAAAGGGTGTTATTATAGTGAGAATGTTGATAAAATAAAGTTTAGATGGACATAACGAGTTGTCTCGTTTTCCATCTAAACCTTAAAAATGGTAACTTTAATTTTGATGGACAAAACTAACATTTTAAGTGGGGATGACAATAGGTCGGGATAAGTGCGAAGAAACCAATGTGCTTGTACCTTATTAGGTATGTCATGGACAAACACATTCAACATAAATTATGCATTTCGACTAGCAAATCCTAGCATTATGTTGTATAACTGTCAAGTCTGAGCATTTTTTGTGTTTTAATGGACTGTGTGTCTATTCATGAAACATGTGTCAACCAAACACGAACACCATGTTGTATAGAAAATTAGTCCAAACATCAATCGTAATGAGGTCGTGTGTCCATAAATCGAACATGCATAGTTCGAATAAAAATACCATTTAACGTGACAAATGAGTCTGATATCGCTGTACACGACTAATATGTGCAAAAAAAAGTCTTCATTTTTTTTATATGTCGAGAGACATTACAAAGCATTCATTATACACCATCTTTAATAGGGTATTTTATAAACAAATTATATAGGAATAGTAGATTATTTTGAGGTTTAAGATAGACCACGAGTAACTCATATCAGCCATTATTATAATTTTTTATTAGTTTTGAGAGATGTTTGTTAACAATAATTTAAATATATTTTATAAATATATTTTATAATAAATTAAAATTATATATTTATTCTTTTTAAATGTATTTTATGTTAACATTAGAGCTACACTAGGATAAATATTATTTTAAATTATATAAATAATTACAAAAAATGATGAAAATTATTAATGATTTTTATTAATTATTAAAAATAAAAACTCTGAATATCTTGTAAAAGTCCATTAAGTATATATTTGGATTAATTTTACAACAAATTAAGCTAATTATTAAATAAATATATTATAATACATATTCACAAATATTTTTCAACGTAGTATACGTGATTTTAAAAAATAAACAGATTTTGATTTTAAATTGATTCAAACATTATTGGAAAATTGAATTAAAATACATTGAATCCGATTGTAATTAAATAATTTTAGTTACATGAAAATGAATTAAAATCCATTTGTATTATATTTATATTATTTAATATAGGAATCTACATACAAATATTAGATTATTTATAAATTTTTATCAGTAATATATGTTTTTAGATAAATAAATAAATAACTTATACAAATATATAAAAAAAACAGCCAAATATGTAAAACTAATTCGATGAGTCATTATTTAAGATATTAATGGGAATATAAAAGTTTATGTTAATATATTTTTAAAATATATTTTAATATAGAAAATTATAATTTTTAGTAACATATAACAATACACACGGTTCATTTGTACATTGATGAAATGAAATAGATATGTTGTTTAAGAATAACTAGTACAAATCTGCTACTAAAATAAATATTTTAAATTATTAACAAAATATTATATGCTGGTATATATATATTACCGATCAATAATATATTATACAAATTCTTTTATTTTATTTTATAATATTATTTAACAAATCATTTTTTCATAATTTCAATAGTTTCATCAATTCTAATTATTTATAGATTTGTCAGATATCATCATCAAATTTTTTTATTTAAAGAGAGTTATTAATAATAATCTGGTTAAAGATTAAATTACTAATAACTATTTATAATCGGTATCATAATTGTTTTAATAATACATCTTAAACATACGTACAGATTTAGCCATTAGCTATTTTTAATTTTAGCAATACCTCTGAAACAAACATAAACGTCGGGTTAGTTGACATTCTTGAGAAATTATGAACATTATGAATAATTTACAATGATGCTAAAAGTATGATGTGGTTCTTTAAAATCAAAAATAGATCTCCTTAATTCTTAGAGAAAACGATCATTGTAATTCTTTTGGCAATTACGATTATTCTCGTGTACTTTTGCCGGTATTCTAATTCACATGAAATTGTACAAAACTGACAATGAAATAATAGTGCAAAATTGTATATAAACTTATATAACATAGAAAACATTTATCACGAATTTGCACAATATTCTGGACATATAGACACTCATCCTTGAAATCTATTTCGTAGTTGTTGGGGTTTGAGAAATAAAAATGTGATGGGTTTAAAATTTTGGATTATATTTAAAAAAATGGATCTATAATATGTGTTACGAGATAATATGTTTTATAATTAAGTTTTATATAGAAGAAATTTTTGTATTTTGATCAAAATTAAAAATATAATGATTAAAATATTTTGTTGGGGTTTGAGAAATAAAAATGTGATGGTTTTAAAATTTTGGATTATATTTAAAAAAATGGATCTATAATATGTGTTACGAGATAATATGTTTTATAATTAAGTTTTATATAGAAGAAATTTTTGTATTTTGATCAAAATTAAAAATATAATGATTAAAATATTGATATGAAATATAAATTAGATCAGGTTTATTATCATATAATAGTTTTTATGCGCATTAATAATAAATAATTTATTTTAACTTCAATAAAACGTTAAAAAATTTGGTTCTTCAGTTTTTTCATGACTTTTTACTTTTGTTTTAAACTTTTTAATTTTAAAATTGTTTGGTTTATATAATAGGGTGTTGTTTTCCTTCGAAATATTTTACTCAAATCTCAATATTGTTTTATGTCAATATCTCATTGACTAAGATTTTTGTTGTCAATTCAGATGGACTCCCCAAGTACTCTAACATCATATTACATAAAATTATTATTATTATTATGTGTTTGTTGTATTATTGGGCATGATTTTATTATTTGTATTATGTGAATTTGAATAATGAACATTTTTACAAAAAGATAGTTATTTTTGCTTTACATATGCTTCTCACAAAAAAATATTTTGATAGTTATGCATTAACACTTATTGTAATTGAATGTATTTTGATAAAAAAACACTTGATAACAAAATGTCAGGAAAGGCTTTGACTAAATCTGGTCCAAAAATGGTAATCAGTTCCATTTTTAAGTAGCCTCGTACAAAATTTAACCATCCCCAATTTTTTACCCAAAATACCCACACTGATTTACTAAGTCCTAACTTTAAACTCTAATTATCCCAAAAATCAAACAACCCTGAACTCTATCTTCTTCCCCATCATTTTCTCTCTCCCTCATTAAACTTCCAAATTCGAAAATCACAAAACTAAAGATTCTGCTTACAAGAAAGTATTCTCCATCAATTTAGGAGTACTCTAATCCAATAAATAACAACAAATGGGCAAGCGGAAAGAGTAAAAATCTATTTTCCTTAAGTTTTTTGTTATTTTTTAGGTTTTAATGGTTTTTGTATATTTGAGCTATTTAGGGTGTCAGAATAGGTAAATCTATGTTTATTTAGGTGTTTGAAGTTATATGCTGATGTTAGATGTTTGAAGTTATATGTTGATGTTAGATGTTTGGATTTGTGTTAGAATAGAGTTTTTAGGTTCGATTTGTGTTGGAATTACGGGTTTTCGCGCAGGTGTTCTTGATCATCGGTCTGAACACAGGTTCAGTTATTTTCAAATCGGGAAGAACTTCAAAAATGGAATTTTTTTAATGAATTGGTTTGAAAGACTACATTCTATGTTCCTCACCAAGGTTCTTCTCCTCAGTATTCATCCGAATATAAGATGAGTTTTTTCCGAAGAGGTTTGAGGGTTTTGTTAAGTTTTCAAAAAAAATTGAATTTTATAAAATTTTGTGTATAAAGAAATAGAGAGGGATAGTTTTATGTTTTTAATGTTTAAATTAAATTGGTAACGGAGTCCATTAATATTACTAAAATATTGTAATATTGTGTATATTTTTCTTTCTACCACAATACATATGTAATATAGTTCGACCAATTCATGTATAATATATTAGTATGTTAGGTACGGATATGTCACATTGATGATATGAATATTAATTTGCAAATCGGAGTAAAAAACTATACTGTTCGAAATCGATACTGGTCAAAGAATAACCCTAGTATAACTGACATGGGATATTTTTTGAAATCGATACTCTAATGATCCAAGTATAAAAGTAAGATTGATATATAAGATACCTACACAATCAAATATAATTAATATGGGAGTGTTTACCACCCAGAGAAGAAATTATGGAAATATTTATGATTTGAAAGTTGTCCAAAACCATTCAATGAAGTAAAAGCGATGGTTAAAAATTATCTTTAGTTTTTTATATTTTGCATTTGACCCAAATTAGTTTATTTCCTTCATTTTTATTCGATATAACCGAAACTGGATAAATTTGTCATGTATGAAGCTAAGAAATAAGTTACCATTTTTCATCTTCATTGCTTTCAGAAATTGACAAAGTTGTATCTAATTGAGAGATATAAAAGGAAGAACCAAGACTAAAATATAAGGCTTTTCCGCTGATTGATTTTGGAAAGAAAAAAACACTAAAGAAGCGATTCTATACAAGAGAGAAAAGCAGAGAAGAAAACTATCCAAATGGAAGAAAACACATGTAAAACCTGAACTAAACAGGCAAGTAAAAGACTTGAGGGAACAACTTAATTGTTGTGTTTCCCTCTTCTTTAATTAATGTCTAAACCTTCCTTTCCTTTCCTTTCCTTACCCATCATCCTCCTCCTGTATGTATGTGCAAACCTATCATGTAATCAATAGAAATCAGGACTCTTATCATTTTTGCAAGTCTCTCTTTCTTTCTATCATCAAATCCACCAGAGGTTTACCCCAAATCAAATTTTTTGTCTGCCAAAAACATTCTAGTCCGAGTCGGTGTCCATACTGTCCATGCCTTTCAATCCCCTTCGCTTTTGCTGCAACAAACAAACATATTCACTCTCCAAAACATTCTTGAGGTTCGAGTAAGAAGCTTGTCTGCCCAATATATATAAAAACTATTATCTTGCTTTAAGAGTAGAGAAGAGCTAACAATAGCCTTGTGTAATTATTTATGATGATGATGATGATAACCCTTCCCCATAAAGTTCCATATGAGGTAGGACCCAAAATTTGCCTACTTTTATTATTAAAATTATAAACTGCCTTGGCTTGGCTTGTTTCTTATGTAGTCAAGGAATCTCGTATAAAACGCCTAATGTGAACAAGGATAGTGTTACTTGACAAACTGTCAAACATAAATGAGCAATAAAGAGAGTAAAAAACCAGATGCTGATTATGATTATGAGTTATACCTTCTTGGCACCTTTCTTCTCTCGGACCTCATACCGGGTCTTCGTCAAATCAGCAAGATACATCCCGGGGAAACAATACTGCCAAATACAGTGCAAAACACGCAAGTTTACTATTTCTATACAGGAGGTGGGATAATTTTATGAAGAACACTATAGAACGAATCAAAACTCTGGCAATAATACCTGAAGACCTTTTTCGACTGTTTTAGATCTCTTTTTAGGCCTGTGAGGGAGTTTGGTGCCTTTGATTGTTAAAAAATCATCATCCTTCTCCTTTCTTGACAGTCCGATGTAAATCCTTGGTAACGAGCACACTTGCGAGTTCACCTTCTCGTCTTGCAATTGCAAGGGAGTTGAATTGATGTTGTTTGCTGGCTCAGTGTGTGGAAAAGATCCGTTTTGTTTCTCGACTCGCGTCGATCGCCCTAATGTTTTTTTATCAGCCTTATCTATAGAAGGAGCAGATCGTTTTCCAGCTGTGGATCTAGACCCAGGACGGTAATTACCATTACCATGATTGCCACCACCATTGTTTCTTGAAGGTGGTGACCCATTTGCAGCAACTGCTAGATGCTCCTCCGAATTCCTGGCACATTGTCCACCGAAAAACCCATAAGAGACGCTCAGCAACAACAACAATCAAGAGTGCTTTGAATAGATCATAAGCAAAGTAGTTTATAATCATACAAGTCATAGAAACCTAAAGAGGAAAAAAGTGACAAAGAATAAACCAATTATTCACCCCAAAAATAGAGAAAAAGAATCAAAATTTCCTTATAAAGTAAAACCCTTTAACACCAAACTTGAACCAAAATAGCTCAAAAACAGATAAATCACAACAGATCGGGAAATACCCAATTTCAGAAACATGAAGAAAAAAAATTGATACGAAGATCTTGTTATGAATCTGGCGAACTGAATATAAATGAGAATAGTAATGAGGGTAGTACCTTGTAGAAATAGATCCAGAAGATTCTTTGGTAGGAAGCAAAGCATTTACATGATTCGAAGCTCTGCCGTTAACGTTAGAAGGAACAACAGCCCTTCTTGTAGAAGTGGATTGGGTATGATGAACAGATGAAGAAGGATGATCAGGCGAATTTGCAGTTCTAGAGAACCTTGACCTTTTTCTATGGCCCCACTGTAGCAACCCATCATGGTGGTTGTTGTTCTCCGGAGGAAGCGGAAGAGGTAGAGGAGGAGGAGAAGTAGATGTACCTATATCTCCACCACCGGAATCCGAAACGCCAGTGGCGGTGTTATTAAGAAGTCTAGATGAAGGTCTGAATCTTAACAGCTTTGATCCTCCTACTCCTCCTCCTTCAACAATACTAGAAACTGGTGTGGTGGTTTCTTCCTCCGGTGATCTGAAGTTGGATTTCTTCCCATTGCTCAATGGAGGACATTCAGGACTCACTCTCTGATACCTGTTCATCAATTGAAAACAAAAGAAACAAATCAAAACCCAAACAGAATTTACTAAATCCACAAACAACAACTAAAATCGGCAAATTCAAAAGATCTGATCTACACCACGAACTAAACAACGAATCCAAAAGAGAACGAAACAAGTTCACATCAAAAGATTTTAAAACACATAAATTTCAAAAAACTGTAAACCAGAATTGGATCGGTTACTCGTAGAAAAAGAAACCAAAAAACTCAAAAAAACTATCCACAAAAAAGTTAAGAAGAATGAATTCAAATCAAGAAGGAGTAAGATAACAAGTTGCGATTCTAATGAGAGAAAAAAAAAATTAAATTAAATGTCGAAGAGATGAAGAGACCTCATTATTATACGGGAAGACGAAACTCCAGATAATAAAATCAAATCAACACACTCAATAGAGAGATCATACGTTTGATTTATCTGTTTGTGTTAAACTCTTCCTTTTCTTCAACTAGAGTCGTCAGATTAAGAATGAACAAAAACTAAAACTAAAAGAGAGAAGAAGTTGAATTTCGAGAGCTTGAGCGAAGACAGAGTTAGAGAGAGAAGAGAAAGAGTGAGAGAGGTGGTGAAGAAGAAGAAGGAAACTGTAGAGAAGAAGAATGTAAAGCTCTCTCTCTAAATAGAATAGAATAGAATACATACATACATACACTTTGGGTTTTTAGTTGGAGAAGAAAGAAGAGAAAGCCCTGGCTGGTTGATCTATTGTGCTCTGACGGTTTTAACCTTTATAAAAGCCCATTTCTAAAACTAACTCAATTATATTATGGCCCAATATAAGCTCTATACCAAAACTTACCCATTCCAAAGACTGGAATTTTACGGATCCTTTTTTAATAGTGTGTGCTTGGTCAAATTTTATTATATTTTTTTCTTTTTTAAGCTTTTGAATTGGTATTTCATTGCATCTATAACTTTTTTTAAATAAAGACCCTACATCAAAACGTACTGGTACAAAAGATTCTTTGAATTTACGGCTTAATTAAACAAAAATGCTGTCAATTTTTATTTTAATATCCAGTTGTTCTAACGAAAACTCATTTTATTATTATACATGCTATTTGTTTACGCAAAAGGAATACAAGTAAGGCAAGTTGTTTATGCGGAATAAATTTATTAGCCGGAGAGATGAAATTTCTTTTCGGAGATGGTGTATTATATTATTACGGTGAAGAATCTATTGATCCTATAGATTATTAGCCATATCCTTTCTTTTAAGGTGTTTAGTTTTCTTTCTTAGTATTGATTTTATTTTTATTTTTACAAAGCTCAATTTTATTTTCACCGACAATAAACTATTTTGGATGTGAGTGGTTTTGAATTGATCTTCTAATTTCTGTATTCACGGTGTTTTTGTTTTCATGTAGTCATTAGTCGCGTATACAAGGAGAGGAATTTAAATTTTCATTTTTCGGCATATCTACAAAGTTATATAGTCGACGTAATTTTTTTTTTCTGATTTTTGCAGTTATCCTTCGATTCTTGTGGTAGCAATAATTGGATGTTGAATTGGACAGTTTTAGGTTTACGTAGCTCGAGGATATTTAGATCCAACTTTTGTAACAGTACTATATTTTGTATTATATGTATATTACTATATTTTGTATTGTATGTATCTGGACCCAACCCATTTGGATCCGGCTAAAAATTTCTAATTGTTATTATACGTTCAATGACGATCTCTCAATATGCCTCGAGTACTTGCATGAACAATACATTATTTACTTAACACTTTATTTTAACGAACAAAAGGATAAATCATTAGCTCTTTTTTTAACAAATTGATATACTTTGAAAAAAAAAATTAGTTACAATAAACAAAGACTTACAAGTTAAAGTCATAATGTCTCGGATCAAATAATTAAAGAGTTAGTCCTTTCTTGATTCTCTTGTACTGAATATGAGGTACTGATAAGGGTATAAATCGCTCGGTCCACAAGGTCTGAACCATCAAAAGATTGAAACCCATTTAGCCAAACTGTTACAAGACTCGGGCTCATTCGGCTGGTTTTTTAAAAGGCTAGGGCACACTCGGTTGACTAAATATCATTCTGCCGCATAAAGAATGAAGGAAAGAACAAGGCAAAGTTACATGTAACTACCAAGAAGTTGTTATAATGTTTAAATATGAAAGATAAGATCTTAGTTGTTATAGACACTTATAATCTCCCTTGATTATAGGATATAAGTCTTGTACCTCTATAAATAGATTCGATTAAGTGGATAAAACATTACTTTATTGATTATCATTAAGCTTTCTATTTGGTGTTATATTTTCCTACTTTTTTTATCTTAGACATCTACGTAAATGGTACCAAAATTTTGATAGGATTAAAAAATAATCAACAGTTAATTAATTAATGTATAGTGGAGAATATCAATTAATCAAGATAAATAAGATTATACATTATTTTCTCTTTTTAACCCAATTATCTCGTGTCCATGAACCTTCATTCGGTTCATAGAGCCACATAACTTTAAGTATTGGATTATATACTACATTTCATAATGCATACTGACTTAATTGATATCCATATAATATTTTTCATGATACCATTATATTGTTATTTGTATGTGTAACTATTTAATATTTATTAGTGATTATATTTTGATCAACTATATTATTTTACAATAGCTCACATACTTTAAATATACATGGATAAGACATTCAAATTTATGGTTTCTTTATAATATCTCATATGGATCATTACATGTAATTATTTATCATGTCGATTCCCAAATATCCACTTTAACTGAATTGAGATTGGTAATTATATGAAATAAATAAGAGAATATACAAATAAAAAAATTATATTATTGGACTGAATCGTATACGAACTGAAACTAAACATATTACAATTCAAAACTAAACCGAAGACTGAATTACAACAAACTATAAATGGATCTAAATATACTATAGATTATGAACAACCACGTGAAATTTATATATAAAAGACTTAGACGTTAAAACCTTAGTGGAGGAAGATGAAAATAGAGAAATAAATCTTCATTTTTCTTGTAATCCTAACTAGCTAAAATGAAACTTGGAGTATGTTCTTATTTGTTTGGTTTTGATTTCCTTGACTATAAAAGAACTATTTATTTTTATTTTGGCGTTACTTGGTGCGCTACAAACTTTATTTGTATCAAATGTGCATATCTAGATCACATAAATCGATATAACATCCATTTAACCTATAAAGCCATTATACATAAAAGATATTTATAATTACTTGAGTTTATTTATGTCAATGTGTGATGTTGGTCCAAATAAATACCAAAGGATTTATTTCGTATTACACAATGGTGCATTCCCAAAACATTTAAGTATATACTTATGAGGCTTTGAACAGTAAATCATCCCTAGTCTACTGAATTTAGTGATATATAGTTCTCGAACTTTCAAAAGTTCGGTGATAGTCCCTAGACTATCCATTTTGGTGACATATAGTCTGTAGACTTTCAAAAGTTCAATTATAGTCCCTCGTTTATCCATTTTGGATAAAGTTAGTCTCATTTGCATGTTTATTGAGGGGACTAAGTTTACAAAAATCAGAAGTATCAAATGACTAACTTTATCGAAATTAAATGATTGAGGGACTATTTGTCATAAAAATTAATAGTCAACACTTAAAAGGAGACTAACTTTCTCTAAACTGGATAGTTCAGGGACTACCAATGGACTTTTGAAAGTGTATGGACTATTTATCACTAAATTCGATAGTTTAGGGACGAGTTACTGTTTAAAGCCTACCTATGAGTTCTGTTTTGAGTATTATACATTATCTTGAACAAATGTGAGCATACATCAAGAGTTTCAATTTCCAAAACATATAAAATATTTTCTATCTCCTAAATTTTTAAATTAATCTCTAGAAACTGACTCAGACAACTTATCTCAATAAAATTTATAACTTGTTTCTTTCCACGCCATAATGTTTGTAACATGCTCTTAATGTATAATTTTATAGAACATCAAGAATGATCATAATGAATCTTGGTTCCTAATACATCAATTATTTACCTAGAAATTTACGTTAAATTTATTTAGCATAAAATTCTTGCTGGTATGCAGCAACTTACTATAGTTTATTTTAAGATACATTCTATCGACGCACAATACTACATCTAAATGCACTCCCACTGAACTTTTAAAGTCTACTACTAAGTTCATATAAAGACTAAACTAAACTATAACTATGAGAAATCGTGAATTTATTAATGACCATACTTGCTTTAATATCATAAATGAATATTTTCAATCCTACAAACCATTAACTTTAACGACAATTTACATATAATCATTACAAACTTTTTAATATTATTTCGTAATATAAAATATTATCAATGTCACCATTTATAAACATGATATTAATATTCATAAATGAAGCTTAACGCTAAACTGTGCAATTTGAACCACTAATTGTATTGAACGAATTATTTGCTTGACTGAAATGAAAGTTCGTTTAAAAGTCAAATTTTTTATGTTAACTGGATCTTATTTGTTATAATTAATTATTATCATTATGGATGGTGATATCACAACAAAATATTAGAGAGAACGATTGATAACATCAATATTTGATGGATAAATGTAACCCTAGATTATGGAAACATAAACTCAAATGTTCAATGAAATATATAATTTCAACAAAAAAGCTAATCTATGGTTTTATACGCCTTAAAATAGGAACCGCTCAAAACTCTAATATACAGATAAGAAAATAAAGAAAACATAATAAAATCAAATCATATCAAATAGTTTTAATTAAATACTTCAAATATTTAAAAAAACTACAACGCACAAAAATAGATTTTTAAGTCTCTAAAAGTTGGAATTTCATGCTTTGCACGTTCTCGACAATTGTAGGGCTCGTTAATACACTCGATTTGAGTACCCGCGACACCCAAGTCTTATACCCGAGTCAGCAATAAAGCACATATGCGTCTGTTTAAAATAGTTACATAACCGTGGATCGTCTGGCCTACATCATCATCTCCTGGTTGAGAAGAATTCGCCCTCGAATTCCTAATATGATCGTCATGAGTTGGATATTCAACATCTTCCTAAATAGGCTGACCACACAGTTCTATTATACCATTCTTGCTTTCTTTTTTTCCAAAATTTGCATCCCTTTGAGAGCCACCAAACTTTAATAGTTTTAATGCAACAATTAGGTCATTCCTTAAGAATCTTTTATACACAACACAAAATCCTAAATGTAGCATTTTGGTTAACACTCATATTCCTTCTCTAAACATTTTATTGAACATTTTTTGTGCATTGTCAAAAACTTGAAATTTCGAGTACGCGTTTAATAGGATGTTGTTAAGAGATATATCGGATTCAAAACCCTAATAATGTAGTTTCTTGTAAAAATATAATATTTTTTAAGACAAGTAACAACCATTAACAGTATATCATTACAAATTACTTTAGTAAATTCTCTAAAAGAATTATTTTCACATGGATCAAACGGTAGATGACAAATAACATCAGCAACAAAGGCAGTATATTTATCTTCCCCCATGAGACATTTGATAACCGGATCGCCACTAACAAGACTGGTGCTTTAAACACAGCAGTGTCACGATGTGTCTGGTTGACAATCAATCTATTCATGTGATACTAACGGTCATGATGAGCTTTCTCTTTCGCAGCCTCAGACTTTTTCACTATAAAATTATCATCATCGTCATTATATATTGGTTTGTCAAATACGTCCTTCTTTGGTGGCATGGTTGATCTTGTGTTTGGATAGCAGGATACCTCAAGATTTGATACCAAATGATTTTGCAATGGAATATCAGCGAAAAAGATGGATAACATTAGTATTTGATGGATAAAAGTAACCCTAAACTAGGGAAACACAAACTTAAAAGTTCCTGCTAGGGTTTAGAACATCTTAAATATGAATCGCTCAAAACCATAATACAAAAATAAAGAATAAAGCAAGCATAATAAAATCAAATCATATCAAATCTGAACATAATCATATTTGATTTATTGTTTTAATTAAATACTTCAAATATATAAAAAAAAAATACTGCAAAATGCACTAAAATAGAGTTTTAAGTATCTAAAAGTTGGAATTTTGGTCCCAAACTTTTTTACTATCTCACATTCTCGGCAGTTATAGGGCTCATCAATACGCTTGATTTGAATACCCGCGATGCCCAAATCAGTAATTTGAGTTAGCAATAAAGCTCATTTGCGTCTGTCCAAAATAGCTACAAGGTTGTAGACCGTTTGGCCTCCGTCAGATGGCAGTGGATCGGGATGGATGCGGGTATAGCTAAAATTTTAATTTATTCCAATTTTATTTTTTAAAATCCATCAGGTTCGGATACTTGACGAGTATTAATATTTTATTTCCCACACTCAAAATTTTCGGGTTCGAGTAACCATCAGCGGATACCCATTGATTATTTTTTTAGCTATGAAAAGTTTTTAATATAAAAAGGTTGAGTAAACAAAACTATCCGATAAAAATAATTAAATAAAAAATAATAATATATATTTAAAAATAATCATAATATATCAAATATAAACTCTCAAGCTTAATAAAAAATTATAAAATTAGTAACGAATTCATAAAAATATGTTTATTATTTAAGTTTTCATATTTATTTATACTTTTAGTTCTACATAAAATTATTTTATAAATCCTTAAATTATATTCCAATAATATTGAATTAGTTCTTAATTGTTTGTTAAAAAGAATTAGTATTTATTCAATTTAAATCTTTATGTTTGATGAGTTCGGATATTTGAGTCATTGTGGAGTTATTATACCATGATTAAATCCGAAGGACAATTCAGACTAAACCACCAAAATGAAATTCCGAAGAGGATAAATGTATTAATTCTTGACTAAGCCACTTGCTAATCACCTTAAACTATATTACTGATGGGTCCTTAAACTCGATCCGACTTCACGACCTGACCCAGTAAGCCCATGGGTTAGTAATTAAGTATAAATACCCCAACCACTTTCATTAATGAGAATAATGAGAATTTATTACTAGTAGGCAGCTTAATTATCTCTTTACTCTCCACACTAAACACAAAACACCACAAAATATCCAAAATATCCTTTAAACACTTTACAAAATTGCCCTTAGGCTTAAATAGACCATACCAAATTGGCGACCACGGTGGGAGCGCGACGGTGCCTGAATTTTACATTCAAAACCAGCAAGCAAAGCGGTTCGGATGGATCCGAATGAGCAAAATGTTCAACCCCAAGAGGTGGAAAGTGAAAGGGAAAACAAGGAATATACCATCAAGGAGCGAGACCAGTTGAGGGCTGAAATAGAGGCGTAAAGAGCAATAAAACAAGTAGAAAAATAAATTCTGGAGAAATATGAAGCGTCAATACTTCACCACGCTGACAATCCTGGAGACAATGAGCAATATTTGAAGACTCACCTCAGTTTAAGTAAAACACACCGATCCAAGACTGTTGAGAGTTCTGCATCTAAGTCATCCAGCAGCTCATCAAATGAGGTAGAACTTAAAGAATCATTATTTTCAAATAGTGATGATGGAAGATCTAAAAAGAAGATGAGGTTAACTAAAAAACATTCAAGGAAAAGGGACAGACATGGCAGGCTCAAGAGGCACTAGGGTAAGGGGTCAGCTCCCAAGCATGTTGATCAGTTGTTGATTGATCCCTTTGCCTTTCAGTTCGAACCGGGTATTTTTGCAACCCCTAATGAAGATATTGTTTTTAATCGTAGCAAGAATTGGAGGCAATTGCCTTTGTCCAAACACAAAACACCACAAAATACCCAAAACATCTTTTAAACACTTTACTAAATTACCCTCAGGCAGAACTAGACCACACCAAATTGGCGACCACGGTGACAGTGCGGTTGTGCCTGAATTATACATTTAAAACCAGCAAGCAAAGCAATTCGGATGGATCTGAATGAGCAGAATGTTCAACCCCAAGAGGTGGAAAGTGAAAGGGAAAACAAAGAATTACCATCAAGGAGCGAGACCAACTGAGGGCTGAGATAGAGGCGTTGAGAGCAATAAAATAACCAGAAAAAAGAATTCAGAAGAAATCTGGAGCGCCGGTACTTCACCACACTGACAATCCTGGAGACAATAAACAATCTTTAAAGACTCACCTTAGTTCAAATAAAACATACCGATCCAAGCCTATTGAGAGTTCTGCATCTGAGTCCTCCCGAAACTCATCAAATGAGGCAGAACTTGAAGATTATCTTCAACTAGTGATGAAGGATGATCTAAAAAGAAGATAAGGTTAACTAAAAAGAATTCAAGGAAGAGGGACAGACATGGCAGGCTCAAGAGGCATCCGGGTAAGGGGTCAGCTCACAAGCTTGTTGATCAGTTGCTGATTGATTCCTTTGTCTTTCAGTCCGAACCAGGTATTTTTGCAACTCGTAATGAATATATTGTTTTTAGTCGCAGCAAGAATTGGAGGCAATCTCCTTTGTCCGCAAAAATACTCCCCGGACATCCTTCTAAAAGGTTTGATAGCTCCAAGATGGAGAAATACAATGGAAGCCGAGATCTGGACAACCATCTGGAACAATTCAAGAACTTCATGATGAACTTTAATGACGATGATAAGATTTTGTGTAGGACTTTCTCCCAAACTTTCATATGCAGTGCCCTTAAATGGTATAACAGTCTCCCTCAAGGGTGTATAAGAAATTTTGATACATTTTGGGTTGCCTTCCGGAGGAAATTTGTTGGAAGTAAGGAACTGAAAGGTAATGGGGACACTATTATCCATTGTGCTCAGGAACCAAATGAGTCCCTGAAGGATTACATAAGTCGTTTTGCGAATATGAAAAATGGGCTGGCAGATTTCTTTGAACTGGTTGCAATTGCTTCCCTTAGGCAAGGTTTAAATCCTGGGAATTTAACTGATTCTGTGACTTGGAAGAAGGTTATGACCTGGGATGGTTTATTGAACCAAGTGGGAAAACAGATCAACGTAGAAGAGACAAAGAAAATAAGGGTAATCTAAACTATAATATGCATAGGTTACAAGAAATCAAAAATACTCCAAGACTTGGCTCTTGGCTTCTTAATGGAGGATTCTGAGTGCCCTTCTATTCATCAGTGAGCTGCTGATAATCAGGAGAGCTTTCCTGCGCTAATCTCGGTCTCTGATCAGCCAAACATCAGGATTAATCCGATATTTGAACCTGTCACAAGCAAAGAAAATATTTCAGTAACAAAAGGCTTATATACAAACTTATTTAAACACAATGCAGGGAACGTTGTACAGAAGAAGGTAATCAAATTAGTCGAGAATGGTAATGTTGAGATACATTTTGAGGCTGAGGATTTGGGGATTCCAAAACAGACGGCAAAGCACACTTTGGTTGGTAAGTTTGCCAATGGGAAGCTTAGTTATGTATCAGTTATGGCTTTCTTGGGATAAATTTAAGTTTCATGGTGAATTTAATGCTCAAGTTCGGACTTTAGACACATATTTATTGATCTTTCCCTCAATGAAGATCTACTGAAATTGTAGAAAATGAATGTGTGGCAAATTGGGGATAAGGTCATGAGATTGCTGGAGTGGTCCCCAAATTTCAACCAAAATGTTGAAAATCCAGCAACCTCTGTTTACATTAACCTCCCAAATTTTCCTGATTTCATGTACTGTGAGACAACTATAATGGAGGTAGCTAAAGCTATTGCTCTCCTTTAAGTGTTTGGGTTCCATCCAAGAACAGAGCCAGACAAAATTATTGTCGAATCTGGGCAGTGCTAGATGTTTCTAATGCTCTACCAAAAAAATAAAGATAACATTTGGATCTTACTCTTTATGGCAAGACCTAATATATATCAATAATCCAAGTTATTGTAAGCAATGTACTCACCTGGGTCACTCATAGAATGAATGAAAAAAGTCCACTCAAAGGAAGATCGTTGATCAGTTTAAGTCCTCCAAACCTCAGTTCCTTGATTCGTTAATTCATGCATTTAAAACCAATGATCAGGGAACTGAGTTGAAATCTATTGTTATAAATAAATAGAATGATCAGTTTGAAAATGAAGCAAATAAGAAGAGTAATACTACTCAATGCAAAGAAAAGCAGAGTCCTCCTAAAGGTTTAGAAAGTAGTGAAGTAATTGGTGTTTTACATATGTTTAAAATGGGATCCACTTATCTTGAAGAAAGTTCTTCTACTAATCCGTTAATAATCAGTTGTTCTCCTACAAAGAATAGTGCAGGCAGTCTTCCCTCTTCACCTGTTAATAAGCAAAATGGAAATGGTAAGAAATATGAATTGAAGAAGATTAAAAAAGCCAAAACTTTCAACACAAAGAGGATTATTGCTCCAAATGTTTGCAGCATAAGCATGCTGCAAAATCTTCTAAATTGTTTAAATGACCATTGCATTTCTATGTTTGAATGTTCGTAGTGTTGGAAACAAGTAAACTCAAGCCAGAATTAAATCAATTAAAAGGGAAAACAATCTTTCCTTTCTTGCTCTTCAAGAACTTATGGTTTGTGGTTCTCAATTGGAGGTTATTGCTAAGAAATTGGGGTTTCAAGGCTATGCTAGTAATAGTAGCAACAAGGCCTAGGTGTCATGGAATGGAGAATATAAGGTGGATATTATCAGTGATGGTGATCAGTTTCTACACTTATTGGTGAGGCATAATGTTATTCCTAAAGACTTCTTGGTCATTGTAATCTACGCCAAATGCTCTAGGAGTCTAAGAAGAATGTTGTTGGATAACTTGAGAAGGTTGAAGAAGAAGAAGACAGGGAATGGATTTTGGTGGAAGACTTCAACACAATTGCTGATCCTAGTGAGCAGCTTCACTGCACTTCTAACTGTTCTGGGAGTATAAAAGATTTTAATGACTATATTTTAGACTGCAATCTCCTATATGCTGGTTTTTCAAGGAATAAATATTCTTGGTCTAATGGGAAGCAATGGAGGAGGTTGGACAGAGCTTTATTGAACAATAGCTTGGTTAATTATTTTGATAATACTACTGTAACCCATCTCCCTAAGTCATGCTCTGACCATTCTCCTCTATTGATTACTATAACTACTTCTACTTCAAAAAGAATATCTAACTTCAAGTTCTTGAACATGTGGTTCAAGCACAAGGACTTTTTCTAGTTTGTTGAGGAATGTTGGGCTATTGAATACAAGGGGGCTCTTATGTTAAAGTTCTGGTTCAAGCTAAATCATTTAAAAGCAAAGTTGAAAGTCTGGAATAAGCAGGTTTTCGGTAATATTTTTTAGGCAATTACTCAGGTGGAGGAGGAAATAAATAACTTAGAGTCTAAGGTACTGGTTTCTAACTCTCTTCAGGGTATCAAAAACTTAAAAAAGGCGAAAGATTATCATCTTTTTCTACTTGCAAGAGAGGAGGACTAATGGCCACAGAAATCCCACACTAATTGGGTTCTTAAGGGTGACAGAAACACTGATTTCTTTCACAGTTATGTGAAAAGAAAGCATAAAAGTGCTAAAATATCTCGAATTTGGACTGGCACCTATTGGAAGGAGGATGAAAATACAATTGAGGAATCTGATGTAAAACATTTCAAATCCTTAATTTCTGATCTTCCTAATCCTTGGTACCCTAACTTGCTAGAAGATTTCATTCCTAAGATTTTTGATGACACAGATAATGAAATGCTTATGATGGTACCTATGGACTCTGAAATCTGTGAATCTATTAATGATCTAAACTTTAACTCTGTTGTTGGGCCAAATGGATTTAATGGGAATTTTTTTAATGATTGTTGGTCCATCATTATAACTGATTTGTGTGATGCTATCAAAGAATTATTCAGGGAGGGATCCTTTCCTATGGGTATGTATGCAACTACTCTTTGTCTGATTCCTAATGTGGAAGCTCCTAAAACTTGGAAGGATTTTAGACCAATAAGTCTAACTACTTTTTTTAGTTGAATAATTTTAAATATTATTAATAAAAGACTGTCTATAATTCTTCCTAAGCTGATATCTCCTGAGCAAGGTGCTTTCATAAAGGGCAGGTGCATACATGATAATGTTTTGATTGCTCATGAATTGATCACTGAATTGGACAACAAAGTTAGAGGTAGGAACATCCTACTTAAGGTCGACATGAACAAAGCTTTTGATAGAATGGACCACACTTTTCTATTAAGCATTTTGAGTGCTTTTGGGTTTAAAGATGGGTTTACAAGGATGATAGAAAAGATTCTCGGGAATTGTCAATTTTTAGTATTGGTAAATGGTGCTTTGAAAGGGTTTTTCAGATCAAACAAAGGTTTGAGACATGGTGATCCACTATCACCCAGTCTCTTTATATTGAGTCAAGAATATTTGCTAAGAGGTCTCAATCAACTACTCAAAAATTCTATTACTACTAAATATAAAAGCAGGGGAGAGTTAAACTAATCTTGTTTGTATTTTGCTGATGACATTCTTGTACTCTGCAATGAATCCATGGATTCTGTCAAAAATCATATGAAGATGTTTAAACTATACGAAGAAACGTCGGGGCAGTTTGTTAACAAAGATAAGTCAAGATTCATTACCTCTAAGAAATTTTATGTTCATCATGCTAAGAAGTTGGAGTTGCTTCTGGGACTCAATCATTCTAATCTGCCACTCAAGTATATGGGTGCTGTTTTAGACAATAAAAATAGAGTTAGCAATCATGATGAGATTATTGCCAAAACTATCAACAAAATTTCGGAATGGGACCAAACAACTTTATCATTTGGGGGCAGATTAATGTTGATTAAATATGTTCTTTCTACCTATCCGATTTATACTCTCCAAAACTCTGAATTTCCCAAAAATACTATCAAGAGGCTTGAGGTTCTATATAAGAATTTTTTGTGGGGTAGAAAAGCTAACAAGAACACCATTCATTGGTGCAAATGGTCTAAACTTTGTATGAGCTTTGAAGAATGAGGTTTGAGCCTAAGAAAGTTGGATGACATGATGGAGGTTTTTGCTGCTAAACAATCGTTTAATCTAAGAAAGCATGATTCTCTATGGGTTGTCTACATGAAGTCTATATACTTCAAAGACCAGCATCCTTTAACTGCTCCTGTGAATTTTAAGAGCTCTCTCACATGGAAAAGGTTGTGCAGAATTAGGGACATAACTGAAAATTACCTAATGTGGCATGTTAAAACTGGGGAGGTGGATATCATATTGGACAGGTGGTGTTCTTCTGTGGCATTCAAAGTTTTTTCAGATAATGAGGATAGACTTCTACATATGGGCTCTTTTGCTAAGGATTATTGGGAAAATGGATCGTGGAATATAAGTAAGTTGGAAACTGTACTGAATTCAAAACAAATTCAATACATTCCCAAAGTTTATCTGGACAATTCTACAAGGGACTCAGTCAGTAGGACTCTTAGTGGAGATGGTCTTTTCTCCAGAATCTGGAAAAAAGGTGTGAAATCTTACCTTTTTGCCAGAACCTGGAATAAGATTAGTCCAACAAAATTTTACTTCACCTTATGGAGAGCTCTCAAATGCTAGCTTCCGGTTGACTCTGTAGTGCAAAAAAAGATGCAATTAGTATCAAAGTGTCAAAATTACCGAAACTCATAAAACATTAATCATGTCCTAGTGGATTTCCAAAAGGCTTGGGAAGTCTGGGCTCATTTTGCAGCTCACTTCAACATCTATATTTCCAAACCCATGTCTCTTTCACACATGGTTAGGAAGTGGTACTGGTCTACTGAAAAGGTAATACACTTACGTAATATTCTTCCTTCGATTATTGTATGGGCTTTTTGGTCTGATAGAAACAAGAGTAAAATGGAGGGTAAGGTCCAGAAATCTAAAGACCTAATTTGTCACATTCTGTCTAGTCTCGACAATGCTAACCTTCTGAGAAGAAACTTCTGGGGTAAAGACAGTGGTGTTAGCCCGTCTCTGGGTTGCTTAAATCATCTTCAAAGGACCAATGTTCCTGTCTCTCTAAGTTCCTAAACTTGGCAGGTTCAAACTCAACACAGATGGTGCATGTAGCGAGTCTGGAGAATTTTTTGGTGGGGGTCTCTTCAGAGACAACACTGGTAAGGTACTCTTTGGATTTGGTAAGGTTTATGGTAAGGGCAGTCCAATTATTACAGAGACCAGGGCATTGATCGATGGTCTTCAATTCTGTTTTGATAGAGCTATCAGTGTTCTAGACATTGAGACTAATTCTCGTATTCTAGCTCAAATAATCCTCACTCGAAGATCTCTCTGGTATCTTAAGGCTATGATCGATTGTTGCTACAAACTGATTTCTTCAAACATCAAAATCATCCACGTTTTTAGAGAACATAATGTAGCAGCTGATTGGGTTGCTAACTTAGCCCTTGAATCTGTAAGGAATTTCACATTTGAAGAGAGAAAAATTCCTGACAGATTAAGAGCTATAGCTTTTTTTGAAGGTTTGGGATTATGCTACCTAAGAAGAAACCAAGACGATTAAGGAAGATTTCTGCATCTGACTGATACTGAAAATCCTGAGCAATTTTTTGCGAAGCTGGAGCTAACATGGAGCTCTGTAGATCGATTCGGAAACTGTCGATTTATTCTTGGATTTTGGTTGATTAATTTGGCTTGTGGTTGGATTTTGGTGATCGAAAAATTGAAGAAGGTGACTGGAATCGAAAGGAAGATAGAGGAGGATTTTAGGGTTTCTAAGTTTGGGGATTTCACTGTAATAAGGATAATGAGCTGAAAAGTTTTCAGTGTGTATTTTATAAGACCCAATTGAAATAAAGGCCCAATGGTTAGCTCAAAAAAAGAAAAAGAAAATAAGGGTAGACCGTCAAGTGAGGTCTACCACTACTACAACGATTCCTCCAGCCACTAACCAATCTAGTTATAGAGCAAAAGAGACCGGACAAGGGTCCAACCAGGCAAGGCAGAATCAGTCCAACCAATCCCAGAGCCAACAAACCAGAAGTAAGAGGGGACCCTTGGTCCAGCCTGAGGGGTTTGCTGAGTTAGGGGAGAATGTGGCTACAATCTATGATAAGACCAAGAATGAAGTGCACTTTCGGAAACCGGCAGCATTGTAGTCCCCAGAGAGAACCGGAACACTCGTTTTTGCCAATATCACAATCATATAGGCCATGATACTCAGGATTGCATAGCGTTGAAACAGGAGGTCCAAAACCTTAGAGGGGAAAGTTGGGAGCCTACATCAAAAAACAAAGTGGAAACAGACCGAATAACACACAAAATAATGCTCCCCGGACGGGTCCTTCAAACAATCCTGGGACATCTGCACAAGAGGGTGCAATGGTTTTGTTTTGAAAAATTTGATGCAGACTCTAAGTATCTGGATCCAGATCCATATCGAAATCAGGTGGGGGTGATAACAGAGAAAACTAAGACAGTTTCTGGACTGATCAGCTTCTTCGAATCGTTAACCATTTTTGGAGGAGATACTGTGACTGCACCTTCCACTTCATCAAGGAAGAGGCATGTCCACAATTTAGCCGCCCAGTTAGATGGTGGAATATCTTCCCATCAGTGTCAATCCCCATTTATTCATAATGTTTTATGAAGATAACTTGAGGGACATTGCAGGACCTCATGAGGATGCGGTGGTCATAGGGGGCTTCAATAGGGGGAACGATATACGCTGAATTCTTATTTGATACTGGCAGTTCGGCAAACATCCTGTTTTTAAGCTCCCACAAGCAAATGAGAAATCCAGCAGTTATTCAACATTCGAACAGAACCATTGTAGGCTTCATAGGAAGTTTTTGCAGATGTGATCGGGGAGTTCAAAGAGGAATTATTGTTGGGCAAGAGGCCCTTTAAAAATGGTAAGAGTGTTGTTTATTGTGGTAGATGGCCGAACATCATATAATGCAATTTTTTGGAGTTTTTGGCTCTCCATAATGCATGATGTGGCCTATATAGTCCATCAATGCTTAAAATATTTTGTTCAGGGACAAGTAGGTGTTATCCGGAGCAGTCAAAAGATAGCTAGGAAGTGTTATACAACAACTTTTTCCCCTAAAACTCTAGGGGCAATCAGAATTAACAAGGATAAGCAACTATCAGAGCCTTCTACTGAGGAGAGTGAGATTGATGATCCCAGGGAGGCTCCCAGTGTTATAATATCTATTGAAGAAGTTGAAACTCACTCCCTCACAGAGGGCGAGAATGTTAAAATTGTTTCTAAGCTGGTACCAGAGTTAAAGCACCAGTTGTTGTCCTTTTTAATGAATAATGAATATATATTTGCATGGTGCAACAGTGATTTTACCGGAGTACCAGCAGATGTTATTTCACATAAGTTGTCGATCGGGAGTGATATTGCACTAGTTGTACAAAAGAGGAGAGCTTTTTCCAAGGAAAAAGCAGATGTGATTGTTCAAGAAGTTGACCGGTGAACCAAGATGGGTCACATTAAAGATTCTCAGTACCCTTTGTGGACTGTCAACCATGTATTAGTCAAGAAAAATAATGGTAAGTGGCGTATGTGTATTGATTTCAGTGACCTCAATAGGGTATGCCCTAAGGATCTCTATCTCGTCCCTCGAATAGATCCGTTAGTGGATTCTACGTCTGGAAACAAGTTCTTGTCCTTCATGGATGCCTTTCAGGGTACAACTAGATACAAGTATATCTGAAGGATCAAGTTCACACTATTTTCATCACAGACAGAGGTCTTCATTGTTACAAGGTGATTCCCTTTGGGTTGAAAAATGTTGGGGCCACTTATTAGAGGCTGGTAAAAAAAGCTTTTGCTAATCAAATTGACAGGAACATGGAAGTTTACATAGATGATATGATGGTTAAAAGCTTGAAGGAAAATTCACATATATCTGACATTTAAGAGACATTTTCCTATTTAGAAGTTGTGAATTTAAAGTTGAACCCTGATAAATGTGTATTTGGGGTCCGATCTGGAAACAAATTGGGCTACATAATAAGTGAAAAGGGAATTCAGCCTGATCCGGATCAGCTTAATGCCTTACTAGCAATGGACCCTCGTCAGACAAGTTTAATTCCTTATAAGAAGTTCAAAGGCTCACAAGAAGGTTGACTGCATTTGATAGATTTATTTTAAAGTCATCAGACAAGTGCACTTCATTTTTCCAAGTGTTCAGAAATGCTAAAGACTTCAATTGGTCCCCATAGTGTGACCAGAATTTTATTGAAATGAAGAAACATTTGTCCTCACCCAAAACTCTTTTCAAACCTGTTCGGGAAAAAAAACTTTATGTGTATCTAACTGTATTAGAATATGCCATAAGTGTTGTGCTAGTAAGAGAGGTAGACAATTACCCTCGTCTAGTGTATTACATCAGTACGAGTCTACTGGATGTTGAGAGAAGATACTTGAGGTTGGAAAAGTTGGCATTGGCCTTAGTAATTGCAGCAAGAAAAACCAGACCCTACTTCCAAGCTTATTTTATTGTTGTCTGAACGTCTTTTCCTTTGAAAAATGTTCTTCAAAAAGCTGATGTGTCAAGCAGAATGACCAAGTGGTCAGTGGAATTGGGTGATTACGATATTGACTTTGCCCCTCGAAAAGCAATTAAGCCCAATAAGTGGCTGACTTCTTAGTAGAATTTCATGTTGATAGATCCTCCGAACATGAGTCAAGAAATTGTTTTAAAACGGAATGGGTAGTTCAAACTGATTGTGGATCAAGTACTATGGCCTGTGGAGCTGGAATTTGCTTATCCTCCTCATATGGTAATAAAATGTATCAACCTATATGCTTTGGATTCATAGCTTCTAACAATGAGTCTGAGTATGAAGCAGCCATAGCTGGTTTAAAGATATCTCTCCTATGTAGGGCTAATAGAGTCCGATTAATGAGTGGTTCTCAATTACTCATCCACCATATTCAAGGGAAATCTGAAGCCAAGAAGGAACAGTTGGTTAAGTATCTTCTAATGTTAAAAGAACTGGTAGCAAAATTTAAAAATATTTGCTATGAGCATATTCCCAGATGGGAAAACATTTTGGCAGACTCCTTGGGAACTATCGCCTATTTTGAATCCATCCCATGGATTCTTGTACAAGAATATCTGTCTATACAGACAGATCAGAAGAAATAGGATTAAGAAAATATGCACATACTTGTTTTTCATCCTAAGGATTGGGATATACTCTTCTCCAATACATCTTCGATGGAATATTACCTCCAGATAAAGCTGTAGCAAAAAATATTAAATACCAGGCTTGCAGTTTCTTGATACTAAAAGAAGTTCTCTATAAAAAAATCTTTTAGCATGCCTCTCTTATGTTGTTTAGGGTGTGAAGAGTCCCAACTTGTATTATCCCAACTACATAATAGGGAAGGTTCAACACACTGTGGCTATAGGGCCTTGACTCGAAGAGTTTTGTTAGTCGGATACTACTGGCCAACCATAATGGCAGATGCTAAAGAAATGGTGAAGAAATACGATCTGTGTCAAAAATATGGGAATGAAATTCATGTGCAAGCAGTGCCTATGAAGTCTATATCTAAACCAATACCCTTAGCCAGGTGGGGAATGGATCTAGTTGGACCTCTTCCTATGGCATCCAGTGGATGTAGATCTATTATAGTCGGCATTGATTATTTCTCTAACTGGATAGATGAAGCTCCTTTGGCTGGAACCACTTCGAAGGCTGTTATTAAATTTATCATATCCAATATATGTTGTAGGTTTGGGGTTCATCATAAGATTACTACAGACAATGGGCCACAATTTGATAACAAAGACATGGAAGCCTTTTGTACCTCTAGAGGAATTCAACATTGTTTTTCTTCTCCTTTCCACCCTCAAGCAAATTTCTAGGTTCAGGTTGTAAATATGACCATCTTGTCCGGACTAAAGATGAATTTGGAGGAAGCTGTAGGAAAGTGGCCAAGTTATTTACAAAAATGTTGTGGGTCTATCGAACTACTCCTTGGGTTGTCACACGAGAGTCTCATTTTGCTTTGGTATATGGGATGGATGCGATTACTCCCATAGAGGCTACTTTACCATCACACAGAGTCCAAAACTATTCAGAGCATGCTAATGATGTAGTTGTTAGGAATCAGTTGGACTTAATAGAAGAAAAAAGGGTTAAAGCACATCTGAGAATAGCACACTACCAAGACTTGATGAGGAACATATTTTCTTCCAAAGTTAAAAGAAGAGATTTTCAAACATGAGACAAAGTTTTATGAAAAATCTTTTTACATACCAAGGAGAAGTAGTTCGGTAAGTTGGCTCCGAATTGGGAAGGCCCTTATATGGTCTGTGAAAAGGTTAAACCAAGGACATACAGGCTCTAAGACAAAGAAGGGAGAGCTCTAAAGCATCCATGAAGGGTTGAGCATCTCAGCTTATATTTAGAATAAAACTCTTTCGTAAATATTTACTTGTTAAATAGCAATGTAAATATTATATGGAATATTCTTTCCTACCCTGGTGGCGCGGGGGGGGGGGGGGTTAATGAGGTGTCTGGGTTTTTCAATAATATATGATGTCTTTTTCAAAAGTCTGGTGTGATTTTGTTTCAATTCGGATGTTAATTGCTTATTCAACACCTCGGCTCTCAAGTTTTCTTGAGTTGATCGGAGATGTTTAACACTTGATCACAATTATTAGACGTATATAATCGGAGATGTTAGATACTTTTGTTCAACACTTCTGAAATATTAGTGGCTATTTAAACATTGGTCATAGGATATTTAAACAAAATATTAAACAAAAAGGAAATGTGATAATTAAAACCTGACCGGACTCAAAGCGATCATTAGTACAAAAAATGCCTTCGCCATCCAAGGACTTCAGTGTTTCAGAACAAAAAATACATAATAAAACCTTAGGACTTGTTCCCTTCAGATTTTTCTTCACCATCATCTTTTTTGGGATTTTTGAGTTCAACACTTGAACTCTCACCTGTTCCTTTATCATCATCAGTAGTGAAATCTATTCTACTAAATTAGTTGCGCTTGTCACCATCTGCTAAGGTGTGGAATGGGATGCCATCGTAGTCTACATATTTCCATATGGTACCAAGGGTCCTCTTAGGAAAGGTCTCGTAGAACGACATGACCATATCGGACTTGATCCCATCATCCCAATTCTCTAGATAATCCACTACCCCATTAGTATATTTCTCTATGCCTGCAGCTATGTCTTGAGTTTGTTGGTCTTCCAGGGCCTCTTTCTCTTTGGTCTTCTCTTCAATATTATTTTCCAACTTTGTCTTCTCATTAGACAAAGTCTGGATAGTACCATCCTTAGTTTTCAATTGTTCTTTCAAAGCTGTAAGGTCTTTTGAAAGAGGTCTCCAGGTTGGTGTACTTGGTTTGGAGCTCCTTTTTGGTCACTTCTGACTTGAGCAGTTGGGTAACTAGCTCTTCTTTCTCCTTCTTCAATGATTATATGCTTTGTTGAGCACTGAGAAGATCATTTGACAAGTTTTGCTTGTGTGCGGTCAGAGAATTTATGGTACTGGTTTAAATCCTTACTTGTCTCTCCAGATCAAGCACTGGTCGGATATAGCCAAGAATGGCATGGCTCAAAGTGTCTTGCTCCCCGAATATTGCATAGGTATCCTCATTATGAGTTACCACATTCGAGGAGGTGGGAGGACCGTAAGGCCCCGCAAAGTCGTCTTTCTATAAGTCGTTGAAATATATATTGATGTTTTGAAGGGCCTCAAGATCTACCTCATCATTACCATCACCCGCAACTTGTCCGGTATGAAACTCAGCATGAATTGTTTTCTTCAAAGTAGGATCAATAGGATCGGTATGAGGAGGACTTCCAGAGGGCGAAGGATTATCTCCGCTCCCATGGTGACTTTCTTTTTCTTGGCAATTTTCTCATCACTGCTAGCCTTACACTTTTTGTCTTTCTTCGGAGGCTTCGGAGGGTTGTTTGACCCACTAGCTACCTTGGCAGTCACTTCCACTGCTTTCAGTAAAGCAGCATTGATACCTCCCTGGTTCTCCGAACCGGTCCCTTAAGTAGTCATTTGGGCTGGGTATGTTGTGGTTTTTTTCTTCTTCTTCTTCTTCTTGTGCATCATTTTACTAGGGGATTTGGCCTTGGAAGGAAATTATAACTTGGCATATTTTACCTCTGTCCTACTTTGGATCACATCTGCGGGGAGATGGGTAGTCAACTCTTCCCAAGTGAGATCTCTTCTACCTATAGTGTTCCATAAGTGAGACCTAACAAAGTTACCCGATTTGAAGCAATTCTGAAAAGCATTGCCCCAATTCTCCGAAGCCCAAGCATTTAGTTTGGCACAAGTGTTTAGTCCAGTCTCCAAGTAATCCGAGAACTCCTTCAGAATTACTAAAAAGAAATATGAGTTAGCTTGAATTAAATACTTAACACTTGAAAGATAAAAGAAGTAATAAAAGAAATTCACCAGTGCTCTTCCAGCGGCTGGTCAAAGTCTTGGGTTTGAGTCAGCCTTGATCTTCTTGCCATTCTCCCAAACCCCACTGATAAATAGGAACTGCGTCCTCCTGGGTTTCTGGGAGTCCAAGAGATTATTCCCCACCTTATAATCGTTCCTCATGATAGAAGGGGATCTGATGGTTTTTGCATAGGCTTGCCATAGCAGCAAATTGTTTCATCGGTAGTGGGATCTTGGACAGCCGGGATGCCATGATGCAGGCCAGAAGGGTATATGAGGCATTAGGGCTTAGTTGGCTGGGGCACAGCTTGATCAGATGAAAGTATCTGACTATCTCTGGGTCCAAAGGGAACCGGAGTCCCCAGTTCAATACCTCAGTATAAACCATCACTTCATTCAGCTTACAATCTATTGGGGTTTCCGGAGTGATCGGAAATCTCACTTTTACAGACTCTGGGATCCCCCACTTAGTGTGGATCCGACCTAGCTCAGCTGTATGGGTATACACATAGGCAATGTTTTGAAGAGCCAACAAGTATCTTACGCTGACCTTTTTAAAGCATGGACCCACTTTGTCCTCCAAGCTCTTCCGATGACACACACCCACCGTGGTCTTACCTTTCCGGTCTAAAGTTGTATCATCTGTTTGACCGGACGCCTCAGCCTCAAAAGGGGCTTCTTCTATGATGTCTTCCATATTCTTTTCCATCACCGTGGAAGGTTGTTCAGATGGCTTTGAAGAAGGTTTTTCTAACGGATTTGAGGATGGGTGTTCGGATGGTTTTGCAAATGGTTGTTCGGAAGGTTGTGCAGATGACGATTCAGATAATCTGGTTTCTATTACGGGCTGTTTCCCAGATGGTTTAGCTTGTGGTGCAGACTTTGTTGCCTCCGAACTAGAGGGTTTTGAAGATGTGGGAGTGGATTTTGGTTTAGACTGACGCGTGACCCGACGAGAATTTAATTTATCTGAAGACTTTTCTGTGTCTAATCCCATCGTAATGAAAGGTGAGGGTTTTCTTACACTAGAAACGACTTTTTCCTTAGGTAAAGGATTTTGGGACTCCTGGACTGAGGACCCAGATGGGAGAGGTGAAAAATTTGCTACAAATGAAATTTTTCTAACCTTGGGGGTTTTTGAAGAAGATGACCCCTGATCAGTATTCAGTTGTGGTTGATTCTTTTTTTCACTTGGAGAAGTAGGAAGACCATCAACAATGCGTTTGTCCCTCGCTACTTTATGTGCTTTCTCTAATTCAAGTTCAACCAACCTCCTTTTACTAAGGCGTTTCTGGCTGTGAACATATATGACTCAATAACAAAGTTGAAGGTTAACTGAGCTCTCTCTATCTAAGAATTTTTATGATTTTTGAAGACAATGAAAGAGTAGAAAAGTTTATATGTAACGGTGAAAAAGAGTAGTTACCAAGGAGAAAGTGGATCGATTTTTAGCAATGATTAAAAGCTGCAAAGTGTGAAAATTAAAGCCTAGGTAACTTTCTAGACTAGTGAGTGCAAGAATCTAGGAGAAACACGGATGAAAGGTCAAACTAAAGTCTGACACGTGTCCCACGATTCAAGAAAAACTCTTAGAATTCTGAGATGAGAAATCAGTTTTGACAAAATACGAACAGGGTCACTCTTGAATAAAAACTCTTGCAGTTTGAACGACACAAACAGATCGGAAAAAGTTGATATTGGTTTTTTGAGGTTTAGCTCTTCCAAAGATCATTTGCAAGATCTAAAGGGGCTACTCATGAGTTCAGATATTTGAGTCACTGTGTAGTCACTGTGCCATGATTAAATCCGAAGGGAAATTCGGACTAAACCACCACAATGAAATTCCAAACAGGACAAACGTATTAATTCTTGACTAAGCTAGTTGATAATTACCTTAAACTATATTACTAATGGGTCCTTAAACTCGACCCGACTTCACGACCCGACCTAGTAACCCCATGGGTCAGTAATTAAGTATAAATACCCCAACCACTTTCATTAATGAGAATAATGAGAATTTATTACTAAGGATGACAATTTTTCCCAAACCGACCCGATGGGATGGGTTATCGGTTTAAAAACATTTCCGCAGATATGTCGTGGGTTTGAAAATTTACTACCCGCCAGGTTTGGGATGGTTACGGGTTTAAGAAATTTCCCACCGATATCCAACCCGAACCCGGCCCATTGGGTAATACCCGACGGGTACCCACTAAATTAATATTATATAAAAAAAATTATCTAATATTATTTAACAAACTTTAAAATAAAATTACTGATATTAGTATTTTTATTATGTAATGCCAAAAATAATTTATTATTTGTTAATATATATATAATATATTTTAAAAAATATTATTCTACATTTAAACATTTAATTTAACTTTTTAATTTATTTTTTACAAATGTTTTATTTTTTATCTCTACAAAAATGTGAATAATCAGTATATTTTGAAAAATATCATCTTAAATTTGTTAATTAAACAAAATATCATTCTACATTTAAACAAAATATTTTCTACTTATAATAATTATAGTATATTTTAACAAATATCATTCTACATTTAAATATTAAATTTGATTTTTCAATATCTCTTTTGAAAATAATTTTCATTTTTCTGCCAATAATAATATTATTAATTAAATTTAAAAAAAAAATCACTAAACCATATATTAATTATTAAAAAATATTTACTAACATATTTAAATTTGATATTTTAAAGCATGTTTCCTTTATTTTTTTGGAATTAATGTCAAATTCTAGAAAATCTAATAATATTTTTAATCAAATTACAAGAAATATATTTACTAACATATACCAAAACTATATATAAATTATGAATAGATAACAAAATATTTGCTTATTAACATACAATATATTTTCAAAAATAAAATTTTCGATGTAAATATTAAATTTGAATTTTTAATATTTTTTTAAAAACATATTTCCTTTTTTTATACAAGACTTGTGGAATGAGTATCAAATTCAAATTGAAGATATCGTTATAAATTTAATTAAAATAAAAAAGTTATAAATTTAATTAAAATAAAAATTATAAATTTAATTAAAATAAAAAAGTTTCATTTTTCTCTCCAAGATTAATAATATAACTTAAATTGTAATTTATAAAACCTAATTTATAAAAGAAAATAAATGTATATGCTTAGGGTTCTGGAGTCGGAGAGTAGAGAGAGTTAACTATTTTATTTTGCATCATAACCCTAAATAAAACCAAATAAGACAAGGAGACGGCTCAGCCCTCTATCTAGTATTATCAACTATTATCAACGCTCTCTCATCGTTTCTATCATTTCCAAGTAACTAAGAAGAAAGCCCGGAAGCTACGAAAGGTAAACTTTATTCTTGTTCGGTTCTGTATCTTTGTTCTCCAGAAAATAATTAGTTTCAATTGCCTCCAGAATCTAAGATTAAGAATATATCATATCGTTTCTACTACATATATCATATTGTTTTCAATGTACAATTAACTCAAAGTTTTAGGAAAAATTTATTTTTTTGTTTATATTTATTTAATTTTGTCTAGACTTGCAGTAATGCACAAATGAACTTAATTCAAATCCAGATGTTGGAATTTCAAACCCACCAGAGTCGTCCAGATAATACTTCTCTCCCAAATGATAATCTAGCCATATCTTCGACTCCAATAATAGTTGAAGATACAAAAGGAGAAAACAATTCAAAAAAGGATTAAAAAGTCCTTTTTGGGACATTATGAAAGGAGAAAAGTTAGGAGAGTTTGGAAGGAAATTTTCAATTATTGGAAGAAGGAACTGGCTGGAGACACTAAAAACGGAACCAACCATTATCTGAAATGTTCAAAATGTCCAAGAGTTACTGTGAGGCAAGATGTTATAGTTACTAGTTTTTTGAAGGCGGAAGGAAAACGAAAGTTGGATGCTTATACCTTTAATCAAGAGTATGCAAGACAAACACTAGCAGATATGATTATACTTCATGAGTATGCAAGACAAACACTAGCAGATATGATTATACTTCATGAGTATCCGCTCTCTATTGTCGATCACACGGGATTTAGAAGATATTCTAGTGCTCTCCAACCAGTGTTTAAAATGGTTTCAAGAAATACTATAAAAAATGATATACTAAAGATATACGACAATCATAAGTTGAAGACCATGGAATTAATAGAACAAATTCGAAGTAAAGTTGCAATCACCACCGATACGTGGACATCTAGCAACCAAAAGAAGGGATTTATGGCCATTACAGCTAGGGATGGCAATGGGTCGGGATGGGTGCGAGTATAGCTATACCCTTAACCATACCCAAACCTGTACCCGTCGGGTAATAATATTTTTTTCCCACACCCAAACCCGTCGGGTTCAGGTACCCATCCTGGAAGTTTTTTTGGTGGAAAATTACCCCCGGGTAGTAATTTCCTGTAATGGCCATAAATCCCTTCTTTTGGTTATTAGATGTCCACATATCCGTGTGATTGCAACTTTGCTTCAATTTTGTTCTATTACTTTCATAATTTTGTTTGTTTTATTACTTTCATGGTCTTCAACTTATGATTGTCGTATATCTTGAGTATATATTTTTTATAGTGTTTTTTGAAACCATTTTAAACACTCGCTAAGAGTACTAGAATATATTCTAAATTCCGTATGATCGACAATAGAGAGCGAATACTCATGAAGTATAATCATCTCCGCTAGTGTTTGTCTTGCATACTCTTGATTAAATTTATAAGCATCGAACTTTCTTTTTCCTTCCGCCTTCAAAAAACTAGTAACTATAACATTTTGTTCCACAGTGGACATTTCGAACATTTCAGATAATGGTTCTTCAGATGTGGTTGGTTCCGTTTTAGTGTCTTCAGCCAGTTCCTTCTTAGTTCCTTCTTGAAATAATTGCAAATTCCCTTCCAAACTCCGCTAATTTTTCTCCTTTCATAATGTTCCCGAAAAGGACTTTTTAATCTTTTTTTGAATTGCTTTCATTATCATTTGGGAGAGAAGTATTATCTGGACGACCAACTGGTGGGTTCGAAATTCCCACATATGGATTTGAATTAAGTTCATTTGTCGAAGACATTATCTACAAGTCTAGAAAAAATTAAATAAATATAAACAAAAAAATAAATTTCAATATAGGAACTAAAACTTTGAGTCTAAAACTTTGAGTCTATGAATATATGAAACCAAGTTTACAGAAGAAAAAAAAATATATTGCTCAAGAATCTAGATTGAATAAGCATAATTATAAAGTTAATTGTACATTGAAAACGATATGATATATTCTTAATTTTAGATTCTAGAGGCAATTAAAACTAATTATCTTCGGCGAGAGAACGTTGATAATACTATATACAGGGTTGAGCCGTCTCCTTCTCTTATTAGGTTTTATAGAGGGTTATGGTGCAAAAGAAAATAGTTAACTCTTTCTATCTCTCTCACTCCGGAGCCTTAAGCATATAAATTTATTTTCTTCCGTAAATTAGGTTTTATAATCAATCTTGGAGAGAAAAAGGAAATTTTTTTATTTTAATTAAATTTATAACGATATCTATAATTTGAATTTATACTCATTCCACAAGTCTTGTATAAAAAAAAGGAAAAATGTTTTTAAAAAACAAATTAAAAATTCAAATTTAATATTTACATCAAAAAATTTATTTTTGAAAATATACTCTATGTTAATAAGAAATTGTTTTGTTATCTATTCATAATTTATATATAGTTTGGTATATGTTAGTAAATAGTTTTCTTTGAATTTGATTAAAAATATTATTAGATCTTCTAGAATTTGCTATTAATTCCAAAAAAATAAAGGAAACATGTTTAAAAATATCAAATTTAAATATGTTAGTAAATCTTTTTTAATAATTAATATATGGTTTTGGTATATGTTATTAAATATTTTTTAATTTAATTAATAATACTATTAATGGAAAAAATGAAAAATATTTTCAAAAGAGATATTGAAAATCAAATTCAATATTTAAATGTACAATAATATTGGTAAAAATATACTATAATCATGATAAATAAAAAATATTTTGCTTAAATGTAGAATGATATTTTGTTTAATTAACAAATTTAGGAAGATAGTTTTCAAAATATACTGATTATTCTCGGTTTTGTGGAGATAAAAAAACAAAATATTTGAAAAAATAAATTAAAAAATTAAATTAAATGTTTAAATGTTGAATAATATTTTTCAAAATATTATATATATATATATATATATATATATAACAAATAATAAATTATTTTTAGCATTACATAATACAAGTACTAATATGAGTAATTTTATTTTAAAGTTTGTTAAATAATATTAGAGAATTTATTTTTTTATATAATATTCATTTAGCGGGCACCCGTTGGGTATTACTCAATGGGTCGGGTTCGGGTTGGGTACCCGTGAGAAATTTCTTAAACCCATAACTCATCCCAAACCCGACAGGTAGTAAATTTTCAAACCCACGATCCATCCGCATAAATGTTTTTAAACCCATAACCCATCCCATCGGGTCGACTCGGGTCAGGTACCCGCGGGTTTGGAAAAAATTGACATCCCTAATTACAGCACATTTTAATGGTTAATTATCCATGGGTATTTAACCCACGAGAAATTACTACCCGCTGGTAATTTTCCAAAAAAATATTGAATAAAACATCCTAAAGAACATTAAGATGTTTTATGATATAACAAAATAATTTAGTGTGGAGAATCGAGAGATAATTAAGTTGCCTACCAGTAATAAATAAGGATGACAATGGGTCGGGATGGGTGCGGGTATAGCTAAACCCGTAACCCATCCCCTCTATGTTTTTCCAAACCCGTACCCGTCGGGTAGTAATATTTGTTTTCCACATTAAAACTGTCGGGTTCGGGTACCCATCCCGTCTGTAAGGATTTATTCTAATATTAGTTTGCATATTTTTTTGAGGATGCTGCGTTTTTTTCTTCACGAACATTACAACTATTCATTCTTAGGTGGAGATTATAATATTAATTTATAGAGAAAATAATCATCCTCACAATTATAAAATTATTGGAAATAAAATATTAAATCCTTATCATTTGGATCGGGATGAATCATTTCTCATATTTTCCCCAAAGTCAAAATTGTTCACTTATTACATTTCCTTAAACTTGATATTATTAAAATTATTGTAGTGTCTCAAATCTAAATTCGGTTGTGGGGTTTTAAACTAAAGAGATGTACAATTAGATAAATGTTAAATTAAAAAACAAATAGTAACATTATTTATCTCACATGATTACACGAAATATTTTCCAATACGAGGTATTACGATGGGCTGACATGGAAGCTCGAGTTACCTTCATGATAAGGGTTTAGCATACTACATTTATTCAGTTGTTACATATTTATAAATATACGGGTAATATTGTTTCAATAAATTCTTTACACTTCTTAGAGCATCCAAGACCGTTAGGCAGATTTGGTTTTATAATAATGTTAAAGTCATGAATTTATGATCATTTTTATAGATTAGTTGATTTGGTATGCATTGAGTACGTTATCATTTTACCGTATTTGTGTAAATATGTACTGAGTAGTGTTCGGGCATAATCACTTACTCGGTGTTCGCTTCGACACACCATCCAAATGTTTTGAGAGAACGACATAAGTTCAATTTAATAATTAAGAGTTTTTACTTATGTTATTAATTTTTTATGAATTAAAATATGCTAACATTTTCCCAATTTATTTGCTAGGTTAACTTCCAAGCGTACGACTACCAGCGGTTTGACCGTTTCAGGAATTACTTGGATTAAAGTGACATTGAAATTGTTCGACAACATCAAAACTTATTATCCATGGTTTGAAAAAATGGAGAAATACAAATGATACTATACCTACTATAATATGTTTTATCCAAGAATAATAGACATCTCAGAGCAAGTTTTCTTATGATTAGGTAATATGGAGGAACTGAGCACACTATACTATATATGATGAGCACAAATATCCAACTACACATGTGGGCTTCAAACTCCATACTTGGGTTATTATTTATATACAAGGAAAACTTATGGTACGTAGTGTCCAACACAGAATTGTTAATGCCTGAGATATATGTTGCCACAAAGCCTTTACACGAGCATGTATGCGGCCGACAAAGATAATGGTTAATATTATTTTTTAGGATAGAGTCACGTTATCACACCATGAGATGAGAATAGACAAACAAATTATTATTCGAGTTCTTTCGTCTTGCATAAATACATATATGATGAGTTTGTTTTAGTATTTCATATTGTGTTATAACTTTATCGAGACATTTTGGTATTATGACTGTTTTTATTATGTTTAGATATTTGAGTTATGACTATGTTAGGAACTTTTTACTGTGATTGTTTGAGTTATCATTATGTTATATTAAGTAATTCTCAACTTGCTTGACTTGGAATATAAAAAAATTGTATCCAATTTATTACTTTTTAGTTACTAAATTATTTTGGACCAAACCCGTGATTCAAAACTTTTGAACCACTATTATATTTTAAGCTAGATGATTTTGGATTAAAGTCAATAATAATAAAAAGTTATGTTTGCCTTTTAGATGCTATTTCTTTTGCTTAAATTTTCAAAATTGTGCAAATCTAAGAAAAAAATTGCACATTTTGTGCAAATCTATGTAGCATTAGCCTTTAAAATCTAAACATAAGGTTTTTCATATAGATTGTGCAAATATTAAACCTCAATTCATAGTTTTCTGCAAAAAACAAACTTTAAATTTGGCTTTTCAATGGTCGTTTTGGCTAGGTTCGTACACTATGAGCACATCTAGACTAATTTTTATTATATTCTTAAGTTTGGTTCGAAATCATCTTATTGACTAAATATAAATATATTTGATAATCATAAAGACACTTCTTACTAATTAATATTTCATAAAACATTTTATAAAAGCAAACGGTTACACCAATAAGCAAACCACGTACGCCAAATATGAAATACAATTATAGTTTAGTAAATTTGTATAAAAAATAAAAAAACGACGGACGATAATTATTAATAATAATAACAAACTTATTGAGGGGAAAAAATAATTATATTCACCTTCATAAGTTGATCCATCATTATAGTTTCCTCTCTTTTAATTGCGATGTGGAAATTTATATTATTCATGTATTTTTCAGTTATTATTTCGTTGATATTACCTTTACAATATTCAAGCACAGTTTGGCGTTATCGAAGGTATTAAACTCGGTATGTTATGTCCCTCTTCAAATATTTCCACTTAGATTTGATGTCTTCCTAACTATGTGAGGCATGTGGTTGAACGATATGGTCTATGGCGTAGATTTTATACATTTTGTAGACTACTACATCACAAAAATCTTTGTCTTCTTCTGGCATGGTTGTCGATAATGTTTTTTTAAATTTTGTCAAATATGAATTTTCGTTAGAAGTTTACAATATTTTTACTATCGATGGTTGATTTTCATCACGAATGATGCTTTTATTTATATAGTATCGGTTAAGGATAATGTAGTTCACGAAAAATAAGCAAATAAAAATATATTTCATATAAGAATATTGTAATCCACAAAGACAAATAAAATATCGACACGTGTCGAATAAGGATAATGTAACCAACAAATACAAATCAATTTTTGACACATATTAGATAAGTGTACATTAATTTATGGGGATTTTTATTATCTCAACACATGATCAATACGTTCATTTGTTTAATATGTCTTTCATCATAAGATTATTTTATAATATTTAAACAATGTGTAAGATATAATCAAGTACAAACATGACATAAGTAAGTTCAAAAATTACAAAACCAAGTTTAAACGAAGTACACATATAAAACCACGACCTAAATCATAGGCTAAACCAAGCTCAAGCATTACATAACTAACCAAGTATGATAAAATAAAAGAAAACAACCACATATGACTTGATAATGTTTCATACTTTGGTAAAATCAGTCACAATTGATTCTTCATCAAATAAGATAGGTAGCCTGATTTTTCTATATTTTTCGAGTCTTTAGTAGTACAAAACTAGCAATGCAACAACTTTTTCGATTCGGTGGAACGACTAAAACAATTTAACTTTGGCAACAATAAATTTGGAAACATATAAACCTATAAAACAATATAAGATATAGATACATACAAACTTAGATACATGAACAAAGAGGAATCCGTAAGCAAATGTCATACCAATCCTTTTGACATGTTCAAAATGTAGTAGACAACATCTTAGTGATAAAAGTATTGGCATCTTTTGAGAGAGAATTGCATACAACACATTGATGGAAAGTGACTATAACTAATTTGATGTCAAACAATGACATCCAAAACCCTTTAATCATGATTAATTTTGAACCAATTTAACTTATACAATTTGTTTTAAAACATCTCCTTAGAATTATACAATCGCACATAACAATTTTGATTTTTTGTTTCTTTTTACAATCAAATCCAATCTCACGGATGCCCATTCTTCAGCAAAAAAATTTAACCCTTTAGATATGTTCAAGAAATTTTTAAAAAATAATCGTTAAGATAGTGATTTTTATTGATTCGAAAAGAAGATAAAAAATACATAAAGTTTAGCCCTATTTATACTATTACAAGACAGTTACAATAAGTCATTTATTACGTGATTCCACTAATCTTGCACTTAGACTAGTATTAATGATAATAGCCCTAAAATCATGTCCATTACTCTAGTTTCCAATATGTTACGTGGGTTGACCAAGCAACAAACTTTGACTCCATTATGACTTTTTCTTTACCCGCTTATCTTAATTACCAAACTCGGATGGTTTCGTTGTTATGCATCTTGTGGTGACTTCTACTCGGTAATGGCCCACGCTCGGTAAAGTCCTTTATTCATATTTTATGATTGTTTTTGCTCGTATTTTTTTTGCGTCTGTTTGTTAATGCCTTGATCGAGCTCGAGCTAAATGATACCCTGTGCTCTGTTTGCTAATTGGTGGAATGAGCCTCAATCATGCTTTCTTGGTTGTTTTGTTCAACTCATGCTCGGTTACTCTTTGTAAGATGACCGTGAAAGTTTTCGTGGGGGTCTAAACGTAGTTTCAAGTAATAGTATTTTTACTTGTATACTACCTCGTCAAGAAATCCAGGCCCCTTGGTTTGACCTCAATCTTTTATCTTTAGTTTTCCGTTCTATTTACATTTTTCCAGGTAATCTTAATGCTGATATTATTAACCTCATGAGGGCTCCCCTAATCCATTGAGTATCTTGAAAGAAGTTACTGAATGGAATAATGAATAATGGGCATATATATATATATATGAAATGTAATATGCGTGTGTGTTCTGACGTGTGGAGGAGATTTATAATGTAATTGTGGCGGTTGTAATACATGTTGCATGTAATCTGGTGATCCTGACACAAGAATATCAAATAGACCGGGTCGTTTTGACTTGTGTGAAGTGCATTATCATCAATTAAACGAATAATGATGAGTAAATTCCCATCATATGTGGTAAAAGTATTTCAAATTGGAGAGTCATCTCAATCAAAGTGGCATTTGCAATATTCTGAGTAGTGTAAATGAGAGAAAATAAAAACCTCCATTTGTTCTTGCAAAATATGAAAGCTTGTTGTCCATTTTCGTCGGAAATTTCACTAATTTTAAAAGTACATTTTTTATACCTTTAGTAATGATGTAGTATGTAGTCAGATTGCTCGTGGGGCGGTGCTAGGGTTTATTAAAAATTACTCTTGGTAGTATTACTTGGATTTTGGTTGCCTGAATACTACCCTGCTGGTAAATCTTCATGAGTCACTGTATTTAGGATAATAACTTGCTCTCATTACTACTGTTGGATCATTGCAGTCAGTCCAATAATGACGCCAAATAAAAATATGAAGAAGAAAGAGAAGGCCACTAAAAGAATGGATTCGGAGCTTGAGAGTACTTCTTTTCTAGAGGAGTATTTTGCTAAGATATCGTATAAATATGGATATGTTACTAAAGAGGGGCTCCAATAATTTAGAGTTATGTATGGAATCTTGAAGATGTGACCGTAAGAGTACCCTCTTTTCAAGATCAGCCTTACCATACCAAGGAGGGTAAAACATGCTTATATACTACCATATTTGACTGGGGTCTTCGCCTTCCCCTTCCATGATTGATTCGAGATTTCTTTAGCTTTATAGGAATTTTCCCTACACATTTGACAACCAATGGTTGGAGAATGTTACTGAGTATAGTACTGAGCTCCAAAGTGCTAAACATTCATGTATGTTTAGTGGATTTCCTAGCAACATTAGATTTTTTAAATTGGCTCGCTTGACTTTCTTTTATCTTCAATTATCCGAGGTTAGATGACTGGTAGACCTTGCTACCTCTGAAAATCATTGGAAGAATACCTTTGTATATATGTTAGAAAATTGTAAGCACAAAAAGTGTTGTCATGAATTTGCAGTTAGAGAGACGGTGGAAGGCCAAGTGTAAGCTGGTGGGTTATTTAGGTAATATTATAGGATTTAATTTAAGATATATAACCTAACTTATGTGTTTGGGTGTGCAGGTGAAGGTAAGCATCAGGAGTGGTGCAAAGAGGGGCAGCTAGAAGGCTCATTTAATCCGTTGATTAAGTTAGTTACAGTTGCAAACGCGGCTTGAGCTTTGGAACCTTTATGCGTATTTTCCCATTTAAACTATTTAAATTCCGGTTTGTGGAGAGTGTCAAAGTTAAAAGTATCGAAAGACGGACAAGTGATGATATTTGGTAGCAGGGAAGTTACGACAATGAAGAGGTTGCGTCATCTAATGAAGAAGAGATTTGAATAGTAGAACAATGTAGGTGTAGGGGTTACTGGTGCCCCAAAGTCACAAGGCAAGAGATATGATGGAATCAACCCCTTTGCGAGAAGAAAGAGGAAACAAAGAAGGAAATATAGTTCTTGGGCCGGGTGAGGAGAATAGTCTGCGGAAGGTGGACGCATAGAAAAAAGATGATGAGTCGTTGGAGGAAGACGTGAAGGAAGAGGATGTGCGCCCCCTTGAGGAGGATGAGGACACTAGTGAGAAATGTCATGATTTAAAGAGAATTGGGATTGTGGTGGATACGGTACCCTTATCGCAGCAAATGATCGTTTTGGCAGATGAGTTCGATGATGTGGATGGAAACCTATGAGAGATGGAAACAAGAGGACCCTTGATACCAGCTCCCATAAAATTTACTAGCAAAACGCCTGAGTTTTTTATGATTGACGAGGCGAAAAATATGAAGAGTTGAAGAAACCAAAAACTAGTGAAGATATGAGGAGGAAGGAGAAGGTGTTGCCAGAAAGACTCGTGCAGCGCATGCAGAATTTTGTAAATGACATCGGGTCAGGGTCATCATTTGTGAGCATAATGTTACCTGATCATATACCGCAGAAAGGTCATAACAGTGATGTCAGCCGATGAAATTGGCGATTTCGCGACCTTCTCAACTAATATTGGATCAAGTGAAGCATTGCCTACACTTGGCCTTTTATGATACTATACCGATGAATGAAATTCTGAAGCTCCAACTGGAGCTAGCAATCGAGGTATGTATGCTAATGTATATGCAAATAGTAGATTCTAAAATATTTATTAAATGTAACTCGTGTATTTTTTGAACAAATATATCATAAATCTCTTGCGTTGGCTTACTCACGCATGTCACTAGTTGAATGTTCTATCATGGAGAAGTGGAAACCAGACCCGCTATTCCCTTGGTCTGTACGCGGTCTGACTATAGAGTTGGCTTGGTTTAATATGACGTATGGATCAATAAATATTCGCCATGATAAAGATATCAAGGAGAATGATGACTTTCGAAAACAACTTCTAGACAATGCAGATGAGCGAGATGTGATCCGCAAGAGGAACGTGGAGGTAGTGACCAGTACCACTCTTCTTTTGTCGCAAAACAATGACTTGGTGAAGAAAAATGATACATTGATAGCCCAAAGAGCTGAGTTTTTTACACAAAATGTATCGCAATCCAAGAGGGTCGATGAGCAAGCAAAAAGAATAGTTGAACTGACCTTGGAGGTTACTAATATAAATGTGTCCTTAGAGAAGGCAAATGGCGAAAAAGACCAGCAGCATGCGGACTTAATAAGGAAGGCGGGACAATATTTAGAGAAGATGTAGTGGCAAGTGATGGAAGTTTCCATGAGTATGCTCTAGAGAGACCAACAAAATATAGTTGAAGATTTGTTAATCTTAAATCCTGTAACGGCATTGGGAGTATACCATAAGTAGGCGCCCCACAAATAAAATGTGAAGTTGGGGAACGTAGATGTGCTCAGAGGTATTGTCGATACGGTGGCAACGAAAGAAATGGATGTACCAATCGATGTCAATGATGCTCCAGAAGAAGTGGAATTAGGGTCCACCTCTGCTATTCCGTAGGTGTAGAATGTGTTTAAACTGAATTCGAGTTAAAGAGTTTTTGTAAGTTTTGGAATGTGTAAACTTTAAGACTACTAATTTTGTATGATGTATGTGATTTTTATTACGAACTATGCATATTTAGTAGTTTATTTTCATATGGAGATGGAGGCAGAAGTGTTTGTTATACTTGTATTGGTTGTCTAACATTTCCTTATAAAATCAAGCTCAGTATGGCCCATTGTGTACTCGGGAAAATGGAAAGTAACCCTCGGTTGATTCGCAGGAGTGACCGGTTTGGCCTATTGCGTAATCCAGTGGGATTGGATTAGTTCGCATAATAATACCAATACAAGGTATTAGCATAGTATGCAACTTACGTAGCCTCAGTGGGCGTGGCCAATTAGCCCGTTTGTATTTTTTAAACTTTGTCTAGTTATGGAACAGTATGGCCCCTACTGCGTAGCCCGTAGGCATGGTCAGTGACTTGTTCGCGTATTTGTAAGGAATAAATATAAACAAACACATCTAGATTGCGAAAGAAATAAAATTGTATTTAAAGGAGAAAATAGTTTGATGCCTCATTAAAAAAAACCCTTCTGCACCATCAGAAGGGAAAAAGAGTGCATCCTTACATTACATGGCTTGGTGATACATTTTTAGGTGGCTAATATTTCAAGGGTTCTTGAGGGGGTGGCCTTCTTGGTCAGCGATGCGATAAGCTCAATGGTATCCTTTGATGATAATAGTGTAGGGGCCCTCCCAGGTGGGTCATAACTTTCCAACTACTTTATCTCATGCTCCTTGAAATAATTTTTTCATAACGAGGTCTCCAACTTGGAGGGTGTGAGGTCATATTTTAGAACTAAATTATCCTCTTATCAGGCTTCTGTAATGCTCAGCTCATATACGTGCTTGATTATGTTGTTTTTAATGAGATCAACACTGATAGCTCGGTCCTAGCATTCGAAGTGTCGAAGTAATTGCCGATTCTATAACTCAGGATAATGATTTCCACCGGAACTACAGCCTCTATGTCGTAAACGAGGGCAAAGAGGGTCTCACCTGTTGTCGTGCGCAGGATGGTACGGTATGTCCACAACACCTTTGAAAGTTTATCGGACCACCTCTCTTTTGCTCCTTCCAGTTTTTTCTTGATACCATCAAGGATAGTACGGTTGGTGACTTCGACCTGCCCATTTTCTTGAGGGTAATAGGGAATGGAGAAATGTTTTTCGATGCCATAGCATTTTCAAAATGTGGTGACCATAAAATTCTGGAATTATGGGCCATTGTCTGTCATCATTATACGCGGCATGCCAAATCGTGCAAGTATCTGATGGTGTATGAAATAATATATCTCACAAGCTCTTGTTCGTGATAAGACCTTAGCCTCAAGCCACTTGTTGAAATAATCAACCGCAACTACTATGAATTCATGCTTTTCCGTAGCCATTGACAAGGGTCCAACCAAGTCAATGCCTCACTTATCAAAAGGGCATAGTATCGGATTCGCACCCATCGGTTCGCTTGGAAGATGACCAATATTTGAAAATTGCTGGCAGGCATGGCATTATTAGACGATACTCTCTACGTCTGATGCCAGCTCAGGGCAATAATAGCCGATAAGTAAAAATCGACGGATGAGGCTGAAGTGGCCAATATGGGCTCCTGCATCTCCTGAGTGTAAGTCATGGAGAAATTTTGTAGTTTTTTTAAATTAAGCAGCGCAGTAGCGGTCGAGTGGAAATTTTCCTGTAAAGGAAATTATCCAACACACAATATTTAGCCACACACAACTGTAGTTCTCTAGTAGTTGCTTTGTCTCAGAGGAGTGTATTGTGGTTGAGGTATAGTAAATATGATTATTTCCAATATTAACACTATTGACCAAGAAAATGGTATATTGTTGAGTAGACATGGAAATAGTAGGGTGTTCTTGTAATTTCACGAGGGGGTTCTCCCCTGATGCTGCAGCTTTAACTAGAGCATTGGCAATGGAATTGTCGAGGCAAGGCAACTGCTCGTATTTGACTTCCTAAAACTCAACCTTGCATTTTTTTTAACACTATAAGGTAGCTGTAAATTCCCTCTTACTTGGCGTCATAACTTCCAATTTGATGTTTGATAACTAGTTGTGAACCCGACCGCACACGAATATCTTGGCCCCACATATATGAGTTAACCATATTCCACCAACGACTGCTTCATACTATGCCACGTTGTTGGTAACCAGGAAGCCAAAGCGGATGGCTTGTCAAATTTCTTCTCCTGTAGGGAGCTTTACGATAATTCCAGCTCCCCACCAAATATGCTTGAAGCCATATCAGCTTCTAATATCTATTCAATAGGTACTTGGCAAAGGGTTCGTATCTTTCTTCTCTGGGTGAGACATGAGAACTCAGTAAGAAAATCGGCGATGGCTTGATCTTTAATTGTTGTGTGCGGTTCAAACTTAATGTCGTATTCCCCCAACTCAATAGACCATTCGATAAGGTGTCTCGAGACCTACGGATTCTGCATGTACGTTGTGTAAATGAAAAGATGTTCAAACTATGATGATATAGCCCTGAAAATAAGGGCCCGTCTTTCAAGTAGCGACCACCGGTCCAAAACTAGCTTTTCCAAGTTGAGGTAACGGGTCTCAACATCTACTACGGTCTTGCTAGTATAATAGAATGGGTGATGTATGCCCTCGGGTTCTCTAACAAGAACAACACTGACTGCAAAAGAAGATACAAATAAATATAGGTATAAGAGCTCACCCACTGTTGGTGCGGAGAGGATTTCAGCTGATGTGAGGTAGGTTTTCAATGCAAAAAACACAGCGTCACAATCTATCCTCCATATGAACTATTTGGTTCTTCTTAGCACCTCAAAGAATGGGTGGATCTTATCAGATACTCTTGATATGAAGCGGGAAATTGCTATAAGACGCTCAATTAGACATTGAACCTCCTTAATATTTTTGGAATGCTCCATTTGAATTAAGGCTTGTAGTTGCACAAGGTCTACTTCAATCTCCTTCTTACTAACGACGTACCCCAAGAACTTTCTTGTTCGGACTCCAATGAACATTTAAGTGGCTTTAGTTTACGGTTATACTTACGTAGAATGGTGCATATGTTACTTAACACTTCCAACTGCTGTTGAGTGGTATTGGTTTTGACAATCATATTTTCGATGTATGCTTTCACATGGTTCGCTAGTTGGTATTTAAATATTTGGTTGATCAAACATTGGTATGTGGAACCATCGTTCTGGTGTATCCGAATTTGGTTATAGCCTGAATATGGGTCCATGAAGGACAGAAATTAACATCGCAAAGAGGAATCCACCACTTGATCAACGTGAGGTAATGGGAAAGCATCATTGGTTCAAGCTTGATTTAAGTCAGTAAAGTCAACGCACATGCGCCAGTGCTCTCTTTTTTTTTTTACCAAAACTGGGTTTGCAGCCCATACCGGGCACAGAGCGCGACGAATTTTACCGAGCCCGGATAGTTTGTCGACCTCTTTACTAATAGTTTCTTGCTTTTATATGGAAAATAAACGACGCTTTTGTCTAACATGCTTGATATATCTATCAATTTCTAACTCGTAGCATATTGAGGGGTCTAGCCCCGATACGTCATTAGCAGTTCATGCAAAAACATCCAATTTTTTTTGTAACAAATGAACTAGATAAGTTCTGAAAACATAATCTAAACTCGTACTTACGTGCAGTGTACGCCCTTCTGTTACCAACTCATTTGAAGAATCCTCGGGAACATCATCATGTTGTGCACCTTCCATGGGATCGTCCATCGAATCGGGCGGGAGGGGGGTATATTGTCTGGTTGACCGGCTCCCCCTCGCCTGTTAATTGATATCGCATTAGTTTGCTATGGTTGACTGTCACCGAGTAGCAGGTCCGGCCAGTTCTATGGCTTCCTCTTATGATCGCCACAAAGTGACCCACTGGATACTTGATACACTTATGGAAAGTACAAGGATTAACCTCCATCTAACAGTCATGGTCGTTCAATAATGGCATGATAAGAGCTTTGGGCATCAGAAATCATAAAAAGTGTCTTAATCTCCCTTTTTGTAACACTATGTCCCACTTTTACCATGAGTTCGATTTCTCCAATACATTTTGAATCTTTCCATTCATACGACATCAAGGTGCACTTCGTGGACTTGTAGGGTGGTACTTCTAACATTTGATCGCAACTTGCTTTGAAAATAATATAACATGAGCTTCCCCCGTCGACTAAGACCCTTGTTACCATGGAACCTCCTATGTCAGGTTAATTGTTAAGGCATCTTCATGAGGAGTGTTGATCCATCTTAAGTCATCGTCATTAAAAATGAGAGTTTCTATCGGTTCTCGGTAAGTATTCTAGGAGGATCCTTCGACTGAATGCATCTATTGGTCAGGTTTCAACCATTTTCTGAATTGCTGATCAGGCCCTGTCGGAGTTCCTCCTTTGAAGATTGTAAAAAACCATTGTTTCTTTCCAGTATCAACCATTTTGTCCTCCCAGTGAGGTTCATCATTGTTATGAAGCGACTCTCTTTTTTCGTTTTGGCGATGCTGCTTCTGTTTCTTAACTAATTGGACGAGCTCACTGTTATCCATTACTCGCTGGATTTCTTTATTCAGCTGCCAGCAGTCGTCTGTTGCATGACCGTGGTTGTTGTGGTAGGATAAAAAATGCATGGTTGGGTTTTTATAGCTGGGGGAGGTCATGATATGGCAAGACTAATACCGGATCCGATTCTTATTCATATCATATATGGCGGAGATGGTATCCATCAATGAACTAAAGCGTCAAGCTGAGTTTTTGTAAGTCACGGGTCGTTGGTTATTAATAGCCTTTGGTACTTCTCGGCGTGAACCCTCATCTGGATTTCTTTTGTCAAACATTGCTCTTTTGTATTCTTGTATAGCTCTTTTGGGAGAGTTTCCTTTCGTCGCATCGGCAACTTTGATAAACTAGTCATCTTGAGCAAGAAGGTCCCTTATTTTCTCAACATAAAATCGTACCATATCAGCGTACAACTTACCCTTCCTGTCAACCCCCCTCTTTAGCGAAGCAATGACCATGTTTTCTGCCAAATTAGGGAGAGTTTCATGGTATGGATAAATTTTTTGGCCTAACTCTTCAATGACTCCTCTCTTCTCTGATAAAGGTCTATGATGGAGTCGCTTTCTCGCCTCAGCTTCTTGTTGCCAACGAATTGCACTTCATAATCCTGTAAAATCGTGTATAGAACCTTTACGTAAGATAATAAACCAGTCTATGGTGTTACCTTTCAGTGTTATAGATAGACCCCGGCAGAGCATGACGTCATCTGGATTAAATATCATCATCATATTTCTGAACTGCTCCAAGTGCCTTTCATATCGCCAGTATCGTCGTAGGCCTCCATGCGAAACGGATCAAATTTTCATGGGAGCTCTACTGTGAGAATCATTTTTACGAACGAATATTCTTTGAGCATGTAAGCATCCATTTTCTAACGTATCTAATCATATTGTTGGGCCTCGTCCTCTTTGGTTCTTTTGGGAGATTGCATGTCCTCTCGATGATGCTCTTTTTTACACGCTTTTGACAGCTTCTTTCGCCAATTCTCTCACCATTTTTGTCTCGTTTGGAAGATCCCTCTCTTCTAAGTGCCCAACTGGCCTCGACCCCATACCTTGGTCGAACCTGGCCTCCATCATGAAATTGGGTTGTTAATGCATGGAGAGCGTCATTTATCTATGCCCATGATTCTTTAGCGCTATGATCCTTAGCCCTATGATCGCGAGAAGCCCTTTGTTAAGCCTACTGCATAAGCTGGATCTATTGTTCTAATTGTTGAATTCATGTGGATTTAGTAGGGTTATTGGCTCTGGTAGGTGGATCAACTAGATGTGCAAAAAATTTTGCCACAAGTGGGGCGACTTCCAGATCAACTAATGTAGTGTGAGTACCCACTATAGCCTCTAATACTTCTAGAGTGTGATCTTTTGAAGGGTTTCAATTTGTGGTGGGACGTTGCTTGGTCTGGTAGCTTGTTCTAGCACTAGATTTTGGTTCGTCATCATGATATGCCTTTCAGAATGTTCTCTTTGAATAGATCTCGTCACTACCATTGGTGCTAACACAGATGTGTGTTCTTTACAAAGTTCCCACCGACGATGCCAAATTCGTTAAAGGGAATTCTAACAAATAATCACCAAGATAGTGAATTTTAGTGATTCGAGAAGAAACATGACAGTTACAATAAATCATTTACTACGTGATTCCAATAATCTTGTACGTAAACTGGTATTAATGATAATGAACCTAAAATCATGGACATTAGTTTAGTCCTAATGCTTTGCATGAGTTGACCCGTCAATGAGCTTTGACTCAATTCTTACCTTTTCCTTAGCCGTTTATCTTAATTACCATGCTTGACCGTTTTTGTTATTATGCATCTGCTTGTGGAAAATTCTGCTTGGTAATGGCCTATGTTCGGTATTGTCCATATTCGGTAAATTCTTTTATTCATATTTGATTATGGTTCTTGCCCGACTTCCTTTTTGCGTCTGTTCAACAATGCCCTAATCGACCTCGGGCTAAACGATACCCTATGTTCAGTTTGCTTATTGGTGGAGCCTCGATCACGCTTTCTTGGTTGTTTTGTTCAGCTCATGCTCGGTTACTCTTTGTAAGATGACCATGAATGTTATCATAGGGGTCTCAACCTAGTTTCCAGTAATAGTTTTGTTGAGTCACTTGCATACTACCTCGTCACAAAATCAAGGTCCCTCAGTTTGACCTCAGTTTTTTGTCTTTAGTAATCTATTCTATTCACATCTTGTCTGGTGATCTTAATGTTGATATGATCGACCTTATCAAGATATAGTCTGATAACCGTAAAATCTATTTAATACAACGCATTCAACCAATAAATATTAGGATGGAAGCATTTTAGAATGTGACTCGTGTACAACAAACCATCTTCGACCTTACTATGAGTATATTTCGGTTATTTTCTTCGTTTATGAATATTGGTTTCTTTTTTGCACTTCAGGTATCACGCATGCGCTTAACTATTTTTGTGACATGTTATCTACCATATCGGACGTACTAACACTCTTTATTTCCTTGGTGATATTCTTAAAATAAGATATTTCCTGCTTAGCCAATCAGTTTGGCCTAACGTTTTTTTACCTCTAGTATTAATTAGTTATTTATGTTTTACCACATGACCTTTTTGGGATTAAGGATTTTCATCACCCTTTTATTATATGAGCCTGAATATCCAACGTGTAACTACAAATATAACTTTCGATTATTTCTTTTTTTTGTTAGAAAACATTCAAACATATTTTATAAATGATGAACCTGTATCTAATGTATGCCAAAGTAAATCACATGAGACCTTCTCAACATACCTATATTCAATCTCTGACATGGCTAGTTCACATGCACAAGGCAAACCATGCTTTTTCGAAACAATATATCCATAAACTACATGATTTGTGTTTATATCTCTAATAATAGACAATTAACCATAAATAAATCTAAAATTAAAATTGATAACAAACATCGAAAATGTTGAAATTTATAAATATTAAGTATATGTATGTGTGTGTATGTGTGTGTGTGTGTTTCTTACTTTTGTATAAGGATTCATAAATTTTCGAATGTTAAAGATCAAGCAATGCGTGAACTTTAACCTAAAATAGTTTGAAATTCAGTTGACTCAAATCGATGTATCATTTTAGGTTTGATTGATCATCGCTCGAAATAGTTTGATCATAAGATTGATAACAATGAAAATATGGAGAAATTTCTCATTGTATGGTTATATCCAAGAATTGATAACATAATTAAGGATGGTTGGGCAACATGTGAATATTTATTTTATTGCTAATTTTTACTCTACTTCGGAGTTAAAATCGACCAATTTGTTCTAAAAATCCTTAAACTCATCCGCATCTTCTCTTTTAACCATCAACTTCTTTGTGTTTACAATACTGTTTTTTTCATATGACATTTTATAACATGTGGATTGGGTTATAAAATATGTCTACGATAGCTCGCATCAATGGTAACTTCCGGTTGTTCAAGATAATATTCAGTTAGGCGCAAATATTATTTTTCATCACCAAACGTAGAATACTCAAAGATCAGGTAGTTTCCTTGTTTCTCCAACCTCATAAAACTGAAACCAACGCAAAATGTAAGACTTGTTGAAGTTACACCAAAAACTTCGAACAATGACATTTTGTACATCGTCGTCTTGTAAGTACTATCCATCATTAATATTTGTAGAAATATGTGCGACACCCCCAAGGGGGTAGCCGAGTTAGTTGAGTAAGACATGTTTGTGACCAAAGGTCATGAGTTCGAGTCCCTCTACATACGCTTTCTCGGCTGAGTCTGTCACCTTGTGTGGTTTACCTTCTGGCGTTGGTTTTATCAGACTGAGGGTTTACCCTGTGTGCACTCATTGCACTCTGAGTAGCGGTTGCGGGCTCCTTCCGAAAAAAAATAATATGTGCAACAACTCAATACTTGTAAGATGCGCAAAAAACAATACGGTGATTAAATATGATCACTCGGTAGTATGATGTCGCTCTATGTAACTGGATTTTATTATTTCTGATAACAAATATTGTACGTGCGTTTGGTAGGTGTATTCAACAAAAAATGTTTTTGCCGAATATGTAGACGTTTCGCATGTTGGATACATTGTTTGGGTTAAAGTTCTTCAAGTCCGGATTTATATTCCTAGGACGAGCGCCCAATAACTGTAACTTACGGACCAACTCCTCTTCATCCAATTTAGTTTAACGGTTTGTGAATGACCTTCAAAATGTGTGGTCAGTGGGTGATTGTGTTGTCCGCATATAATGATCAACTGTCAATAACCAATATATGAAGTATCCCAATTCTTGTGATCAATTCATTCGGTCGACTCAATTTTTGTGTAATGTTCATATATGATAAACATAGTAGTTCAATTCATCCAGTCGACTCAATTTTTGTGTAATGTTCATATATGATAAACAAAACTATGTGATCGGATCTTAAACATGTTGCCTTATGGGTCGTACAAAATCCGATAAATATTCAATATAAAAATTAGAAGAAAATCTTAAACATAGCTCTTAAAATAAGAATGTTTAGAAAAATCGCATAACACATGAAAACATATATGAACTGGCACGAACCAACTGTAAATTTAAGCAAAACCACACTAATCATGCAAAAACATTGAAAATTTGTGTAGTTCATGTGATTCCGTTCAGGATACGTACATAGTTCGTGCAGATTGTGCTTTACGTGCATTGTTGGTTCTCTGTAATTGAAGGCACATCCTCTGATTGAACTCGTGTGATAATAGTATAGTTTAAAATAATTAAAAAGGTATTTTAGGTTTAAAAAATTTAGGATTGAATGACATGTAAAAACTTAAATTAGTTAAAATATATGCTCCTACCGTTCTCTTTTATTAGTCGTTCTAGAAAATAGTAAAAATTTCAAATTAATAATCGTTCTCGCTTATGAAGATAACATTAACTAATATTTAATTAAAACAATAAAGTATGACCAATAGATAAAACACAATAATTAAAACTGACCAATTAAATTTTTTTCAAATTAATAATCGTTCTCGCTTATGAAGATAACATTAACTAATATTTAATTAAAACAATAAAGTATGACCAATAGATAAAACACAATAATTAAAACTCACTAATTAAATTTTTTACCTTTTTAACTTTTATAAGAAAGAGAAGTCATTATGATGTTTATTAATACTCGTGCCCATACCTTAAACGTCGGAACGGAGGAGTAATGAATTTAACTTAAAGTAGTTAGAAATATAATGAGTTTTCAAGTTTCGTCTGCCTTTTTTAATAATATAAACAAGAGTCAACCATAGTAGTAGCCTAGGTCCTATCTAATATCTGTTGTGGATGCTCGAAAATAGACACACTCGATTGCAAATAGATTAGGATTTTCCAACATTTAAAAGTTCTGGTATAGAAGAATACATTCTTTTTCTAATTTGACATTCAAAACTTAATGAACCAAGCAAATAAAAAATCTTTGAACATTTTCAGGAGCTCCTAGTAGATTATGATTCTATATAGTGACCAACAGAGTATGTCAATTCATGTGAAGTGGGCAATTAATAATCCGTCTTCATATCACTCATAAGGAGCTGTTATTGTGACAAGGAGATGATGGTTCTACAGACCGATGCCAAATGTGCAAAATTTGGCACATAGTTCTTCTCTGACCAACATGCTGATATAAAATTGAAATAAATGTAACAGAACATTTTTAAAAAATCATTAAAAGATTAAACTTAAATGTTATTTTAAAATTTAAAAGACGATATTATTTGATTATATAACTTTATCATATATTTTTCAATTTGCGGCAACCTGTAGATTTCTGGGATGGGTTTAGATTTAGAAAACATCCACACGGACCTAAGAAGTCGGATCCGGAAAGGAGGCACCAGAGTGGATCTCCAAGACGGGGTTGGATTTAGAATTCTTGACCCATCGCCCGAAGACTTAAATCTGGTTTTCTACTCGGGTCACGGATTGTGATCCTTACTTTTAACCGGCTAGATCTTAAACAAAAGCTCTAAAGTACTGATCTTCACATAACATAGACAAGGTGTGCTAAGCATTTAGCAAAATCTCTCTTTTCTTATATTTTAACAGCAAAGGTTTTTACGATGATAACTGCCACACAACTAATCCTTAATTAAAAGGAACATCCTATATTGGCACACTAAGCAGACAACAGCAGATTACACTTTTCATGTTAATGTAAAACTGATGAATTCTGGAACAAAGAAACAGGAAGTTTACTACTTATTGGTACATCCATTGTCATTTTAGAGTACAGCCTAGCTCAAAAGACTGAATGAATAAATGCTCCAAAAGGAGAAATGCAGAACTATTGGCCTATGAAAAATGACTTTTTGTTCTGAAGCAGGCTACAAACTAACTTGTACAAATTAACAAGTAAACAAGGGACAGTGCCAGTGGCCTAACACAGCAACATCAATAAACTGAAAGCACCTGTGGCAACCATTCCCTCACAGCGCCTGCAATTACAATCTTCTTGCAGAGCGTCACAGCTTATTAAGAGGAATTATTCCGAGAATCTTTGAGGCTCTACAAACATGTAAACATTAGAGAGGCCATATCTAGTGACATGCTTTGTTAATTGCGAGGAAACTATTCTTGTAACTTACCAGCCGCTTGAAAGATTTGCTGTTCATTGATTTCGACTTCTCCAAATCTGGTTTTGCTCGATCCAGAGCCTACATAAAAAAATTACAAAGTGTGATCTGCTTGAAAGATTTCAAATAAACTAAAACAAGAAAGAGTAAAAGAACATAAGAGTTTTAGCAAGTGGTGCATAATATAAAAGATCAACCATTCCTCGGAAAATCCCCACAAAGAACCAAAAGATGGAAGGAAAGATACTTGTAGTTTCTTTTTAATGATTTTAAATAACGAACTGAACCAGCCCAGTGCGGTGCTTTATCAGCCACTATTCTGAGTAAAATGTTGGCTTTATATCTTCAGAAAAGTATTCTATAGCTAAGATTATTGATGGCCAGCCACTGCAGGGCAGCTCATCTCCAATCTACAAGTCATTTTGATGCTATGGCTTGATTATTAACAAGCCCACTAAATACTTGTTTGGTGTCATGATGTCATCAGGTTTTGGACCTATAGGTTTATAAGCAAAAGGGTTGTTTGGCTAGTTTTTTAAGCAAAAGGGTTGTTTGGCTAGTTTTTTAAGCGTATCAAATGAGAAGGCCTAAGAGTTAACTGCTAATGTATATATTTGACTTTTTCTGCTCAGATACTTTTTCAGCAGTCTTCACTATACCAACTTGTTCTGAAAAGAAACATATTTTTTATTTCTTTTTAGTTCTCGTATTGACTTTACATTGCCGTTTTGTAATTTAAGAGTTGGATTTTTTATTATTAAGTATGAAACAACATATTTCTTAGAAGTTGGGCAGCAAACAACCCCTAAATGCCTTTGATTCCCTGTGGCATAAGGAAAAATTCAGGCAAACGCACAGGGAAGCAACCTATGGTTGGATCTTTGTGTCAAAGGCCATGACTGCTTGTACTTAGTAGAAAAAAGAAAGAAAAAACCGAAAAGGCATCAATAGATTACACTTATCTCTCACTGCTGTTTAAATAAAGAAAATCTGAGAATGTTCTGATAACTCAGTTGGTCAACATTTACTTTTCCGAATTCAGAAAGTTCAGTAAAATTCACCATGATCATACATAGCAACAACCTTGCAAAACTAGAAAGGCTGTTGAAAGAAAAGAATACAGCCGCCGCACAGAACAGTAGTACATAGCCAACTAAAAGAAATACCTGGATGAGAGACTCCACCCGACGCCTCATCCTTGTGTGCATAAACCCCTCGGAGCACTGAGAAAAAGTCAGAATAAAACAAGCCAAATTAATCAAGGAAGCATATTAACTACTCAACAATGATCTGGCATGGGAATTCGAAAAACTAATCAGAAGGGAGATAAGAGATGAAAATGCAATGAGTACGCCCGTCAGGGAAAAAGAAATCACCTTAACATGATAATTAACATATGCATGAAATGTAGACAAGTTCCAGACAGTACGATCCAACTTCTTCCCTTCGACGTGACGCGGAAAAATAACTGCATTTTAGTTATATATTAATCTTGCCGGTCTGAACTAAACTGGAAAAGAAAAGACAATCAATAGAATTTTATAGACATTATTACCCAGAGATACAAATCCAGCATTTGCAGATAAGGCTTCTTCAGGAGCTTCTTTCAGTTCCAAAGGAGGAGACGGAGACCACGAACAAGGAGGAGCATTATTCAGTGCAGCTGCACGCCTTGCTTCGACAAATTCCTGAACAAACAAAATAATATTAAGCTGGATAGAGAGATCTCGAAACAGAGAATATAATAAGTATCTCTCCCCATAAAATCGCGAGCAAAAAAACAGAATCGTATTGGCAAACTTCAATTATAATAACTGACTATCATCAACTCCCATGTATTTCATGAATATGCAAATTATAATTTAAACTTGTTATACCTGCAAGAAAGAAGTTGCAAGAATTGTATCTACAGAGTCCTTAAATCTCATAGGAAACACCACAGTCACCTTGTCTGCCTGCTCATAAACAGTCACAATCACGAGTGAGCGCATTGCGCATATTTAGTACAGCCCCCATATACACAGTCAGAATAGAAACAGAAAGATACCATGGTGAGAAAACTAAGTAACTAAGAGCCTAATAAAGAGCAAATATTGTTATGGATTGAAGAATATAGAGTATATCCACTTCCACTATTATCCAATTCAGATTACAAATTTTGGAGGTCGCCAAATAGATTGTCAAATGTACATAAATGAATGAAATACCTTTCTGAATCCATGTATATATACTTGTCCAAGAGCGATTATGACTAAGAACTTATAACTATTCCTTCCCCACCAACCATTAAAATATCGAAAGAAAATTCATAAACTGAAGGTTCATATCCCAGTTATGATACCTGAGGAACAATAAAAAAGGACTCATTTGGTCTATGGACAAGAGCCACTAGCTGATTCATGTTAGGAGCAACAGTCCTTGAAGCAAGATGCTCCAGAATTACTCTTAATGGAGCACCTAGAACCACTTCTCTGACTGACGCAATGCTCATCAAAAGAGCGTTTTTGTTCTCTGCATACATCAACACAGTATTTCAGAAAAAAGAGAGATAAATTCGCAACTCCTTCACTATGAGAACAGATACGAATCTCTATAAAAAAATATTTATAAAAGTATCTATAAGAAGTAGATACGGAATCCATAGTCACATATCAAACATAAGGTTGATTTTGTCGATTTCGCCCACTTTCTGATAGCTTTGAATTTAAGGTTGTCTAACCAGCAAATTTCATTCTCTGTAAATCTTACCACCACACTCTTTTAGGCTTTGAAGTTCATTAACCAATAGTAAACAATATGTCATCTATGTAAAAGACACTGGGCAGCACTAAATCAGCCAAGGCACTTTCTTATAGTGATGAGTACTCCACACATCTACAGGAAAAAGAGAAATGACTTTCTTATAGTGTCAAAACTACATTAGCCAAGACGCTAGTCACAACTAAATCAGCCAAGGTACTTTCAGAATATGACCCATGCTCTGTTAGTTAAATATGAAGATAAGTACCATCCAATGCAAATTCATAAATCCCATGACCAAAAATCATAGTTTTTCTCTTTCAATAGATTTCAATTCAGAGTGGCAAAATAGCATATACACTTTGAGACACTAAACCAGTTCAGCTGGAATCTATACAGATAGACATTGTATACATGCTCTTGTTCAAAAACTCGACTGAAATGTAAGGCGTGCATTGCTGATGCAAAACAATCACTTATTAGCTTTTAGTATGCTCAAAACTCAGCATGGCGTTAGTGACTTATTCACAAGCCTCAACAAGCTTAGATTTCAGGAGGTTGAGCTTGGTTTATCTACTAAATGAGCCTAGAGTTACGTTCACTGAGCTTGACTTGTATACAGATCTACAAAAGATGCAAGAATCTATAGAAAGGGAAACAAACACATAATCCTGAAAAAAAACAGAATATGGACAAATGTTTGACAAGCGGATCCCAACTTTTTCATATACATGGCAAGCTTATAATGACCTTAGAAAAGGAACTCGTTGAACCTTCATCTGGAGGAAGTTTGGACAAGTTGAGTTTCAACGTAAGATTAAAGCCATCTCTAGGTGGATCGAGAATTTGGACTACTGCACCATATGAAGCCTTTATAGCTTCTATTGCTCCAATCGGTAATCCCCCGAAAAGAATTGTCTCTGGAGGTGCTGCAGGTAGTGACACCGATATCAACAGGAGATGTGGATTCTTCACTGATACCTATCCAATGTACATTAGCAAAACAAATATGAGGTTTTGTCCACTACAATCCATAACAAAATCAACATTACAAGAACAAGGTTTCACCTGAATATGGTACCGGACATCGTCAAACTCAACCCATTGGTAGTCTAATTCTACGGCATTCTCAAGACTGCGGTAACAAAAACATGAAAATCAGCAATACAATACACAATGCCTACATAATTTGCTAAAATTCACAAACTTACACAGATTTAGCAACTTAGCTTCCATAGATAATTTGCTAAAAAATCGATCATAGCTAGAGTTAAGTATCTTATGGTGAAGAGTAGAAGAAGAAAAGTAAACTTAGTAGATATCGAAACTCTAAACTATAAAAGCAGCCATATTTGTGATCAATGTGGAAGAAAAATGCATGAAAGACCTACTTCTGGACGCGATTGAGCAATTTCTGAAGGAGAAACCTCGAATGAGGCTGTAACAGTATCATCGATTTCACTTGTTTCCAATAATTACTTCAATGAATTCGATAAAAAGAAGAACCCAAAAGCCAATACGCAACGATGACGGTAATTTCTCTCTCTCTCTCTGATGAATAATGAATAATGAATGATTGCGTGTTGGAAGAAGAGACAGTGGGATCTGTAGCAAAGGGGGAAGACCAGAAGAGGAAGGAGAAAGATTCCACTCTTCGTCGCTGATCGAATTTTTTTGTTTTGTTCGCTCTTCTTTTTACATAAATTACAACGTGCGTCCTCTAACTCTCTTCTTTCTTTTTTTCCTAATCAGTGCTGCCTGTCAGTATCAGATCTGTAACCCGACAGGGTAAAAAAATTTACCTCATCAGATGAGACAATGATATTCGAAATACTATTTGAGTACAACCTTTCAGAAAATTGAATTTGTTTCAATTTCATTTTCATCCATATATTCGATATTTGGTATACTAGGTCCATCGACATGTCTTAAAGCTTTTATAAAATTATAAATAAAGGTATCTGGTAGATTTTTAGGTTTAAAATCTCATAAGTTTAAAAAAGATCAAAATCAAAGAGTATTACATTAGTTTTACAATAAAATAACAAAATAATATCGAAATATCATGCCAACCACCAACAAAGTCTACTAGTCTTTGGTTTAAATCTTACATTTATTAAACCTGAAATGCCGAATTTTCAAAAACTTTTAAAAAAATTACGGATTGCAAATTTTATTTTGAACATATCTTCAAAATTAGATGTTAAAAAAACACCTAATTCCGAAAATTGGTCTCGAAATTAGATGTTATTTAAATAATCATTTAATTTTGACGATTGATCTCTGATTCTAATTTTGAAGATTGGTCTTAGTATTTAAAGATAAATGAAAACTATCAACAATTTTTAAATAGTAAAAAAGCATAATTCAAGATAGCCGATAACGCTAAAAAAATCACAACTGTCAAAATAAGCTCACACGAAAAATGCAAATTATGGTTTAAGGATGATTGGAAATACATAAAACTTGAGATTTCAAATCTACCAATAACATGTAAATGCAAAATATATGATATGGGAGAAAATCTAATACTAGTCTAGTTTAGATATGCATAACTCATCAGGAACAAGTATTTTAAGTGATTTACTTATAGTCGCATATTGAAGCATGCCAACAGATAAACATTTGGCTATACAAGTAGAAGTATACACAACGATATCAAGAAGTCGGAGTATACAAGACGATATGAGGAGGATCTTCTAATACAAAACGCTGCAAAACCGATAAAATCGATAAACAAGATTTAGACAGTAATTTCTCTTTCGAATAAGATGAGGGTAAAATAAAGTTTTTCTTGATGGGAAAATAATAAATTCGAAAAAAAGATTTTATATTTGTGGCGTGGGAAAAAAATTATAGTTTTATATTTGTGTTTTCAAGGAATAAAGTTAACAAGAAGAAATCAATCACAAAATAACAAGATTTAACATGGTTCAGATTGTGAAAAAAATCATATACCACGGGAAACAAACACTCATCTTATATATATGAAAGAATATAAAAAAAACTCGCATATATAAAAACTAACATAACCCCTATTTTTTGTTCCATATATTCTCAAACTTACAAAATAAACAATGTTAATTCAATATTTTCTCCCAAACTATCATAACCTTACTTCTCTCTAAACCCCAACAAACCTTACTACTCATGTATAATTTTCTTCACAATTCTTTATTGTTATTTATAGAATCAAGCAAGGGTGATATAGTACTTTAGCTCACCATAATAGCTAGAAATTTATTCCCACAAATAGCTGAGAGGTATTGGCATCAGTTTCCCTAACATATGTATTGGCATGTACAATTTGACAGGTAATGTCACTCACCTCTAATGTTGCATAACTAGTACTATTTTGATCAACATCTATGCATGCTCAGATCAAACGCATTTTAATTAATGATTGATGATGTCTCATCAATTTAGATTATTTTTATAAATATCAAACCAATTTCATCCATAAACATTTAAGTATATTCATAAGCTTCAATAGGTAATAATCATGCCCCTATATTCCAACATGAAGTGTTTTTGCACTTAAATATCAACATCTAAGTCCACAAACCTAAGTTTCAACAAGTAATATTCATGCACTTCGGTTCTAGAAATTATTTATTACTGAGTCTCTCCATAGATAGTTCTCTTAGGTTCAAACATATGTTTCTGCACCTAAATTTTAATTAAGCTCATGCTACAGTAACTTCAGGGTTCCAACAGTTCTTGAACTTAAGTCTAAATAGTTTATGCTCTAGTCACTTTGAGCCTGCACCTAACAATTCTTCACCTAGGTTTACATTGGCTATTATATATATTACCCCCGATGTTCCAACTAATCTTTAAAGATATTCAATCCATACTATTCCCAAACATGTATAAGTCTCATTGTATGAACTTTGAAATAGTTAATACTTTGGTAAAAGAATCATACAGATTTTCAACACTTCCAATATTTGGCATTTTCTTTTGTTATCTCTTCAGTATATCTCATATAAAGTGATTCTTGATATATACGTGCTTAGTTTGTTTGTGGACTTCTAGATTCTAAGTGAAGAGCACTAGTATTATCATCGAATAAATCCACTTTTTGCTTTATACTAGTGATCTCACTCGAAAACTCTTTCAATTATATGATTATTATTTATTTTTCAGTAATATAAATATATTCAGCTTATGTAGGATGATAAGGCAACAACCTTCTAAAGTCATGATTTTCACTAACCGATTGTTTTAGTAAAGTAAACAGATAACCTGAAATTGATATCCTAGTGTCGATGCATCCTGCATAATCAAAATTCACATACCCCGTCAACATATTATCAGCCTTGTAAGTCTGATTATAATATAACCTAGTGGTAAATGAATCCTTTAAGTGTCTCATGGAACATTTAAGGTCTTTCTAGTGAGATTTATCTAGATTAGCCATATAACTGCTAAAAATAACTTAGTATGTTAGATTATGTCGCATGCATATCATTGCATAAAAATGATTCCAATATCAATAGCATGTGGTATATCTTGCATACAATTCTAATATTTTACTTTGGTTGGTGATTAAGTGATACTAATTAAAGTGTAAACCAATGAGAGTTCTCACCTCTCATACTTCGGACATATCAAACATTTTTAGAACATTCCGTATATATTTTTGTTGAGTTAAGCATGTACTCTCCCAATATGTTCCTCTTGATTTTTAATACCAAGTATCCTTTTAGCCTCCTTTATATAATTTTTTCAAACTCTTTATTCAATTGGGTCTTCACAGTTTTAATCATCTTTATGTTATTTCCAGTTACTATATGTCATCTAGATAAAATAATAAAAAGATACATCTCCTCATGAATTATTTCTCACTACAATAGTTACAATTGTCATAATTCCTTACATAATTGATTGACTGTTTGAAAAAGACAAATACTATATTCCACTATATCGACGATTGTTTAAGTTCATATAAAGGTCTCTCGAAAATAAAATCCTTAATGAGGTTTGTGTCACTCTGCATATCAATTCATAAATAATAATTTATAATATTATCAAATTAGTACCTGTGTGTAGGTCACCTAGGTCTTTGTGCTTTATCTTTCACCAACTAATAATTGTGAGTTTCACCATGTTGCTCTTCATATATGAGTAGAACTTATACCAAGTCTGACTTCAACGGAACCATATTTAACCTCACTCTCTTGTTCATACATCATATCAACTTCATATACTTTCTCGTTAGGTTTTGTATCCACATTCTTTAGTAGTGATATAATATCGTTATCAAATACCACATCTTTACTAATCAAAGAAATATGAGTCGTACGTTCAATACAACACAACCTATAATCTTTGACCATTTCCGGATAACCAAGGAACAAACATTTTAATGCTCTTGATTGAAGTTTGTTTTGTTTCACATGGGTGTAGGAATCATATCCAAAAACTCTCAAATGTTCTAGATTATATGTGCAGTTGTCTTAACAGCTTCTCCCCAAAATTTTCGGTTTATTCTAGCTATCAAAATCATATACCTTACCATTTCCAATAAGATTAAGTTCATCCTCTCATCAAGCACATTCTATTGGGTAGTTCCTTTTACAATTCTATGTTTAGAACGGTAGTTAGTGAATTATTTACATATTCCAAACCATTTCTAGTTCTTAACTTCTTCGGGGTTTTCCTATTCTGATTCTCTACCAGATTCTTACGATCATTCAAAGCATTAAATTCTTCATCATTTGTCTTTAAAAGTATAACCCATACTTTATAGTATAGTCATCAGTCAAAGATATAAAGTACTTGGCATCTTTTATCGTAGGCTATCTTGCATGGCTTTAAAGGTCATAATGAACATATTTAAATACATCACATATTGCATGATATCTACGCGTGAACTTAACCCTTTTACTTATACTGAGCACACAGTTGTCATATAAGCTCAATTGTTAATCTTTATCACCATTTTAAAATCCTTGTTTGTTAACCTCATTAAGGTTTTTCTCACTAACATGCCCTAACCTTAGATGCCACAGTTTGGTTGAATCTTTATTTATACTAAACACTTCTCCGACCATTACAGACCCCTCACGAACAAACACATCACTAGTTCTATAGATGTTCATAAACTAGTGTTCCTTGTATAATCCTCAGTCTGCCATCTCCACCACTATAGTGAAACTATTTCTCATTAAATATTCAAATACAAAGAAGTTATTGTTTGACTTGAGAGACATACCTCACACTTTTTATCACTATCTCAAGTCATGTAGACAACTTGAGCCGAATATTCTCTATTCATTTCACAACATGGTGCAGCATTCCTCAATATGGCCTTACCATCATGAAACTACTTTAGGTCTTCAAACCAATGTTTGTTAGAATTTATGTGAAATGAAACTTCTGAGTCATAAACCTACTTGTCAATGTACCTACAAGTTGAACCAATTAAAACAACAATATATTCATAATCATCGGAGACCATTTAAGTATGTTTAGCTTCAAACTTTTAATAGCTATTTTTCATCTTCCTATTTGGGTAGTTCTTACTTATATGACCTTCATTCTTGCAGTACTAATATTTTATCCTAAAACGAATCGTAAATCTCCTATATTTAGACCAAGTGTTTTATCTCATCTTGCTTGAATCTCTTCTTTTAGGCCTTCATCTTACACTCAATTTTAGGTCATTTAAGTCACTCTTCTAAACGGATCTCCATTTACGTATTTTTTTTATTTCAGAGCACTCTTAACTTTGGACATCGTAAGGGTTTATTTTCCATAGATTATGATATCAAAAAGAATTCGCATACACTTTTGGCAAATACTCAAAAGGATTATTCATTGATCATCATCTTTTAGCTTGAATCTAACTACATTCAAATTATAAATGATTTTACTGAAATCATCCAAGTATCTTCGGATCTCTTTGGTATCATTAATTGTTAGTGTATAAAAATATTACTTAAGATATTGTCTATTAGTTAATTATTCATTCATGTAAATGGCTTCTTTTCTATAATGTATCCTTAAATTCGTAGACTCTTCAAAAACCTTTTGAAGTACTCCAAGACTAATCATAGTGGTAGAGTCAAATGACTAATCATACCGATGAACTATACCACACTTCTCTATGTACTTTTCAAATGTATCATGATGTTGTTCACTCGAATCATCATATATGCCATAATATTTACCATCACAATCAAATTTGACGCATGTAATATTTTTACCATGTTGTTTAAGTTTATCTTCAAAAGTTGTGAACTTGTCTTACAGATTCTAATTTATCATGAATAAGGTACAAATACCTGTACCGAGAGAAGTCATCTATAAATGATACAAAATTTCATTTTTAATTTCATGATGCCTTTGGGAACGAGGTATAAATATTGGTATGTCTCAACTCTAAACTTACTTAATCTTTATGCACCTAACATTGTCATTTTGGTATGTTCTTCCTTAATAGATTTGATACAATAACGAAAGTCTGAAAAATCAAAAGAACCTAATAAAACTTCTAGCAACAAATTTATCTATTTTTTCGTTAGATATATGACCTAAGTGTTTGTGCTAAAGATTTGCTAATTTTTTTAATTTTACAATTTAGTTTATTAGGTATATGTATGCTAATTGGTTATTTATGATGCTTAATAGTATTTAATATATAAAATTATTATCAATTCTTAAATACAAAGTGTCTACCATATTATCATGTAAAGAAATAGTCATTTTATTATTCTAAAAAAAACTTGAATATCCAAAAGTGTCTAATATTAGAAAAATACATCAAATGCATTCGAATATATTTCAAATGCAAGAACTATCAACTAGAAAGTAGCAAGTGATAATGAAAATTTTCTTAAATTTAACACAGACTTCTTTTTACTTAATATATGGATTTTTTACCAGCATTGAAACTTCGGATCCTTATTGTACCATGCCAAGAAATAAAAATACGGGTGGTCGCAACCATATCAACGCATCATGTGTTTCTTTCAACTAGAACTAAATTGACTTGTGAAAATACTAGATTTGTGAGATTACCTTTAACATTCATATAAACCTGGTACTTTTCACACTTGCTTTAGAGACATCTTTTCCTTTTGCCAAATAAATATTAACATGTAGAAATAATTCATTAGGTTTCTTTGCTCTTAAACCATAAGTCGTCTCAATGTTCTATCATACTTTCTCTCTTTTATTTTATTTTATTTTATTGAGAATTCACCATGTGTACTTTAGGACGTTGTTTTTTCTGCCTATTCTCCTCCTTAGTATCATGAGTAATCAGTTTACTAACTGTCCATTTCTCACGTTGAGGAGCGGATTGAAAAATATATCTTACCACAACTTATTCGGGAAGTTCAATCGTGAATGTCTTTAATTTTGAGGAGATTTTTACATCTTAAAAATACGTTATCTTATTTTCTAGTTTCTTTTAAACTTCATGATGGACAGTCGCATCATCAACATCTTATTCTTCATATTATTAATCTTGGAAAATATTTCTCAACTACTTTGAGAAATTCAGTTGCATAGATGAACTCAGTCGGGACAAGCTCATAGAGTGTCAAAAATATTCCTTGTTTTATGATTGTCAAACATAATGTATTTGACTTTTATACACCTTAAATTATTTCTTCTACCCATAAAAAATATCTTTGGTTAGGGGGTAAGCTTAGAATTTCCTTAATGACATGTCAAAATCATGACAGTTTAAATAAATTTTCATGTCCTTTTTCAATTAGAAAAAATTGTCTTGTATAAAGTGGAAAGTTTATTACATAATGGTTTAAATGTATTTACATTTACTAGATTAAAAAACACATACAACAAACAACACATTCATTGAGATATAAACTTATAACAATATTTAAATATGGATTCGATATGTAAAATTTTACATCGCTAATAAGATATACTTGGGAAAACATATTAACATGTACTTCTATGAGTTTAAGAAAAGTCATTGTTGATCCAATTTCAATCGACTTAACTCGGGAGAACCCTCGTATGGGTTGATTTTCCTATTTTGATAAATTCTTAATGAAAATTTCACAATTAACAATCTCATGTTCATGACTAATTACGAAAACACGAATATTCTTTTAGGTTGATAATGCATGTAATATAATTAATTAAGAACCCGTCAAAACCTTAAGTAAATTAATTCATCAACATGGATCACTTTAGCGATATGTTGCCTTAATTACCTACTTACTAAAGTTAAGACGACATTAATCATGTAATCCACATAACATATGAACCAGAACAACCACACACATATACTTAATTCTCAAGTTAAATTATGGTCTAGGTATAAAAAAACCTATGTAGGTGCAATTTAGCATAAACGTATCGAAGACTAATTGCAACATTGATAACAACATCATTGCGATAACCACATATGATATCGTAGCGCTTTGAGTTGTTTTCGTAACAACCATCAAACGTGTTACGACAATAATTCCAAAATAAGGGGTTTATCGTGGAACCATTAGAAGGTATCATTATAAAAAATGTATTGTTGTATTTACTTTAATTAGTGCTTAATGTATTGAAAGATGTTATTTTGGTCCCACAAATACAATCTCAAATTGACCGAAAACCGTAATTGTTTTTTTTAAATCCAAATTTAATTGATTAAACAAATAAATTAACATGATTAAAGCATTGATTTATTAATAAACATGTTATTTAACACCATAGATCCTCACAACTCTACCAAATCAATCAAAAAATAATCTCAAGTGTGGATATTTTGCAGAAAATAAAATCACATGCTCATCATATTAGATTTAAAAATATATATATATAACACTCTAACTTAAATGGGTTGCTTTGATACCACTTGTTAAGATTAATATTGCTTGAAACCTAAAATCATACATGAATAAGTAATAATCTTTTTAAGCAGGTTGAGTTTTTCACCAAATGGAAGATTAGAAAACTTACAAAAAATATACATAGTATTTCATTATTCTTGTTCTTTGTGTTCTTCTTGGTCATTTGAAACGTTATCAAATAAATATATTAAATTAATATTAATGTCAATAATTATTTTATTTTCTTCTATTTTTGAAGATTTATTGTCACAGGGTTATTTTTCACTAAAGGAAGTTTTTGCTTGTGCAACCTAAAACATCCATTTTAGTCAGTCCTCCGTTACTATGTCAAACTAAATTCGACACTTAACACTTAAAACCAAAACTTGCTTAAGTGTTTTTGAGTTGCTACACCAGTAGGCAAGATTTTGACAAAGAGAAATAACATAGATACAATTTACGGGATTCCGGCCCCAACTTGAAGATCGGTCTCCAACTTGAAGACCAGTTTCAACCTGTCTTCACACCTTGATTAATGCAGCAGATCATCATGGTCTTGTTATTTTTGTTGACCAACTGAAGTTGAACATAACTTCAGTTTTTCAATGGCTACTGTCTTTGTCAACATATCAGTTGGATTCTTGTTTTTTTTATCTTTTCCAGTATTAGCACCTCATCTTCAAATGAATATCTGATGAAATGATAACGAAGACTAATATGTTTGTTTCTCGAATGAAATATTGAATTTTTCGACAACTGAATTATACTATAATTATCACTATACATAACATTCTTCTTCTGTTTGAATCTCAGCTCACTTAACAAACCTTGAAGCCATATCATCTCTTTACTGGCTTCGGTCACTACTACATATTCAGCCTCTGTAGTTGATAAAGTGATAATTTCTATAACTTAGACATCCACCTAATAGCTGCAGTTCCAACATTAAATATATAACCGGTGATCAACTTCACCTCCAAAATTTGTATCTACGTAACCTTGTACCTTTATACCGCCCTTACCAAAGTACTAACACTTTCATGTGGTGCCTAGTAGATACCTCAAAATCTACTTTACAACTTCTCAATGAATTTTCCATGGGTTTGACATAAACATGCTCACAACCCCCGCTACATAACTAATGTTTGGCCTTGTTCAGACCATTGCATACATCAAACTCCCAATAGATGAGGCGTAAGGAACCTTAGCCATGAAGTCTTTCTCTTCCTCCATATAATGGGATTGGTCATTGGATAAACGAAAATGACATGTCAATCTTGGTATCACTCATGTTAAATCTTTGCAAAACACGATTAATGTACTCTGACTAAGATAACTGTAAAATCTTTATATGCTTATCTCTTGTTATTTGCATTCCAATGATTTTTTTCGCTTGAACCAAGTCCTGCATGTCAAAATATTTTGACAATTGATGTTTCAATCTTACAATATTATCTATATCTGAACCTATTACTAACATATCATCAACATAAAGTAGACAAATGATATAATTGGGCTTACATACATTTGAAATAAGAACAGTGGTCTGCATTACACTTTTAAAAACTCTTTTTATGCGTATAACCGTCAAGTTTCTTATACCATTATCTTGGGGCTTATTTTAGACCATACAAACTTTCTTGAGTCTGCATACCATGTTTTATTTCCTTTATTTTAAGAAACCTTATGGTTGATACATGTATATCTCATCTTCCAAGTCCTCTTGAAAAATGCAGTATTCACATCTAACGATTGAAGATAAAGGTCTAAAATGGCAACAATACTCAACATTGATCTAATAGTATTGAGGCTGCATAACTGGAGCAAAAATATCGGTGTAATAAATTCATTCCTTTTTTTTGAACCCTTTGACAACTAGTCGAGCTTTGTATCTTTTAGAGCCATCATGTTCATCTTTCAAATGGTACACCATTTTTATGACTATCTAGGACCTCGTTGACATATGTAAATATTGATCCGTACGGATTTGAGACATTATTGGTAAAACTTATAGTAAACTTCTTGAATTTGGTGTCTTCATATAGTCATTATTGGTAAAACTAATAGTAAAATTGATCCCGTGCTTATAGTAAAACTTCTTGAATTTGGTGTCTTCATATTCACCACCATTATTGGTTTTGATCTTTTTATGTTCAGAGTTGTCTCATTCTCAACCATAGAATTCCATCTTCTAAAAATATCAAACACTTCAGATTTATGCTTTAGTAAATAAACTCATACCTTTCTAAAATTATTATCGATAAAAGTCACGAAGTAGTGTTTCTCTCCTATAGATGAAACCGTTGTTGGCCCTCAAACATCAGAGTGAAGAACCTCCAGTCTTTCTTTCTTTAGAGTTTTGTCACTCGTCTGAAAACTAACCATTTTCTGTTTTCCAAGTATGCAATCTTCGCACTCTATATCGGTTGACTTAAGCCCATAGGCTTCCCTTTTGAGTACATAATTTTTGTACCATTCTCAATCATGTGACCAAGGCTCTGGTGCCATACATTTTACTTTTCGTTTCCTACTGCTATTGAAATTAAACAGGTTTTCTCTATTGTCTTGTAAAGAGTAACACTCTTATTTTCACGAGAAACCGCCATTTATCCCTTTGAAATCTTCCAATTTTCACCATGGAAGATTGTAGTGTAGCATTCGCTAGCCAACTTCCCTACTGAGATTAAATTCTTTCTCATATCGGGGATATACCTGAAATCTTTAAGTTCCCATACAACCTCATTCAACTTAATCTTCACAATACCTTTACCAATAACATCACAATATTGATCATCACCAATATATACATTTCTAGGGTTACCAGTGATATATCTTTCGAAGAATTCTTTCTTCGAAGTAGCATGAAACGATGCTCTAGAGTCTAACACCCAAGAATCTTCCATGCTTTCTAAATAGCATATTAATACATCGTCTCCTTCTAAAGTGAAATTTCCCTTTGTCTTTTTCTCATGGTCATTTGGTTCTCTTTTGCACTAATATTTATAGTGCTCGATCTTCCTATAATTCCAACATTCGATATTTCTCAACCCCTGGGAATTTTTAGGATTCTTGGTCTTTGACCTTCAATCTCTTGATCTACCTCGGTAGTTTGATTTATCACTTCCATACCCTCTCATTGAAGTTCTTCCTCATGATTCTGTATGTAAGGCTGATGAGATTGATGGCTCACCAAATTCTCTTCTTCAAATCTCTTCATTGAGAACTAGGTCACGAACATCATCAAATTTCAACTTATCGTTTCATGACGAACTACTCACAGCCGCCGTGACAATAACATTCCAACTATATGGTAGGAAAGACAATAATATTAATGCTCGTGTTTCTTCATCAAAATCTATTTCAATTTAAATTAATTAGATCGTGATTGTATTGAGTTTATTGAGGTGTTGGGCTACAGATGTGTCTTCCGTCGGTCATAAATTGAATAAACGCCTCATCAAGTGAACTTTGTTAGACGCTGATGGCTTCTCATACATACTGGATATAACATTCATAAGACCCGACGTGGTTGTTTCTTTTACCATTATAAAAGAAATATTATGTGATAGCGTCGATCGCATGACTCCAAGGGCCTATCTGTCAAGAAGGTCAATTCTTCATCTTATATACTCTCTGGCTTCTTTATTAAAAGAGGTTGATAATTTTTTTCTGGTACATATAATCTTCAATTTGCATCTTCTAGAACCCAAAGCATACCCTATCAAACTTTCGAGTCTCATATTTTCTTCGTCTGTAGCCATTGCTCCCACTCAAATCTAACATCCTTTGGATCGCTACCAAACATATAGCTCTGATACCAGTTGTTGGAAAAAATACACAATTTTCATGGCAAGTGGCTTATAGATTGACTTGTGGTAAAAAAGGTTTTGGGAAATACATAATTTTCCTACAATCAGATCAAAAGAAAAAAACAAAAAAATAGTGAAATAAAGCACACAAATTGTTAACAAATTTTAGCAAACTATGCCTACGTCTCCAGACCTGGTACCAGATTGATTTTATACTCAGTGACTCTGCCTTTTTCGATACATTCACAAAACCTAGATATTGGTTTTGTAGATATTTTAACTTTAAAAAGAACAAGAAATGATTACAATCCTTAATGATTAATTTATGACTCTCTTTAATGAGTCTAACAATTATCATGAACCAACATCCGGATTTTATATTATTTGGGTCTTCTATATTTATTGTTTATAACTAAATCTAATATTATTATTATGAATGGATTATTTTATGTTTGTATGTTAATTACCATTAAGTCTGATTATAACTATGATGATCCAATTTTTTTGCTTCAAATTAATTATTACTTTACTATTTATCAGTTAAGTTTGGTTATAAATGTGATGGTTGTAATCGATGTTGTTCTAATCAGTTATGATATTGACATATGTAATTTCATCACATACTAAAATAAAAAATTTCATTCGAGTCCAAACATAATTTTTAATATTTTAGGACCATAAATCCGATTAAAATATCCAATAAATCTAAAAAAACACAAGCAACTCAACAACTGAAACATGTTTCGCACATCCAAATTATTATTTTATGTCATTGATGATCGTTGAAGAGAGATATAATAAATAAGAGAAAACTAATTTATTAAAATATTTTAAATGATTAGAATAATTTAACTACTATATCTAATAATAATAGTAATAAAATAGAAGTAAAATAATAATTTTTAGATTTTGACCTAGAAAAATGGAGCCAAATGTTTATTTTTCTTCAACTATATATGAATAAAATGTATTGCATTTATGATTAATATAGTATATCTATGATAATACATGTAAATCATTAACATTCTCATCATTAATTTAACTATATGGTAATTATATATTATATACTGTATTATAGATTTTATTTATTATTGAAATGATATTATGATAATACATTCAAATAATAAATTATTAAAAATAGTATTTGATGTTGGAATTTTGATAATTGAAATGATCATTTTAGTAAGTTTGGAACGAGTTTAGATCAAAAAAAAGTTTGAATCAGAAGACCAAGATTGTTATTATCAAAGTAAATATTAAAGATTTAGGATGATCAAATCACCACGAAAATAAACAGGACTTCCTACGATAATTTATGGGTAGAACCCATGTCGTAGAAATGAGGCTCTCTCCTTGTAACGACTTTTAAATTATTGAATCATCACCTTTACGACCATGCTTGTTCACTACGATGAATTATGGAAAAAATATTTGTTAGTTCTATAACATTGTCACTACGTTAACGAGCATGGTTTGTCGTGACGAGTTAACATTTTACAGTAGTATTTTCGCCTATTGTCACGTCGACGACCGTTTCAACGTATACAATAGTTTGACAATCGTTGCTCAAAGTGGTGAGTCTGAACATACATGCCTTTTTATTTTAAATTTTCATGTTTGGTGTTTTTTTTAAAGTTGGATAGTTTTATGAGGTTCCCACAAAACCTATAATTAACATTAAATATTGAGAGATAAAATACAGTACTCAATGTACTTAAAGATTTTTATGTTTTCTTAAACATTTCTCTCATGTACTTAAGTTTATCGATCGAATTTGAATTTATTATTACCTGTACTGTAACTTAAATGTTTTATATATTATATTTGCATTTCCAGAAAAGTTTAATAATAGTGAGACAAAAATAATTCTTTTAAAAATAGGATCTAATATGTGTCTGAAGTCCTTCATAAAAAACAGTTATCTCTCCAGTGTAATTATGACGAACTAAGTTATGTAAGTTATTTATCTCGTTTGATTTTTTAACATCTAAAAATAATAATTTATTATGATGTCTAACAAAAAACCTATGAATATTATCAAAATCATTTCGATGAAATAATTTGATGTTGTTATTAATAATACTAAAAGTGTACTATATTATTGACCAGAAATTGGAGAAACTTCTTAAGCTCATAGATAAAGACATGAAAAATAAAAAATAAGTAGTGCAAGCGTGAGTAGGACGATTTGAGATGTTGGGTTAATATTCTAAACAAATATTCAACCTATAGAATTCAAAAGTTGAAGTATGGACTTCATTTGAGGAGAGATATAACCAACGAGTAAGGTGTCAAAAAATTGTTATATATGAGCATTTGGATGATACATTTTTTTACCAGAATTTATTCTTCTCCCAATACATAAATTATGGATAATAAAGAGAAAAATTGATATGTTAAACTACCATTTTCATAAATATATTAAGTGAGAGAAATCATCATAAAATTACATCATTTTTATAAATATTATTGGAAAATTAATATTTATAAATCTAAAGAGTAAAATACGGAGCATATCCATAAGCACATAAAGATTAAAGAATGATCATGTGCTTATGTTAAAACGGAGCAAGAATCCGAAATGAGAGTATTCATAAATGTAAATGGTGTGGAACAAAAATAAAAGAAATAAAAAATTTCTCAAAAGACACTTGGCACAAAAAGCTATTTTAAAAATGAATGGATGAATTTTTTTATCTTGTTGCAAGGTTAATGATTGAACAATATATTATCATCTTTAAAAAAAGTAAATCATTTATATTGTGCATGAAAAGACTATGGTTATTGTGATATACTTCAATGTTATAAAATATATAACCTCATAGTCGTGGTACAAGATTTGTGCATTCGTGTAGGTCGTCTATGATAAATCTCTATTAAAGTTGATTGAAGATAATAATGACAGAAAAGATGTGCAAATAGGAAACACCGACAAATTAATGTTAAAATGGCATATAAATATTGAATTTAATATATTCACACGAGAGAAAAATATAATTGTCACAAATATTATGTATATTCCTCATATAAATAAAAATTAGTGTATAATATTCTTTTGGCTATCGTTCGATTTTGTACGGGGTACAAATTTGAAAAAACTAGTTATGTCCGGTGGTGGTAATTTTGTTGGTAAATGATATTATCATGATGAGATGGTTAAATTATATAATTTTGATTTTTAATTAATAAAATAAAAATGATATTTGTGTTTGCTCATATGATTAGTACATGATATAAAAATAATAATTATACAAACATGAGATGTTTAACGGGTAAACAACACCACATGTCCTCCATGTTTGTCACTTGTAACACATCAATCCCTATTCTTTGTCTCTGTAATAAACCGGTCCTCTACGTTTTAAAAATGTAACAAACAGATCCTTTTTGTAATAAATAGGTACTTCATGTCTGTAATAAATAGGTCCCCACGTTTTCAATTTGTAATAAACAGGTCCTTCAAATTTTCTGGAAAATGATCTGTTTGTTATATTTTTAAAACACAGGGGACCAGTTTATTATAGAGACAAAGAATAGAGACTGATTGTTACAAGTGACAAACATGGAGGACCTCTGGTGTTTTTAACCCGACGTTAATTTAAAAAGTGACGCTACAATTCAATTAAAGAGTAAGATAAAAGTATTATATAAAGAATTAGTGATATAGAACTAGATTACTTTTTAAATTAGTTTTTGAAGTTTAATAAAAAGCATGTCGCAACAAAATGGACTCACCTGACGTATACTTAAAACCCCAATAAAAAGCGGAACATGATCTTTGTTCGTTCAATGTTATATTAACTTATAATGAGACCATTTTAACAACGAATCAAAATATAAATCGTGTTCATCAATGTTTCACCGTATAATTTATAGAATGTAATCAAACCAAATACAAATGGCTTCAAAGTGTAATAAACATTTATAAAAACTAGATCTAAAGATCGATATTGAACAAAAAGAAATGTATTTCTATTGAAAAATAAACAAATCATTTTTTTTATAAATCATTAAAATTAGAATCTAACCTGAATAACAGTTAAGCTATTCTTAATATAGCTTAAAATGTTCATGCAATGAAAATCTAGACACAAAATTTAAAATATAAATAAATCTAACACTTTATTTAACATAAAATTAGTTATACCAATTTATACTTATATTCAAATGAGAACCTCATAAATCCATTCTAAAGCACATTATTTCAAAACAAAAAAAACTCGGCCAGTATACTAATTTTTTTTTTAATTTGATATTCATAAAAACCAAAAAAAACTCGGCCAGTACACTAATTTTTTTTAATTTGATATTCATAAAAACCAAAAAAAACTCCGCCACTACACTAATTTTTTTAACTTGATGTACCTTACGAACATCATAATACTTCAAGCCTAATAAAAAAAAAAACCTAATAATAAAACAAAATGAAAATAATATGATCATAATTTAATTCACACCCAAAAATATCATAGGACTGAAACGAATACACAACAAATTCAATTAAATACAAACCGTTTGAATTCAATGTCCTAGTTTTTCTCGAAAGCACTAAAAGCCACCTTTCTAGAACGTGTTGTAGACTTGTGGACTAGTAGTTTTATCAAGTCTGTGACCGTGAGTGCGAGGCACTGATTTTGCGAAGGGGTCCACAAAAAGAAAACGATCCCTTTTGAACGGTGGATCCAGTTCACCGTCAATCCATCATCATCTAATAAAAGCGAATTCGTAATACGGTTTTGTTTTCTATCATTGCTATTGGACAGTGAATTTGATCTTTCATTTCAATTTTGAAATTAAGATCTTTAAATGACTCCCTCGGCCCTACAGAAGTCGGTTTGGCGTTACTCCATTATAGTATCAAAAGAAATTAAAATTAAAAAGTAATCACACCTCCCTCATTCCACTCCTTATAAAGATTACACTCCGTTACATTTTTTTTATTTTTTGTAACTTTTGTATAGAAATTTGAAGGTGTCCCGCTAATGTTTAGCTGGAACTACGAAACATAATACCAAAATTCGTCAAAAGGCTAATGAATTTTGAATGGCACTAAATTTCGGCAAATGTTTTTCTTTTCGCACAAGGGTCTAAGTTGACATGTCAAAGAAACATAGCTTGCAACTTTCTCAGATGTGGCAATGCATCATTCTTACAAAGCTAAGATTCAGAACTTGAACAAGTTTTTGTGAACTTTCAATACGAGACGGCATGTCAACGATACTCTGGTTGAAGTTCTATGAACACTCATGGGTTCTTCGCTTCTAACATTTTCTTCTGGAGTTGACAACAACAGATCTTCTGTTTTGTTTATAATCTACAAGTTAAAAATAAAAGATCGGTGAGGTTGGAACTAGCTAAAATAGCAGAAAACAAAACAAAATCATTGGTTAGTAATAGTAAAAGCCGGTGTCTTACCCCATTACATTGCTGTATCTCAGTGTCTTTTATACCATGCAAATAGTCTGGAAATCATTAGCAACTAGGTTGTTAACTTTTCCCGTAAACTACAATCCTAAGGTAAAGAGTTGAAGGAAAACAAGCACTTGCCTGTATATGCGTCGTCCTTGAAGATGAGTAAACTGAGAGGTTTCAACAAGACAGAAATCGGACAAACTTTACCCTCACAATCATCAGAAGTTTGATTCTTAATACTGTTTTTTGACGGGTATGGTAAATTTGGGTGCGGAGTAAAATCCATAACAGCGGGTGATCCAAGAGATAAAATAGCTACCACCGGAAAATAAGCGGGACCATCTTGATGTGGCTGTATTCGAGAAACAAGGTAAGTAACTGTTGCACCAATGTCAACTTGACAGCAAGACATAATAACATAAAATCTCTGAAGTGAAACAAGTTAGCTTATAAACAAATAATATATCGATAAATAGGCGAACAAACCATTATCCCTTGGTTAGGTAGGTATTCATTGATAAGAACATGGTTAATTGCAGAGGGAAATAGACCCGACTCTTCGTATATTCTTTGTGTAATCTTTGCCAGCCAAGGAGGCACTGTGATAATGAAAGACACGAAGAGATAAGAATCATACAGAGATAACTAGAGGCCAACAGTTCCAATGCGGTAGCCACATGAATAGGATTGTATGTTCCAAAGTCTACTACTGACTTCAAAGAGACCTCTATTGAAGGCAGGATTCAGATTCAGATTCTTATCACTGGCACACATTATCAAGTTACTTCTACTTCATATTCATGAGAAAGAGCAGGATGGGTTTATCAGGTGTCACTTTTCTAAACTACCTAAAGTTTTTCATATTTATACCAAAAGGAACTAGCAAAGTGAAATCGAATATACGAGCCACCAGCAAACAATGCGAAACATCCCTGAGTTCTAACATTACAGTCGGGTATCAGTTAAAATAATAGCCCAACACGCCTGGATAGAAGAACATTGTAGAGCCTTCAAATACGAACACAGCAATATCATGTTACATCTATGTATGTTGTAAGATTTATCAGTGCTTTCACTTACAGGCTTGTGGTAGAAGACCCTTTTCATGGACTATACCACCTATCAATACAAAAAAAGAAAAGAAAAAGAAGATAAAATTCATCATTAAAGGAGGTGGTATTTTGCATGTATGTTGTTGTATTAGTCTCCTGGGGACTTCAAAATAAATATACAAGTGTTATCGTACCCCAGTTCTGCAATCTCCTGTTTTTCAACGCCTTCCACTTTGTGGCAGGTGCTCCATAAATCTATCATACGAGCACAAACCTAATATCAGAAGATTATATTACAGTAGAAACAAACATCATTCAAGATAACGAATAAAATTTAGTCAGGTAGCTACATTGTTCAACAGCTGAGTTTGCTCACTCTCAGTGATGAAATCGGGAATGCACATCAAAGTTGGAAGATCGCCAACAATGAAGTTCTTTAAGCTCTCCTTTAGCTCCATTACTGCAAAACCAACACCCAAAGATAAGCTTAGAGACGCAGCTAGCTATAATCAAGTGTTTTTTTTACGCAGCAAAGCTTAATAACACAACCTTTTTTATAATAGTTAAAAAAAAAACATGTTTAAATAACTAGTTTCCGAAATTTGTTTTCTTTTTCGATGAATTTGGCCCGAGGTGTGTTATGGACAGTAAAAATACTTTCTTGAAGTTTATAAGATTGCATCTAGCTAAACTTTACTAAACTGTCTAGCCTCTATATTTTACTTCAACAATAAAACAAGTGAAATTCCAATATGATCAAAACAAGATAGTTCTATTCAAAATCAAATTAACATCGGCAATTTAACTGGAAAAAAAAAACACATCGAATTGCATTCCTAATTCAACTCATTCCCAATCAAGTGAGTCTGATGGTTCAGCTCATCAAAAATTTAAAGATTCCATAAGTTTGATATGTATGATCTACTTATTAATCGTATTGGGTAGAACCCAGACAAATAAACAGTAAGGATTAATTTTTAAAAAAAAAACTAACGAAATATGAATTTGTGTGAGTGGATGCATTTATGAATACCAGAAGATAGGAGCCAGAGCAAGGGAAGACGATGGACCTCTTTTCCTTTCCGATTTTTCGTCTTCGTCGTTGGTGTAAATTCGAACTCGGAATTTCTAAGCCCTGGGTCTGGTAGGGAAGATTGTTCTCGATTCTGGTCGAACTTAAAATTAGACACGGTCGAGCTCTGTGCAATCGGAGGGTTTGTCTAAGGGGTTCAAACGTTAAATATTTACGAAACAGTGACCTAGTAAAAAATTATAAACGGAGGGTAATTAATTTTGTGGAGCTAAATTAAATATGGATGGATCATAAAATTTTATTTATTTTAGTAATTATGATTTTTATAAACGGAGGGTAATTAATTTTGAAATTACTTTAAAAGATTTGGGTCAAGGCTATATTGGGATCCTTTTTGGCTACAATGAGACCTCAATTTTTTTTTAAAAAATTATGTTATTGTGAATTGACCATTGTACCTTTCATATATAAAACCAAAGTTCTAACGAAAAACCTACTTTTTCTTATTTTTCCTAAAGTTTTCTCTCTCTAACTAAACTAAATTTTTAAAAAACACCAAAAACCATGCATTTGAGCGATTTAAACGAAATAGATTTGAGCTGCAATATCACAAGAGAATTACTTAAACCTTTAGCACTAACACAAGCACTAAGAAGAAAATCAAGACTTTTTCCTGACGGGGAAAGACCAAGCTTGTCTTTAATAAAACGCAACAACTCCATCCCAAATTCCACATCAGTAGGTTCTATCTCGGCAATCATAACGAAGACCTAACACACAAGATATAGTAAATTATTATAAAATACAAAAAATATTTAGGTTTAGTTAATAGAGATGATTGTAGATGTAGAGAGACAAGATGAACAAACCTCATCAAAAATAACTTCCATGGCTATTTATTTCATCATTGCAGAATCTAAGTTTGAGTTTCTGCAACAAATTGAGAGTAGAACTCATTGACAGAGAAATCAAGTGAGCAAACTACGTAATGGTAATCCACATCTAGGAAATCAACTGACGATTTTTCAATTTACCTTAAATGCTTGTGCCTTACACAGTATATTATAACCCTATAGCACCCACAGGCCCAAACTTCATGATTATTTAATTCCCCTAATAACTGCAGAAGCATGTTTAACTCTCCCTTGAAGCTTCTTCCCTAAAATTAAAAAATCAAGAACCATAATCCCTAAAAATTCATCTAAAATCAACAAACAACATACCAAAATGTCGACAATCACTAGACTAACAGTTATCTACAATTTATTTTCTAAAAAAACAACAACAATTAGATGAAAATTCAACTTTTCTAGGAAAAATCTATAACTCTAAATATCACTATAAATACCTGAGTAAAATGCATAAAAATTACATCAATAAGTATAGGATTCATACCTTAACGTGTTGTGAGTTCGGATTTGAGAAATGTTTTTTGGCCGATTTTGAGAGTTTTTTTGGGTGGAGCAGAGAAAAAAGAGAAGTTTGGGCTGAAATAGAGCTTTTATATCAAGGGTAAATTGGTCATTTTGGGGTCTCATTATAGCAAATGAGGCCTCATTATAGCAAATGAGGCCTCATTATAAAAGGGTCTCATTATAACCAAAAAGGGTCTTAAAATAGCTTTGCCCAAAGATTTGAGCCTTTATAGGCTATAATTTTTTTTATAAAATAAAATTCATTAGCTCGAGAAAGGTCTAGAAAAAAGCTTTAAAATTATCCATCAATTTAAAATTTTGAGAGCCAAAACCACATATCTAAAATTTGATCTCAAAGTGAGGAAATGAATTTCATTTCCCTCCTAGCAACCAAGGCAATAGAGAGCCCCTCAGAGAATGAATTTTTAACAACTCAAAATCTATCCAAATCCACCAGCTTCTCATCGACCAAATTCTATAAATTTAAATCCCGAAAAGCCTCAAGCGTCATCATCGACATCCTTGGTTCAACCCTTTAAAACCGAAACCAAAACGTGCAAAAAGAGAAGAAAGATATGTGCAATTGTCAAGCAGAGCTTACTGCCAAATAAAATAAGGATCTTCATGAACAAGAAAAAAAATAAGAAGCTTAACGAGATTAAAGCTCAGTTTAGTCTTCAATATTAAAGTAACCCAAGTTTAAACTTTCTAACAGGACAATTGCTTTTAAAGGATTTGGAGCTTAAAAATTAGAAAATTTAATTTTTATCTTGGATTTCAGGGTCCATTTAGCGAGCCAATCAGCTGCTTTATTTTAGACCCTCGAAATGTAAGATATAGACATAGTCGAGGTAATTAATATTATGCAACAATATAGAGTTTGATTCAAGGGCCAAAGATATATACCATTAGAAAGCATGTTGACTAAGATGATGGAATCAGTTTTAATTTCAACTTTATTCCATCCATTCTTTTTGCAGAGTAGTAATCCATCTAACAGAGCACATGATTCTGCCATAATCGGAGTCATATTTCCATAAAGGTTAGTTGATCCACGAATGATTTCTCTAGTGTGATCTTTGATTATTATGCCACCACTCGAGTTTCTATTCCATTGACAGGAAGTATCCGTATTAAGTTTAAGATAGTCAGGTCTAGGAGGACACCACTTTTGGTAACTAGGCTTCCGCTTTTCAGGTATGTAACTTATGCAATCCAGATCTTTAGCAACCTTAAAGTCTTTGTTCTAATGCTTGGACCTAAGACTATTAGAATGATCAAGACTAAAAATTATGTTGTTAATGTACCTGATAGCAGACTCAGTACTCTGCTCCTTCTTGTTGAATTTGCCATTGTTTCTAGCTTTCCAAATTGTCCAGAAGATAATTATAGGAATTATAGTTCTAACATGAACAATGTGAGTAGTAGACCAGAATCGAGCTCTAATCATATGAGCTATAGTCATAAACTTCTCAATTCTGATATTAAAGAGTTCAGCGTAGCAACACCATAAACTCTAGGAAAAATCATAGTCAATAAAGAGATGTTTAGGAGATTCAATGTTACACTATAAACGACATTTGGAAACAAAAACTAAATGTTTTTTTTTGCAAGATCGTGTCAACACGAATAAAATTATGAAGAAGTTTCCAGCCAAGAAAGGAGAAATTTTTAGGGATTACCGAGTTTCACATCTTGCCAAACAAATTTGATCTGTTATGCTTACTTCTTAGGTGTAACTAAGTATGTTTAGTGTTGAAATTGGTGTCCTTGGACATTTTCAAGAAGATGTAGTCTTCATGATTAGTGCTAATAGAAGTCTTTTCAATATTCTCTATAATAGTTTGATTTAAGAAGATTCTAAGCTTGTTATTATCCTAGAAATTATCTTTATAGAAATCCTTAACCATTTGCTGCATGTATCCAGAGTTATCACAATTATCATTGAAAACAATAAAGGGAGGCTGACCATACCAATTTTCAAGCCAAAAATCAATATTTCCCTTGCCAGAGTTCCACATTATGTTAGGCTCTGCTAGGTGATTTATTTTAGTTAACCTTTTCCAAGTATTAGAGCCAGCTCTAGTGTAGAAATTCTGCAAAAGATGAAGCTTCTTGCAGTTAATACTTGGCCCACAAGTTTTTTTTCCTAAAATTCAACCACAATTTACAAACGAAAATATCATGTAAGTAAGAAATGTGACGAATATTTGGACTACCTTCATTAAAGGGCTTACGCAAAATAGTCCAAGAAGACCAGTGGATCATGTTCTCATTAGAAGAAGATCCCCGCAATTGTTTTTTGATTTTTTTCTCAACAATGGACTTAGAAATAAAACAACTTTGAGTACAATAGGTTAGTATAGCCATCAGGACCGAGTTAATCAAAGTTAAACTCCCTCTAAAAAATAATTTCTTATCTTCTCACTCTTTTATCATAGAATTAATTTTGTTGATCATGCTTATGAAGTTGCTAGCTTTATTGTTTTTGTTTAAGGTAATGCCTAGATATTCAATTGGAAAATAGCTTGAGCTGAATCCAGATAGGTTAGTAATGGCATAAATTCGTGTGTTACTGATTCTTGATGGCATAATGATTTTAGTTTTTTCATTGTCAATCATTTTCCCAGAGACATTATGATATATCTGCAAAAACTTGCCAAGATTCTCAATAGAAGCATCTAAGCTGTTAGTAAATTTATATCATTAGCAAACACTAAGATATGGATCAACAAGTTGTTTCTAAAAGAGAATTGCATAGCTTTATTATCATTAAATAGTTTATAGATCCCCCTTATAAGAACTTCCACTGCCAAAATTAAGAGACTTGGAGAAACAGGGTCTCCCTGCTTCAAACCTCTTTTGGTTTTAAAGAAATCATAAACATTCTCATTAATCAACATAGACACATGAATAAACCTTATTAAGTTGTTTATCAGGTTGACAAAATTAGAAGAAAAGCCAAATGAACCAAGGAATTTAAAGATAAATCTGTGAGAAAGCTTATAAAAAACCTTTGACATATCCACATGAATCATGATGTTACTAGCTTTCTTGTTCTTGTTAAGATCAAATATAAGCTATTTAGCGATTAAGATATTATCATGAATAGAAGTATTAGAAGCATAAGCCCCCTTGAAATTTAAAAATAACTTTAGGCAGGATCATGGTTATTCTGTTGTTGACAATCTTGGACATGATTTTGTTAAGCAAACTACAAAGGCTGATAGGCCCAAAATCCTTCCAATTAGTAGGGTTGAAGGACTTCACGGTGAGGTAAATACATGTGGCTAAAATACCTTTAGGGATCTTCTACCCCTTGATGAAGTCGACCATAGCCAAGCATATATGCTTCTTAATTATATGCCTACAAGTCTTGTAGAAGTATCCATTAAAGCCATCCATACTTGTAGCACTTGATGACTTAAGGTTAATGATAATTCCATGAATCTTTAGCTCGTTAGAAATAAACAATAGATTATCATTGTCAGTGTCAATTATAAGCGTATGAATGTTTTTAAAAATAGTGTTATTCATGAGGTTATCTTCCTCATCATTGCTAGCATAGGGAGGCTCAGTAAGAAGGTTTTTTTTTTAAAATAACAACGGATTGACCAATAAGCTTCTTGTTACTAATCCAATACTCTCATTCCATAATGCTATTGATGATATTTTTTTTGAGAAAACTGTGAATAAGCTTAGTGTTCTTGTCTCCATCATTAATCCAAGTCTATTTTGGCCATTTTCTATTTTCCAAGTATGCAATCTTCGCACTCTATATTGGTTTTCTTAAGCCTAGAGGTTTCCCTTTTGAGTACATAATTTTTGTACCATTCTCACTCATGTGACCAAGCCTCTGGTACCACGCATTTTGCTTTTCGTTTCCTACTGCTATTGAAATTGAACAGTTTGTCTTTATTGTCTTGTAAAGAGTAGCACTCTTATTTTCACGAGAAACCGCCATTTATCCCTTTGAAATCTTCCAATTTTCACCATGGAAGATTGTAGTGTAGCCTTCGCTATCCAACTGCCCTACTGAGATTAAATTCTTTCTCAGATCGGGGATATATCTGACATCTTTAAGTTCTCATACAACCTCATTCAACTTAATCTTCACAATACCTTTACCAATAACATCACAATATTGATCATCACCTTATACATTTCCAGGGTTACCAGTGACATATCTCTCGAAGAATTCTTTCTTCGAAGTAGCATGAAACAAGACTCCAGAGTCTAACACCCAATAATCTTCCTTGCTTTCTAAATAGCATATTAATACATCTTCTCCTTCTAAAGTGAAATTTCCTTCTGTCTTCTTCTCATGATCAAATGGTTCTCTTTTGCACTGATATTTATAGTGTTTAATCTTCCCACATTTCCAACACTCGATATTTCTCAACCCCTGGGAATTTTTAGGATTTTTGGAGTTTGATCTTCAGTCTCTTGATCTACCTCGGTAGTTTGATTTATTGCTTCCATACCATCTCATTGAAGTTCTTCCTCGTGATTCTGTATGTAAGGCTGATGAGATTGACGACTCACAAAATTCTCTCCTTCGAATATCTTCACTGAGAAATAGGTCACGAACATCATCAAATTTCAACTTATCGCTTCATGACGAACTACTCACACCCATGATAATATCATTCCAACTATCTGGTAGGAAAGACAATAATATTTATGCTCGTATCTCTTCATCAAAATCAAATTTCAATTGAAATTAATTAGGTCGTGATTGTATCAAGTTTATTGAGGTGTTGAGCTACAGATGCGTCTTCCGTCAGTCATAAATTGAATAAACGCCTCATCAAGTGAACTTTATTGGACGTTGATGGCTTCTCATACATACTGGAAAGAGCCTTCATAAGACCCGTCGTGGTTGTTTCCTTTACCATTTTGAAAGAAATATTATGTGATAGCGTCAATCAGATGACTCCAAGGGCCTATCTGTCAAGAAGGTCCATTCTTCATCTTACATACTCTCTGGCTTCTTTTTTAAAAGAGGTTGATAAAAAAAATCTGGTACATATAATCTTTAATCTGCATATTCCAGAACCTAAAACATATCCCATCAAACTTTCGAGTCTCATATTTCTTTCGTCTGTAGCCATACCAGATTGATTTTATACTCAATGACTCTGCCTTTTTCGATACATTTACAAAACCAAGATATTGGTTTTGTAGAGATTTTAACTTTAAAAAAGAATAATAAATGATTACAATCCTGAATGACTAATTTATGACTCTCTTTAATGATTGTAACAATTTTCATCAACCAATATCCAGATTCTATATTATTTTGGTCTTCTATATTTATTGTTTATAACTAAATCTAATATTATTATTATAAATTGATTATTGTATGTTATTTACCATTAGGTTTGATTGTTGTATGTTAATTACCATTAAGTTTGATTATAACTATGATGACCCAAATTTTTTACTTCAAATTAATTATTACTTTACTATTTATCATCTAAGTTTGGTTATAATTGTGATGGTTATAATCGATGTTTTTCTAATCAGTTATGATGTTGACATATGTAATTTCATCACATACCAAAAGAAAATTGTTCATTCGAGTCCAAACATAATTTTTAATATTTTAGGACTATAAATCTGATTAAAATATCCAATAAATCTAAATAAACACAAGCAACTCAACAACCGAAACATGTTTCATACATCCAAATTATTATTTTATGCCATTGATGATTGTTGAAGAGAGATAATAAATAAGAGAAAACTAATTTATTAAAATATTTTAAATGATTATAATAATTTAACTATTGTATCTAATAATAATAATAATAAACTAGGAGTAAAATAATAATTTGTAAATTTTGACCGAGAAATATCGAGCCAAATATTTATTTTTCTTCAATTATATATGGATAAAATGTATTACATTTATGATTAATATAGTATATTTATGATAATACATGCAAATCATTAACATTCTCATCATTAATTTAAATATATGGTAATTATATATTATATATTGTATTGTATATTTTATTTATTATTGAAATGATATTACGATAATACATTCGAATAATAAATTATTAAAAATAATATTTGATGTTGGAATTTTGATAACTGAAATGATCATATTAGTAAGTTTGGAACGAGTTTAGATCAATGAAAAGTTTGAATCACAAGACCAAGATTGTTATTATCAAAGTAAATATTAAAGGTTTAGGATGATCAAATCACCACGAAAATAAACAGGACTTCCTACGATAATTTATGGGTAGAATCAATGTCGTAGAAATTAGGCTCTCGCTTTGTAACGGCATTTAAATTATTGAATCATCACCTTTACGATCAGGTTTTTTCACTACGATGAATTATGGAAAAAAATCTTTGTTTTTTCTATAACATCGTCACTGTGTTAACGAGCATGGTTTGTCGTGACGAGTTAACAATATACCGTAGTATTTTGGCCTATTATCACGTCGATGGCCGTTTCAACGTATACAATAGTTTGACAATCGTTGCTCACAGTGGTGAGTCTGAACATACATACCTTTTTATTTTAAATTTTAATGTTTGATGTTTTTTTACAAAAAAGTTGGATAGTTTTATGAGGTTTCCATAAAACCTACAATTAACATTATATATTGAGAGATAAAATAAATACTCAATATACTTAAATATTTTTATGTTTTCTTAAACATTTCTCTCATGTACTTAAGTTTATCGATCAAATTTAAATTTATTATTGCTTGTACTATAAGTTAAATATTTTTTTATTTTATATTTGAATTTCTAAAAAAGTTTAATAATAGTGAGACAAAAATAATTCTTGTAAAAATAAGATATAATATGTGTCTGAAGTCCGTTATAAAATACAATTATCTCTCGAGTTTAATTATGACAAACTAAGTTATGTAAGTTATTTATCTCGTTCTATTTTTTTTAACGTCTAAAAATAATAATTTATTATGATGTCTAACAAAAAACCTATGAATATTATCAAAATCATTTCGATGAAATCATTTGATGTTGTTACTAATAATACTAAAAGTGTATTATATTATTGACCAGAAATTGGAGAAACTTCTTAAGCTCACAGATAAAGACATGAAAAATAAAAAAATAAGTATTGCAAGCGTGAGTAGGACGACTTGAGATGTTGAGAAAATATTCTAAACAAATATTCAACCTATAGAATTCGAAAGTTAAAATATGACTTCATTTGAGGAGAGATATAACCAATGAGTAAGGTGTCAAAAAATTGTTATATATAAGCATTTGGATGATAAGTTTTTTTAACCATAACTTATTCTTCTCCCAATACATAAATTATGGATAATAAAGAGAAAAATCGGTATGTTAAACTACCATTTTCATAAATATTTTAAGTGAAAGAAATCATCATAAAATTACCTCATTTTTATAAATATTATTGGAAAATGGATATTTATAAATCCAAAGAGTAAAATACGGAGCATATCCATAAGCACATAAAGATTAAAGAATAATCATGTGCTTATGTTAAAACGGAGCAAGAATACGAAATGAGAGCTTTCATAAATGTAAATATTTTGGAACAAAAATAAAAGAAATAAAAGTTTTCTCAAAAGACACTTGGCACAAAAAAGCCACTTTAAAAATGAATGGATGAAATTTTTTATCTTGTTGCAAGTTTAATGATTGAACAAGATATTATCATCTTTAAAAAAGTAAATCATTTATATTGTGCATGAAAATACTATGGTTATTGTGACATACTTCAATGTTATAAAATGTATAACCTCATAGTCGTGGTACAAGACCTGTGCATTCGTGTAGGTCGTCCATGATAAATCTTTATTCAAGTTGATTGAATATAATAATAACATAACAGATGTGCAAATAAAAAACACCGACAAATTAATGTTAGTATGGCATATAAATATTGAATTTATATTCACATGAGAGAAAAATATAGCTATCACAAATATTATGTATATTCCTGATATAAATAAAAATTAGTGTATAATATTCTTTTGGCTATCGTTCGATTTTGTACGGGGTACAAATTTGAAAAACTAGTTATGTCCGGTGGTGGTAATTTTGTTGGTCAATGATATTAACATGATGAGATGGTTAAATTATGTAATTTTGATTTTTAATTAATAAAATAAAAATTATTTTTGTGTTTGATCGTATGATGATTATTCATTAGTGCATGATATATTTACGCATTAACAAGTTTAAGTAAATTGCTAAAATTAGACTTAAAATTTTAATATAGATTTAGGGAAAAATACGAGGTGGAATAAAATGATTTTTTTTTATAAAAATGTTTAAAATATATAAAATTATTATACTTAATACATTAATGTGTATGATATAAATGATATCTTGACACGTGGGATAAAATATATATTGTATCTTTATAGATAACTACTCTAGATATAATTATGTTTATTTATATAAATACAAACATGAGACGTTTAACATGTTTAAAATTTAAAAAGTGACACTAAAGTTTAATTAAAGAGTAAGATAAAAGTATTATATAGTGAATCTAGTGATACAAAACTAAGTTACTTCTTAAATGAGTTTTTGAAGTTTATTAAAAAGCACGTCGCAACAAAATGGACTGACCGGACGTATACTTAAAAACCTAATAAGATATGGAATATGATGTTTATTCGTTCAAGATTATATTAACTTTTGGTGAGACAATTTTAACAACATATCAAACTATAAATCGTGTTCATCAACGTTTCACCGTATAATTTATGGAATGGAATCAAACCAAATATAGACTGCTTTAAAGTTTAATAAACATTTATGAAAGCTAGATCTAAAAAGATTGATATTGGACAAAAATAAAAAAAATATGTATTTTTATTGGAAAATAAACAAATCAATTTTTTTTATATAAATCATTAAAATTAGAATATTAACTTTAAAAATATAAATTCTTGTTTAACTATAACCTAAAAAATTTGAGTAGTCAATATATAACAAAAATATTATTCATGTCCAATACAAAAATAAGAGTACAATATATTATGAACATAGTTACCTATAATTTTTTAATTTTTACCTAAATGTTAAAGCCCATTAAAATTTAAGGGAGTAAATATGAGTAACTTTTAAAAATATAAATAACTTACGCGATCAGATTTATATTTTAACGGAATAAGTTAAATAAATATATAGGTAGTAATTTTTCACTTATATCCACACTTGATTTAAGAGATTAACGCACCTACATGAACATATAGACAGATTTACAATCATCACACAAATCTTCCGGGTGAATTCACGTGCTACAAATTCTAGAGTCTACCATTAGGATATAAACGTGTCATCATACATAAGATGGGTATAGAATTTGTTGATTCAAATAAATAAAGAAAGAGTAAGAGATTCTTTTCGTATATCATATTAATAAAAGCGTATATCATATAAAACCATATGTACAATAAAAGCGTATATCATATAAAACCATATGTACAATAAAAGCTCATATCATATAAAACCATATGTACAATAAAAGCCTATCTCGGAAACTTAGATAACAAGCTCCCACCAAAAATAAAAACAAATACATTTTATTTTCTCTCTTTTCCCTATATAAAACACAAAAAAGACCCTAGATCCTAAATTGAAATGGGTTTAGTGGCACACAACTAAAGAAACGGTGATAGGATAAAGGTAAGTGTTGGCATACTGAAAAGTGATATAAAACTCTAGGTTTATAAAACGACTGATATATCACACCCTGTCACACAAGAGTCCAATATAATTATAGTAACACTAAAAATTATTAAGACTAGACATAACTCAAATAATTAAAAAAGTATTGTTTAATTACAACACTATGCTTTTAAGTAAGATTAATAAATTAGATGGAAATCTGAACTATATTACGAGTAACTATCTGAACTATATTACGAGTAACTAAATCTAAAAACTTACTTCCGTTTGTTTTACCAAAAGAATTTATATGTTTACTCATTTTTTTTTTAAATTTAGATTGATAGTGAAAGATAAATATTATTTGAGCCAACAAAAAGATGAGGTTTTTTACATCTAAACCCAATTAAAAGAATCAATAGATTTTAAAAGAATTAATAGATTTTAAAAGATACAATAATTTTTAAAAAAAATACCTATGACATTAATTTATATATTGTTTATATAAGTTATGGCGGTGAACAAATATAACTTCACTAATTTATTTAATTATAAAACCTTCTTTTAAAAAAATAAAATTATATATAGATATATAAAACATATTTATTTTTTGAGACTACGCCAAAAAAGAAACAAAATAAGTGAGGCTACGCCAACCATGGCAAGTAGAGTCGATACATAGTTTTGCCTAAACTTTCAATTCAATGAGACTTTGTACATATATCTTGCTTTAATTTTTTTTTGTAGCAGTCCGCTCTTGTCTCATCAATAATTACACTGTAAAGTACTTATTAGATCATAAAAAAAAACATATTTCTTTTATTATATTTAAAATTAAAGAAATAAAATTATATATAAACATATAAAACATATTTCTTTTATTATATTTATAATTCATTAACAATATTTTAGTCACCTTCTTAAATGATTATGAATTATATACCTTAGTGAAAAAGATAAAAGATCATGGTTATCAATATATAATAATTTTCATTATTTATCACTATCTTTTATTTAATGTCTAATATTAAAGATAAAGTTGTAAAAGACCGATTCACTGTTTATAAGCACAGTGAATTGGTCTTTTACTTTAGATTATATATAATGTTTGCAAGCAATGAAAATCTAGACACAAAATTTAAAATATAAATAAATCTAACCCTTTATTTAACATAAAATTAGTTATACCAATTTATACGTATATTCAAATGAGAACCTCATAAATCCATTCAACGCACTGTTATTTAAAACCAATAAAAACTCCGCCAGTACACTATTTTTTTTGATTTGATATTTCCCTTAAGGTACACCAGCACAATAAAAATTCTATTCCAGTGGACCTAACTTTGCCTAATTCTTAAAACATACATTTAATTATAAGATAATTCCATATAAATCGTTTTTATTTACAAAATTGCCTTTGATTTACCTTAAGGGAGAATGAAAGCTTCACACTGAAACCGAAATACTTCTTTATTGATAAAATCGTCTTCTTCGTATCCCTCTTCACACTGAAACCGAAATACTCTCTTTTTCTGAAGATTTTTTTTCACCATCTCATACATTATTGTCATGCTCAATCCGACTTCTTTCAACTGGACATTAGGTTTGTGTTATCTTCTTTTGTCAATGGATCTAAATTTATTGTTCTTAATGAATTATTTTGTTGATTATTGTTAGGGTTTTGTTAATTATAGAGATATACTGTCGAATCATAGATTAATATGTTTTTGTCGTTGAATTACACCTGAATAAGAGTATTACTACGGTTACTTGTAGTATAACTGTTACTTATTATATGAATCACATCAGATATTAGTAAATAATATAATAGCAATTAAAATTTAGAATCATGCCTTAATCCGTTTCGTTTTCAATCCGTCGTATAATCCGTCGTCCAATCCGGAATCTTCAACCGACAGTGATTTGATGCAATTTGAAGCGATTGAGGTGCGATTGAGGTGGTCTGGAGCTGTTCGGCGATTCTGGTAGAGAGATAGGGAAGAACGAGACTGTTTGACGATTTTCTTAGAGAGAGATCGTGAAGAGGATTTGATGCGATTTGAAACGATTGAAGTGCAATTTGTAGTGGTCTGGAACTGTTTGGCGATTCTGGTAGAGAGATAGGGAAGAACGAGACTACTGTTTGGCTATTTTCTTAAAGAGAGATCGTGAAAAAGAGAGTGTTTAGCGATTCGGTAGAAAAACAATAAAAAACGAGAATATCATATGAGTTTTGAAAATTGGAAAGGACAATTTTGTTATTTTCTATATTTTGTACACTAAATAGAATTAACAAAGTAAGATGTATTTAAAGAAAATTTTGTAACATTTTTTTTTTTTTTTTTCGGAGGGAACCCGCAGCCGCTACTCAGAGTGCAATGAGTGCGCACAGGATAAACCCTCAGTCTGACGCGATAGCCTGCAAACCAACGCCAGAAGGTAAACCACACAAGGTGACAGGCTCAGCCGAGAAAGCGTATGCAGAGGGACTCGAACTCATGACCTTTTGGTTATAAGAATGCCATGCTCAACCAACTCGGCTACCCCTTGGGGCTAATTTTGTAACATTTTATACACCTGTTAGGAAGTCTATAGGACCGAAACGAATACACAAATTCAAATAAATACAAACCGTTTGAATTCAATGTCCTAGTTTTTCTCAGAAACACTAAAAGCCACCTTTCTAGAACGTGTTGTAGACTTGTGGACTAGTAGTTTTATCAAGTCTGTGACCGTGAGTGCGAGGCACTGATTTTGCGAAGGGGTCCACAAAAAAAGAACGATCCCTTTTGAACGGTGGATCCAGTTCACCGTCAATCCATCATCATCTAATAAAAGCGAATTCGTAATATGGTTTTGTTTTCTATCATTGCTATTGGACAGTGAATTTGATCTTTCATTTCAATTTTCAAATTAAGATCTTTAAATGACTTCCTCGGCCCTACCGAAGTCGGTTTGGCGTTACTCCATTATAGTATCAAAATAAATTAAAATTAAAAATTAATCACACCTCCCTCATTCCACTCCTTATAAAGATTACACTCCGTTACATTTTTTTATTTTTGTAATTTTTGTATAGAAATTTGAAGGTGTCCTACAGCTAATGTTTAGCTGGAGCCTGGAACTACTAAACATAATACCAAAATTCGTCAAAAGGCTAATGAATTTTGAATGGCACTAAATTTCGGCAAATGTTTTTCTTTTCGCACAAGGGTCCAAGTTGACATATCAAAAAAACATAGCTTGCAACTTTCTCAGATGTGGCAATGCATCATTCTTACAAAGCTAAGATTCAGAACTTGAACAAGTTTTTGTGAACTTTCAATACAAGACGGCATGTCAACGATACTCTGGTTGAAGTTCTATGAACAATCATGGGTTCTTCGCTTCTAACATTTTCTTCTAGAGTTGACAACAACAGATCTTCTGTTTTGTTTATAATCTACAAGTTAAAAATAAAAGATCGGTGAGTTTGGAACTAGCTAAAATAGCAGAAAACAAAACAAAATCATTGGTTAGTAATAGTAAAAGCCGGTGTCTCACCCCATTACATTGCTGTATCTCAGTGTCTTTTATGCCATGCAAATAGTCTGGAAATCATTAGCAACTAGGTTGTTAACTTTTCGCGTAAACTACAATCCTAAAGTAAAGAGTTGAAGGAAAACAAGCACTTGCCTGTATATGCGTCGTCCTTGAAGATGAGTAAACTGAGAGGTTTCAACAAGACAGAAATCGGACAAACTTTACCCTCACAATCATCAGAAGTTTGTAAATTTGGGTGCGGAGTAAAATCCATAACAGCGGGTGATCCAAGAGATAAAATAGCTACCACCGGAAAATAAGCGGGACCATCTTGATGTGGCTGTATTCGACAAACAAGGTAAGTAACTGTTGCACCAATGTCAACTTGACGGCAAAACATAATAATATAAAATCTCTGAAGTGAAACAAGTTAGCTTATACACAAATAATATATCGATAAATAGGCGAACAAACCATTATCCCTTGGTTAGGTAGGTATTCATTGATAAGAACATGGTTAATTGCAGAGGGAAATAGACCCGACTCTTCGTATATTCTTTGTGTAATCTTTGCCAGCCAAGGAGGCACTGTGATAATGAAAGACACGAAGAGATAAGAATCATACAGAGATAACTAGAGGCCAACAGTTCCAATGCGGTAGCCACATGAATAGGATTGTAAGTTCCAAAGTCTACTACTGACTTCAAAGAGACCTCTATTGAAGGCAGGATTCAGATTCAGATTCAGATTCAGATTCAGATCAGTGGCCCACATTTCAAGTTACTTCTACTTCATATTCAAGAGAAAGAGCAGGATGGGTTTATCAGGTGTCATTTTTCTAAACTACCTAAAGTTTTTCATATAGATACCAAAAGGAACTAGCAAAGTGAAATCGATTATACGAGCCACCAGCAAACAATGCGAAACATCCGTGAGTTCTAACATTGCAGTCGGGTATCAGTTAAAATAATAGCCCAACACGCCTGGATAGAAGAACATCATAGAGCCTTCAAATACGAACACAGCAATATCATGTTACATCTATAAACGTTGTAATATTTATCAGTGCTTTCACTTACAGGCTTGTGGTAAAAGACCCTTTTCATGGACTATACCACCTGTCAATACAAAAAAAGAAAAGAAAAAGAAGATAAATTTCATCATTAAAGGAGGTCGTATTTTGCCCATATGATGATGTATCAGTCTCCTGGTGACTTGAAAATTAATATACAAGTGTTATCGTACCCCAGTTCTGCAATCTCCTGTTTTTCAACGCCTTCCACTTTGTGGCAGGTGCTCCATAAATCTATCATACGAGCACAAACCTAATATCAGAAGATTATATTACAGTAGAAACGAACACCATTCAAGATAACGAACAAAATTTAGTCAGGTAGCTACATTATTCAACAGCTGAGTTTGCTCACTCTCAGTGATGAAATCGGGAATGTACATCAAAGTTGGAAGGTCGCCAACGATGAAGTTCTTTAAGTTCTCCTTTGGCTCCATTACTACAAAACCAACACCCAAAGATAAGCTTACAGACGCAAGCTAGCGATAATCAAGTGTTTTTTTACGCAGCAAAAACACAACCTTTTTTTTAATAGTTAAAAAAAAAACATGTTTAAATAACTAGTTTCCGAAATTTGTTTTCTTTTTCGATGAATTTGGCCCAAGGTGTGTTACGGACAGTAAAAATACTTTCTTGAAGTTTATAAGATTGCATCTAGCTAAACCTTACTAAACTCTCTAGCCTCTATATTTCACTTCAACAACAAAACAAGTGAATTCTAATGTGATCAAAACAAGAGAGTTCTATTCAAAATCAAATTAACAGTAGCAATTTAACTAAAAAAAAACACATCGAATTGCATTCCCAATTCAACTCATTCCCAATCAAGTGAGTCTGATGGTTCAGCTCATCAAAAATTTAAAGATTGCATAGGTTTTATATGTATAATCTACTTGTTAATCGTATTGGGTAGAACCCAGACAAATAAAAAGTAAGGATTAATTTAAAGAAAAAAAACCTAACTAAATATGAATTTGTGTGAGTGGATCATGTATGAATACCAGAAGATAGGAGAGAGCAAGCGAAGACGACGGACCTCTTTTCCTTTCCGATTTTTCGTCTTCGTCGTTGGTGTAAATTCGAACTCGGAATTTCTAAGCCCTGGGTTTGGTAGGGAAGATTGTTCCCGATTCTGGTCGAACTTAAAATTAGACACGGTTGAGCTCGGTGCAATCGGAGGGTTTGTCTAAGGGGTTCAAACGTTAAATATTTACGAAACAGTGACCTAGTAAAAAATTATAAACGGAGGGTAATTAATTTTGTGGAGCTAAATTAAATAGGGATGGATCATAAAATTTTATTTATTTTAGTAATTATGATTTTTATAGAGAAAAGTACCTGAAAATACCCACTCAACTATCTTATTATCCGGCGGTACCCGCTTTTAACACAGTGTTACTTAATACCCAGACTAATAAATTGGACAAAAATACTCTTCCACTATATATACCCATTTTTCAATTCCAACCCACTTTTTCCACCTTATCACCCTAAACAAACGCAAAATTCTAATTTAAGAAACCACCAGAAAACAAACCGTTCGACTTCGTGATACTCTCTCTCTCTCAAACCCAAAAACCCTACAGCTTCTCACCGTTCGCACCTTCGACACTATCGCACCGGTCAGCCTCTTTTACTCAGTCAGACTACACACCTTCAATCTCGTTCGACAAAGTTGTCGTGAAGTCGTCTCTGAAAGCTTCAATCTCGTTCTCCGACCGGTGAAATTTAACAGGTATGCATTATCGTGGAAAGTGTACTTTTTTTTGCGTTTTTGACGAATTTGAACCACTTTTTTCTCTTAATTCACGATAGGCGTTGCTTTTTATACTAGAATGAAGTATCTACTGACGATAGTTGCTCAGTTTATGGGTTTATAGTCGAAGACAGGGTAGAATTTTAGTTGCATGTAATACTAATACTCTCCTAAGAAATATTATGTATGTTAGATCTGCATTAGGTAGTTCATTGTTGATTTTGGTGTTTGTTGCATAATTCCCAGACCCCTGCAACGTGCATGTAAAAAGTGTAACAGTTCGCATCCTGATCACCCACAATGCAAGCAATTCGCAACTCGATTGTATGTTTATACTTATTTACAAACAATTCGCAGCTTGAGCTACCTAATTCGCAGCATACCAGATCTCATTTCGCAGCTTGTCTGTTAAGCCAATATTTATATGTATACAATTCGCAGCTTGTGATGCGAATTATTTGTGACATTCCAACTGATTTGTGTTTGTGCAGAAAGTATGACAACAAAACCTAGCTACTACAGATCAGGGTTGGTGAGCCTTCTGAAGCTACTCAAAGACATGCGTATTACAAGGGCCCACATTGAAGCTGCAAGAAACACACCTTTCTACACGCTTCTGAAAACGACGTTCGAAATCCGTAATGAGGAAGAGCTGCCAATGAAAAAATTCTACCAAATCATTCAGTATATCATCGAGAAATTCTCTATGGAAAGAGACTCCTTTAGGATTGGCAACTAGAGCTGTTACCGGGTCGGGTCGGACCGGGTTTCGACTGGATCGAGACCGGACCGTTAAGATACCAGGCCGGTCCAGCCCGGACCGAAAAACCAATGGAGCCAATTTTGATGACCCGAGACCGACCCGGTAAGGTAACGGACCGGTCTGGTCCAGACCGATATGCCAAGGGAGCCAAATTTATGACCCGAGACCGACCGGTAAGCTTATGGACCGGTATGGCCCGGACCGGTCTGGCCGGGACCGGTCTGGCCCGGACCGATAGACAAAAAATCCCATTAAAAACCAAGTATTACAACTACAAGATAACACTAAATATACATTTCGCTCAATTAGAGCTATTGCTTCCTAGAACTAATAACATGTGAATGCAGCCCCACCCTCATTAACATGATTAACCGGAGAAGTCGAAGAATCTTGAAAATACATTAAATTTGAAATCAATTGCTATTTACATACAAGGCCGTAAATTATATTTATATAAAATATCGAGTTAAAAAACTTACCCATTTAACGCGAAAAAATTCTTGCGGATGAGGAGATGCCAAAGTTAGCTAAACTCTTGGTATATCTGAAATATATAGGTGTGTCCCAATCAAAAAATGCTATTAAATTAAGTCATACTTAAATTAATTTCCAGCTGTTGTTCCTCTCCCAAGGATCCGGCAGATGAATCAATATATAAATTCTACCAAGGGGATAATACCAAGCAGATAGAGAAGACAATTTTAGATGGAAAGAGATAGAAAACTACTAACCCGATTATTAGAAACAAGATTGTCAACGACGCTCTTCTGTTGATCAAGTTGAGTCTTTAGAGCACTAGCATTATCCTACAGACCATAAAGCCTAATTCAGTACCCGAATGTAAAATATATTGGAGAACCCAACAATTAAATTCACAATTACAAGAAAACAGTTAAGTTTAATCTCGAAATGCTTTCAACAAACACTATATGGATTGACATAAGTCAGCACTCAGTAGTGATGCAGGAGAACCAGAAAGTAAACTCTATAACTGTTAAGGTAACGACAGTTCACCACGCTTAACCACTAAATTTTTGAATCATGATTTGCAAAAGGTAGCAACATGTCAACCGCTACAACTTTACAATTTGAACAGAAAGAAGACAAATTAAATCAGTTTCAGAAACAAATTAGAACAGCGCAACAATTCAGGTCATAATGATTGGTAAAAAACTACTACCGAAAAGGTACACGACATCTACTTGGCGGTCTAACGAAGTTGATTTACTACAAATTTATTGGAACTTCGTACCATGATTACACCGATAATTCATATTTGCACAAACTTTGTAACTCGGAAGAATGACTTTCTGTTTAACAACATGGCTACAGAAAGGATATAAATGACTTCAATAATTGCTTTTAGTGTGGTCAATCTGATTACAGGGAAACAGTGACTAGGCATTGTTCTGAGTTCTATAGATAATAGATATATAAATTTCTGTGCTTATAGAAACAGAAACTCAAAGCACGGATGAGATATATATTACTTGGTACTTAAGAAATTACTTTCTCTCTTCCTATAAAGCATACAATCATATATGATGCACAAGCTAAAAAAATCTGAAAACGTACACACGAAATTGACATATCAACATATGCAGACTTCATGCCAATTTCAATAATACAGACACAACAACGAGATGAATTCAAAAGACAATAACAATCACGTACAAGAATTGAAGGTATAATAAACCACAACTTGAAATGAACATGAAAAAAACCATGGCAGAAATTAGGGTTTAACGAAGCTTACCTAAACAAAAATCGATCTGAGACGACGGGAGAAGAAGGTGAGAGTAGAGAGAGAGAGAAAGAGAGGGGCTGCGTATGCAGTTTGTTGGAGAGAGGTCTGCAGTTGTGTTAGGGTTGGAGAGAGGTCTGCAGTTGGGTGGGTTAGGGAATTTTTTTTTATATATACATCCCATATCGGTCTGGTAACCGGGCGGACCGGTCCAGACCGGTAAGAAAATCGGGTTCAATTTTTGGCCCCCAACCCGCCCCCTAAATTATTCGGACCGGTCTCGGGCCGATTTTATCGGACCGGTCCCGGGCGGGTTACCGGGTTGGGAAGCCCAATAACAGCTCTATTGGCAACAAGTATATAAAGCTAACTGAAAACGATATGAAGATCATATTCGGGTTGAGGCATGGCACCGAGAAAATGGAGTTAACAAAAACCGGAGCTTTTCACAACAAGTATGCACCCGGCGAGGAGGACGAATCAAGGATGATGAAGAAATACTTCATGGGTAAAACTGGCAGGAAAGTAGCAGCTAGTAATACCAAAACAATAACAAATGCCATTATAAAGGTACGTCTAAAATGGACTTCATCTTTATAAAGCAAGATTCTGTACATTTCTAACATAGCATGTTGTCATTGGTTTTACAGGAGGGTATAGAGAAGGCCATAAACGAAGGAGGGGAGCATAAATTGGAAGACGTGGCGAGGCTGTTGATACTGTTTTTGTGCTCCACGCTATTCTACTCCGTATCTGGAGATATCCTTGGCTGGAGCACGGTTTATTACGTTGAAGACTTCAACAGAATAAACAATTATGACTGGGCTGGATCGATACTGTTCAAGCTTCGACAGTCTATCAGGAGTTGCTTAGCAGTAGAAAGAGCTGATAAAGTCGTCGGCTGCGTCGCCCTTGTAGTTGTAAGATTGATCTATTCAATATAAAAATTAGTTATGTACATAGCATCGTGTTGATAAAACTTGTCCCCATGCAGCCCTTCATCATGGAGCACACAACAATCGGCCACGAGGTAGCGAAGGCAACCTCGATACCAAGGTTTTTCAAATGGTTGGGGTTAGAGTGCCAAGCATCAACCATGACATATCTTCTTAGAACACCCTACCTGGATAATGACCAGGTATAAGCTTTATATATGTATTGAACTGGGGGTGCATACCGTTCGCAGCATATCATGCGTTTTGCTTAGAAAAATGTATCAATCATTTCGCAGCCTGATATGAATTTTACTTCGCAGCTTCTTTTTCAACACAGTTCGCATCATATGATTTACACTTAGTTCGCATCATATGGTTTACACTAAGTTTGCATCATATGTTTTACATATAGTTCGCAGCATATTGTCCCATACTCATTTTGCAGCTCAGCATGCGAAATGTGATTTAAAATCACACAGTTCGCATCATATGATGCGAACTGTTTATAAAAAACAATTTGTTTGTCTACACCCTCATACTTTCGAAACAATTAATTTACTTACATGTGCATCTGTTGGTAGGTTTTAGAAGGTCCATTACAGCTTACCGAGGCTGAAATTGAAGCTTTCGGACCACAAGAAGATAATGAAGATGCAGAAGTAACGGTATATACTTCACCGGAAGAAAGACCTAGGAAGAGGACGAAAAACACAGCATCAAAACCAAAATAAAGGAGACGAGCATCACAGAATGTAACGAATAAGGTGATGTCTCCCAGACCCGAACAACCAACACCACCCGAGCCATCGATTCCACCACCAAGACTCCCAAAGAAAACGATTCCACCACAACCGAAAGGCAAATCCAGGCAAGAGCCCTCCGACACCGATACAACCAGTATGAGTGAAACAATCGGTCAGTATGTACTCAAACGCAGAGATCCTAATCCCGATATTGCTGCTCAATCAAAGCGTTTGAAGACATACGCCGACAAGAACAAGTACGAGCGAAAAATAGAAAAACAGGTCAGAGAAGTAAGTATGACTTGAACCTTAAATAATCACTACAATCAGCACTTAATATGTTTATAAAAAGTTTGCTATCATTTTTGCAGCTGAAAGAATTGAAACGCAAGATAGCGGAACTTGAAGCACAACAACTCCATAATGCTATCTCTCAGCCAATTTGCCGTATTGAAAGCCCAATAGAGTAGGTACCAACAACACTTCCAGAGAGAGAAGAACCCTCTGATCAGCAAGCATCCGTGTCTAATGCTGATCAGCACCATGCTTATGGACTACTGCCGGAAGAAAGGGACGATGATGCCCACAATTCACCCATCATGGAGACACATACAGAGGAGGTAGATAATGTAAGTTAGATGATATGATGTTATCAGACAAATATCAGGACTCTTGTGTAGTCCTGTCCAAACGTTTCGCAGCTTAAGCTGCGAATTATGTAATAAGCTGGTGGGTTGGTTATTACACAATTCGCATGCTGAGGTGCGAATTGTTAGGAATGTATAACATAGATATCAGGTCAGGATGCGAATCGTGCTCAACAATGATTAACTTATGCTTAACCCTTCCACCCTTTTGATTTTTTTTTATTTTTGTATGAAATAGGAGACCGAAAGACAACAACAACACCAGCAGAAACAACAAGACCAGCAGCAACAACAAGACCTGCAGCAACAATAATAACAACAGCAACAAGAACAACAACAACAACAACAACAACAGCAACAACAAGAAGAACACCCCCAGCAACAACAACAACAACAACAACAAGAACAACAGCAACAACAGCAACAACAACAACAAGAAGAACAACAACAACAACAACCCCAACAACAAGACCAAGAAGAACACAACCAGCAACAAAAACATGAACAACAACAACAAGAAGAACACCCCCAGCAACAACAACAAGAAGAACACCACCAACAACAACCCCAGCAGCCACAGGTTCAACACGAAGACCGGCAACAAGAACAACAACAACAAGAGCAACAAGGACAACAAGAACAACAACAGCAGCAACAGATAACCTTGGCGAAGAGAGAAAGGATAACTCAAGAGGTAGCACCTCAAGAGTCAGAACCTGTCCATCCCGGTGAGAAGACAGAACTACTCAGCCAGGAAGGACCATCCTTAGAAGACAAAACCACTTCTTCGGTGGAACCTCAAAGACCAACGGTGCTGTCAGCAAAGTCAGAATTGCTAAGCCAACGTCAAACTGTAGGCCCGGTAACAAATCAACTGCCAGCTCCAGAGTCCCACGATAACACAGTAGGTTTACTCGATGCTTTTGTTGATGGTATTTACACTCAAGTTTCACAAACATTTTTAAATGAAATTGATAATGTATATTACGATTCTATAATACAAAGGTCTTTGGAGAACATGTCGAAGGATGACTTTAATGATTTCTGCCGACACGATCCAGATCCTATGCCGAACAAGTCAACGGCAGTGGTTGTCGCTGACCGTGCGGTAAGGCCTACTTATAATGATTTCACATCATAACATAAGATTTGTGTCTAATGCTGATTAGGGTATTATAAACGAATATCAGGGTAGGATGCGAACTGTTCAGTGGAACCTCGAACAGTTCGCACCCTATCCTGATAGATACTAATAAATTTATTTAACTGGAACCTTACATTTCGCAGCCTAAGATGCGAACTGTTTGGACTCGTTTCACTTATAAATCATTGACGCCTTTCTACTTTTGATTTTTGTTATTTACTAAGCTCGAGCCCAGTAAAGAGATAGAGGAGCCAAGTTTTGCGCTACTGACACAAACGCAGCCTCAAGTGGCAGAGGAAGAAGAAGAGTTCGTAATTACAATACGAGAACCACCAGTATTAGAATACAGCGACTGGCCAAAGAAAACAAAAGTAACTAACCGTATCGATCTGGCAGAATACCAGAAAATACAGTTGGTTAAAGCCTACGAGAGTGACACCCCTAATCCAGTGGTATGGCAGTTACTAGAGTCCAAGTTTACATACAAAATCAGGGTGCAAGCGAGTGATGTCATGGCACTGCCTTTAGAACTGGAGCTGGACGTAAAGGTATCCAATTGTCAACCAATTTTATTTTCAATGTTTCAAATATGTATTCTATATTTAACATAAATCTACAACTCCTTTGTTAGCTTATCGATGCTTGGATTCGAAAGATGCTTGAAGAAGCAGACTACAAAGTTCCATGCACTAAAGCTAAAGGAGAGCATCACGACGCCGTACTGATTTCAGGCATGACTGCGGTAAGTTTAGCTCAGGTAAATTGAACAAAGTTCTCAGAAATGTTCTCACTTTAATATACTCTTGCTTGGATGCAACATCAAATGAAAGCAGGGTGGCAAGTGGAAAATTTGGTGGACATGGCTTTTAGGAAGGGGCGCAAAGATGCCAACATCATCATGGTTCCAGTGTGCACCGAGATGAAGGACAGTGTAAACCACTGGACGTTGCTCGTCATCGACATCGACGGCAGGACAATTTCAAACTACAATCCGCTTCTGCCTAAGCTTCATGCCACAGACACCACCACAAGGACACCTGCACTACTGGTAAATATTCAAAACTATACACTTAAATATGAACACATTTTAAGTATGCATGCTGCGAAATGAGATCTGGTATGCTGCGTATTGTGAGTAAATCACTTGTTTTTTCGCAGCCTATCCATAACTCAATTCGCAGCCTATCCATGTTGGATTTGTTGTCATACAATTCGCAGCCTAAGGTGCGAATTGTGTTGGATTCATTGTCATATAATTCGCAGCCTGAGGATGCGAATTGTATGTCACCAACTATTTTTGTTTTTGTGCATATTCCTAACACTAATTATTATACACAGATTAAATATTTGTTGGATAGAGGATTCCTACCCAAATATAATACAGGGTGGAAGGTAAAAGTGGAAAGAGGCATCCCACAACAAAAGCGAGGCACCGTGGACTATGGTGTCTTCGTCTGCAAATATGCAAGGGATATTATTGAGCATGGATCAGTGCAGAGAAAATACGATGCAGATATGGTAACTTCCTTCAGAGCAGAAATGTTCTATTACTTTTTAAATGACAAAGACCGCATCGCATATGGCTGGTTCGTGTATTGCTTGTAAATACATTAGTTGCTTGTAAATACATCTGTTGTAATTTTTAGTTTTTTTGTGCATACATAAACAAATTACATTTTCAGAAATTTGAATCTTCCTTATCTTATAGTTCGCATCATAACCTGATATATAATGGTTGATTATGATCCTGGTAGTTTACTCTGGTATGTATGAACAGTTCGCAACCTAACCCTTATGAACAGTTCGCAGCCTAACTTATCATCAAATAGTTCGCAGCCTAACCTGATAGATGGTTATCACTTCACACACAGTTCGCAGCCTGGTATCCCAGCTTAAAACCAGTTCGCAGCCTGGTGCAGAAATAAAAAATTAAAAATACAAAGTGGAAGGATACGAACAGGCTGTGGCTTATGCCTTGGTAAACGTTTTTTACATTGAGCACACAAAAAACAATCTAATCAAGTACATAATTCATTAAATGCTGATTGGACATGGAGGCTATGTAATGATTACCTCATTTCCCTATAAATTCCTCTAGTAACCAAAGGCTAACTTTACACCAAACTCTATATTTTTTTAAAAACACCTCTTCTTCTCTTCGAATTCAAACAGTCATGTCTTTTTCCACCACCACAACAACCACCTCATACTCAAACTCTGGTTCACTCGGTTCTCTGGGTGACTCCTGGTCATCCTTAACCGTTAACTGGAGTGATGAGTTGATCATGCCAGCAGTACCACCCCCCAGCCCAGTCTCCGTCTTCCAACTAGACATGTATGATGACTACTACTCTGCTGACTCTCAAACAGTGGAAGTTGTTCCACAGGTTGCTGCTAAACCTCAGCCAGAACAGGTTCCAATGCTTCCTGCTGCACCTCAGCCAGAAAAGGTGCAACCTCAAACGGCAGAGGTTCGAAACAACAAAAGAAAGAGGGAAGACGAAGCTGGTCCATCAAGGACAAAAATTTTAAGCATGATGGATGTAGATATTGAAGCTGAAGAGAAAGTGGAAGAGAAAGATAAAGTCGAAGACAAAGAGGAGAAAGACAAAGATGATCAGCACAAAGAGGAAACAGTTGGTGATGAATCCTCTACCAACTGCTAGAGTTGGTTTTTGTTTTTTGTTTTTTTGAAATGCAACTAACTAGCACCAGTAGCTTGTAGTGATATGTGTAAACAGTTGTTAGTTTCTGGAAATATTGTAATCCTCCTTTTTGTAATCCAACTTGTTTACAGAATTTCAATGATATAAATGATTCGCATCCAAATACATTTTGCACATCATTCGCATGTTAACCTGCTATATTACTTATTTTCAACCTTACTGAATATCCTGGTATTTTTATTAAATTATAATTCGCAGCTTATCATATGACAAATATCAGGACTTCTAATTGATCTCCATTCGCATCATAATTCTGGCCCTAATTCGCAGCCTATAATGCGAAACGTAAGATATGATAAATGTTTGATATGATTTTACCAGCGATTCGCATCCTGTTGGAATTTCACATAATTGTACATAATTCGCATGTAATCCTGATAGATGTTTGTAACAATACACCAACATATTGTACATGCTTCGCAGCATAGGATGCGAAATGCTTACAACTTCAATAGTAACAAATACAAAAACACATGAATGTACAAATGTTTAGTTTTCTGTACAGAACGATAACTATGCTACAAAAATAAATGTGATATGGCCAACCAGAATTGTCCTTAAACTGGAACATCACAAGTCCTCCGGTTATGGCCTGATTTCGAACATCGGCCACACCTTAACTTCTTGGTTGAGATTTCTCCTCTAGAAGGGATTCGCTTTTTCTTAGGCCTTCCGGAGCGTCTCTTAACGTTCGGAGGCAAAACTTCAACAAAATAAGGATCTTTAGCGTTGGACCCTTCGCCGAAATCAGTTATAGCTGGTATGCTGAAAGAGTAACTTTCCCTGTAATTCTTAACCGTAAAGAAGGGTTCTATTACAGTCAATGGATCTTGGTCGGTGTATTGTAATGCCGCTAGAGCATGAGCACATGGAAAACACTCTTGTTTCCATGATCTGCATGAACATTTGAAATCCAACAGATTAACAACAGCCACAGGATTCGAAAAGACTTCGAACATGGCGGAAGAGGACTTATGTACTACCCAACTTCGGCACATGTCAACATTCTGCTTTAGTTTCTTCTCGTACTCGGGAACCAAATTAGTACTCCAGCTGAGACCTTCTTCGTTTCTCCGTGAAACTTGAGTCATAAGCAAGACTCTAATCCAATCAATAAACTCAACAATTGGTAAGCCGCAATATTTTTTAATCTAATTGTTAAACGATTCAGCTGCGGTGGAAGCCATAGAGCCGTATCGCTTCCCTTGTACGTAAGCCTGAACATACTTTTCAGGGGGTAAATTTGCAAGAAAATCACTCATTCTCTCACCACCTTTACATAGAAAACCTGTTAGTATATCTTTAAAAAGCTCTTGACTGGGAGCATAAGCAAGACGGTGGAAGAAACTCAACATCTTTTTTTTATACTCCCTGTTAGTATGTTCCAGTTTGGCTTTCAAATTCTGCATGAGATGGAAATAACAGTACGCATGATAGCAGTTTGGATACAAGACAGAAACAACATTAACAATACCAGAATGACGGTCTGAAACAAATGTGATCTGGCGATCCAGCAAATGTGGTTTCAAACACCCCAAAAACCACATCCAATTGTCCCAATCTTCAATGCTAACTACACCAACAGCAACAGGGAATAGTCCTGGAAAAAGGCAGATCAAATAAACACTACAACAGTATACAAACGTTTAAAAATTGTAAACAATTCGCATGCTGTTCTGGAACAATTCGCAGCTTGTCATGCGAAATATGTTTGACATTTTAATTGCCCATGCAAACATTTCGCAGCTTGTCATGCGAATTGTTTGTGACAACTTTAAATAATACCTAACTCAAGCTGCGATGTAAGTACAGTTTACTTAGCATAATACCTAATTTGCAGCCTCAAATGCGAAATGTGAGGATCACAACACTGCTTAATTCGCATCACCTGCTGCGAATTGCATCAGCATTTTCACACAAAAACATCGTTCATTAATTAGATAAATGTAACTAACCGTTTTTTCCGTCCTTTGCTACAGCAGTGAGCAACGTACCCTTGTACTTGCCATATAAGTGGGTTCCATCGACAAACAACATTGGACGGCATGAATGAAAACCACTAAGGGACGAACCGAATGCTACAAAACAACGCTTGAATCGGTTTCCAACTGACAACTCCAACTGGCAGTCTGAAGTAATATCCCGGCTCTTCAAGCGTTTGAAGTATCCGCTTAGTAAACTAAAAGAACTTGAACTATCTCCAAAAACTCCCCTCCTAGCCTTCTTTAAAGCATTCTATGACAAACGATAAGAGATGTCAAGACCGTAATCTTGTTTGACAGTCGATTGTATGGTTTTGGCTGTCAACGAATGGCAGGTCCGGAGAGAATCCTGAATTTCCTCTGCAATCAAATATGATGTCAAATGCCTGTGCCGCTTATGCTTATGCTTCTGGGAGAAAACAGGACTGCAAGTATGGTACGGGACATACTTCTTGATCATCATAAGACCGGTGCTTGAGTCAATAGATGCATAAACCCTCCATTTGCACCCGCTTGTGAGCTTATTTTCACAATAAGTAGTGATCTTATTTGTTGTGTTGTGCAGGTATTTGAAAGAAAAACCATGCTCTAACGCAAACTTGCACAAATATACCCTCAGACCGGCAGCACCTTCTTCAAAAGCTTGACCCACTCCTATAATAGCATCAGCCCAACCGGCAGTAGCAAGTTGTTTTTTCCTCTGATCAGAATTAACTAAACCGTTACTACTCTCCCTGCTAACTAGTTGATTAAGAGATGGTTTACGTTTTACACCACAATCCTTACCACCAGAGCTCTTATCAACAGAACTTTTATTACCGGAACCCTTATCGAAGACGTGTTGTTCTATGAGAAAACTAACCCGTTTTAAACGCTCCAAATCAAGATATAACACCAACCCAACAAAATCATTCTGGTTATTAAAGAAACAATTAGTGTGATCCCCGCAGGAGTAAGTAATTAGGTACTCACCTGTGGCAAGCTCCTCCCATGTGTTCTCTACATAAGCTTGGATACTTTCGAAGCTTTCAAACTCTGTGAAAGGCACAATTGCAGTTTGGTGACCATATTTAAAAATACAAACTCGTGATTTAGACATCTCTTAACCTGGACAATACAAGTTATTTGTTATTAGTCACAAAAACTAGGTGCAAATTATTTACTAATGCATCAAACAATTCGCATCATATCTTGCGAATTGTGTATACCTACAACGATCTATTCGCATCTTGTCCTGATATTTATATGTAAAAAAGTCCTGATATTTGTTATTAGTCACAAAAACTATGTTCAAACTATTTACTGCACCATCAAACAATTCGCATCCTATCTTGCGAATTGTGTATATCTACATAGAGCTATTCGCATCATGTCCTGATATTTCTATGTAACACCGGTCCTGATATTTGTTTCGAAATACAATACTCTAACTAACCTAAAAACTCGTAATCTACACATTCAAGACAAAACTAAAGCACTACCAAATTAGAATATAACATCAGAAAACAAGGACATAACTATATAACGAACAATATTAACTAAACAATAACAGATCACTATAACAAAAAAAAACAGAGAAAAGCTCGAAATCAGGCAATGGCATCTAAAAACAGTAGAATAGAACCTATTCCAACAGAGAAAACGAATAAAAAACTTCGAAATCGGTAGGTAATTACCTAAAAAGCTCGCAACACGATTACTTGTAAGCTATAAGATTCCAAAAAGCGACGATCAACTCCTGTACGTATAAAACAGAGGTTAGACAGGTCTAACACAACAACCTACATAAAGAAACAAACCTTTAGCAGCTTCCGATCACCGGAAAATGTGATTTCAACCCAGCTCGTGGTGGTTGGTAGGGTTAGGTGGTTAGAACGGCTAACAAATTCAAATCTTCAAAAAGCTAGAAAAAATAGAAAGAAAACAGAAAATCTGGTTTATATAGTGGGTTAAGGGTAGTTAGGGTATTAAAATAAAATTAGGTTGTAAGTGACAATAAGGTAGTTGAGTTGGGTATTAAGTAACAATTGATCAAACCTTGGGTGGTAAGTGACAATTGAATAGTTGAGTGGGTACTTTAAGTACAATTTCCCATTTTTATATACGGAGGGTAATTTTTAATTACTTTAAAAGATTTGGATCAAGGCTATATTGGGATCCCTTTTAGCTATAATGAGAACTCAAAATTTTAAAAAAATTTATGTTAATGTGAATTAACCATTGTACCCTTCATATATAAAACCAAAGTTCTAACGAAAAACCAACTTTTTCTTCTTCTTCCTAAAGTTTTCTCTCTCTAACTAAACTAAATTTTTAAAAAACACCAAAAACCATGAATTTGAGCGATTTAAACGAAAAAGATTTGAGCTACAATATCACAAGAGAATTACTCAAACCTTTAGCACTAACACAAGCACTGAGAAGAAAATCAAGACTTTTTCCCGACGGGGAAAGACCAAGCTTGTCTTTAATAAAACGCAACAACTCCATCCCAAATTCCACATCAGTAGGTTCTATCTCGACAATCATAACGAAGACCTAACACACAAGATATAGTAAATTATTATAAATACAAAAATTATTTAGGTTTAGTTAATAGAGATGATTGTAGATGTAGAGAGACAAGATGAACAAACCTCATAAAAAATAACTTTCATGGCTATTTATTTCATCATCGTAGAATCTAAGTTTGAGTTTCTCCAACAAATTGAGAGTAGAACTCATTGACAGAGAAATCAAGTGAACAAACTACGTAATGGTAATCCACGTCTACGAAATCAACTGACGATTTTTCAATTTACCTTAAATTCTTGTGCCTTATACAGTATATTATAACCCTATAGCACCCACAAACCCAAATTTCATGATTATTTAATTCCCCTAATAACTGCAGAAGCATGTTTAACTCTCCCTTGAAGCTTCTTCCCCAAAATTAAAAAATCAAGAACCCTAATCCCTAAAAATTCATCCAAAATCAACAAACAACATACCAAAATGTCGACAATCACTAGACTAACAGTTATCTACAATTTATTTTCTAAAAAAACAACAACAATTAGATGAAAATTCGACTTTTCGGAAAAACCTATAACTCTAAATATCACTAAAAATACCTGAGTAAAATGTATAAAAATTACATCAATAAGTATAAGGATTCATACCTTGACGTGTTGTGAGTTCGGATTTGAGAAATGTTTTTTGGCCGATTTTGAAAGTTTTTTTGTGTGGAGCAGAGAGAAAAGAGAATTTTGGGCTGAAATAGAGATTTTTTATCAAGGGTAAATTGGTTATTTTGGGGTCTCATTATAGCAAATGAGGTCTCATTATAAAAGGGTCTCATTATAACCAAAAAGGGTCTCAAAATAGCTTTGCCCAAAGATTCGAGCCTTTATAGGTTATAATTGTTTTTTTTATAAAATAAAATTCATTAGCTCGAGAAAGGTCTAGATAAAAGCTTTACAATTATCCATCAATTTAAAATTTTGAGAGCCAAAACCACATATCTAAAATTTGATCTCAAAGTGAGGAAATGAATTTCATTTCCCTCCTAGCAACCAAGGCAATAGAGAGCCCCTCAGAGAATGAATTTTGAACAACTCAAAATCTATCCAAATCCACCAGCTTCTCAACGACCAAACTCTAGAAATTCAAATCTCGAAAAGCCTCAAGCGTCATCATCGACATCCTTGGTTCAACCCTTTGAAACCGAAACCAAAACGTGCAAAAAGAGAAGAAAGATATATGTGCAATTGTCAAAATCCGAGGTCAACCCCTCTAACTACTATTCATTCATCATATCTCCACTGCTGGATCCTCGAATCTGAAGTGCAGTGGCATAGCATTCCCTTGCAAATTTTTAGTCGCTTCGAACAACCCCCACAGGATCTCCAACTACATATTTAAAACACTGCTGAACTGTTGACACAACGCTGTACATCCTTGACAACCAAGACCTTCCAAAAATGGCGTTGTAACTTGTAGGACAATCCACCACCATAAAGAGCACTTGAACTTTCTTCTTGAAGGGTCCTTTTCCCAGACTTACCCCCCTCGAATTCTCCTATTACGCGTGCTGTCACACTAGTGAAACCAATGATTGTGCGCTCTGACTAAAAAATTCAAGGAGGATTGCGCATCTTCTCATATGTTTCTTTCAAAAGGACATTCGCATAACTCCCAATACCTATGAGCACGCGTCTAATTTCAACACCATCAACTTCTGCCCCAATAACTACCGCATCCTCATGCAGCCCTACAGTACCTCGCAAATCATCTTCATCGAACAAAATAAAAAGAATGTTATTCTCTCCATACAAATGAGTGGACATTCTTCTCTAAATCTGAGTTGTTAAATTGACAACATATCTTTTCCTCGAACTATTGGTACTACCATTCATCGAATCACCCCCCAAAATGGCCAATGACTTGAAATACTCACACAGACTTCAAACATGTCCTTTCTTTATTGGCTCTTCGACCGCTATCAAAATAAATCTATCTGGATCCATATCCAGATACTCTGAGGAAACATCAAACTCATCAGTCTTTGAATCTAGAATCATTGAATTTTCAGCTTGCACATTTGGGTTGGCTGGCTGTGAATTCGATGCTAGAGTCTTCGATGCGTTTCCCTCTGACTTCACACAAGTCAACAGCTTTCCATTCTCAATCAAAATTTGGAATTATTTTTTCAAAGCAATACAATCATTAGTGTCATGTCCAATGTTATTGTGGTATCTACAAAATTTATTGTTCCGCTCCTCCCTTGGCCTGTTGATTGGTGCAAGCTTCCAGAAATTTACATAGCTTTATAAAAAATTATGACTATGCTTTCAGTCAAAACCGCATAATATTCAGGCTTTATCTACTGATTCGGATTCGGTCTATTGTTGTTGTAAGATGGGGCTTGATTTGAACATCCCTTGGTTTGAGGTGGTAAATTTTTATTCCTCGGACGCGCTTGCTGCTTAGCATTTGAAGATTGCCTTTGGTTATGGGACACATATTCTGAATTCTTTGGAACGTTAACTGCTCCTCTTCGTACTATAGTTGATTCTTCAAATTTGATTTGATCTTCAACCTGTGCCATTAATGCTCCAAAAGTTAAAGCTCTCCTTTTCGTTGTCTCATTAGCCAGGTTCCCTGGCAATAACCCTTGGCGAAAAGCTGCCATTCCACCGACTCTTCACAGTTATCCAAACTTGCTTTTGTCAAAACAAATCGTTTCGTGTAATCTTTAAATTTTTCTACAGCTGCTTGCTTTCATTGGATAAATGTATCACCATTTGCTCTCATTTTTTTTGCTACCAACAAAATACCTTCGAAAAGCAGTATAAAAATCTCTAAAAATTTGAAATGGATCCCCTTGGAATTCAATTGTACCATTTCAAAGTTGTTCCCTTAAAAGTCTGTGAGAACGCCCGACATACCAGCCTGTTGTCGTCCTTGAAATTCATCATATAATTTTTGAATTGCTCGATGTGATAATCCAGATCCTGAATCCCATTGAACTTTTCAACATTTGCAATATCAAAACGCTTCAGAAGCGTAATAGATCTGATTTCACTTGTCAATGAAGAATTCCTCTAGTCGACACCTTGAACATATTGATCTTCAGTTCCCATGACTACATATAAATTCTGATCATCCTCATCATACTGATTCAATGTGTTTCCTTCACACCAATTAGAGTCTCTCAAACATCGAGGTATATTATTTCTTCTAGATATGTGCTCTTTCTTATATTTTCGAGGTTGTCCCATTTCTTCTTTCGAAGAACCCCTATACCTTTTAAAACTTGAGCCAAAACTCTCAACCTCCTCGTCACTAGATGTGACACACTTTTTCTCATCTTTCTTTTCTTTCCGAGAAGAGTGATACTGTTTTGGAACTTTGAAGTGCGCCTTCTTCTGCGCATTCCTGATCTGACGATCATTGCAAGGTCGATCAGATTGGTTTCCAACTTTAGTTTGCTCCTTCATTTGTTTCACTTTGGAGTTCAGCTTTTCCGAGTGGACTTGTTCCCTTTGTTCATATTTATTATTCAAAGAACTTATCTTATCCAATAACTGATTCATTCGTACTTCTATAGCAGATTGAGTTTGGTGGATCAGAACAGATCCTTCTGGCCTATCATCTGTCCTCTGCAAATCTTCTCTTAATGTCTCGATAGCTGATCGAACCAACAGACTGCTTTTTGGATTCATCACAAATTTTAAGATCGATGAAATTTGAACTAGTAAAATAGACAATGATTGTCAATCGTCCCCAGTGAAGTCGTAAACATGAGAAGTAAAGTTTTTAAAGAGAGAAATAAATTATATAGAGAGAAATTCAAAGTGTGCAAGTATTCTAACTCAGAAATCCAACCATTTTATTAGTTCAGCTTTGGCCTTTATATAGAGGCGTAAATAATTAGCTTACAACTAAAACCAGTTACATAAAAAGGGTAAATTGCACTCTTAGTCCTTGACTAAAATACATATATCTGAATTTCTCCTCTAACTTTACCATCTGTTACATAACATTTTATTATTTACACTTTAGTCCTTCAATTTCCATTTTCTTATCAGATACTATTGTTGATAGTATCAACACCGTTAGTAATAAACAACAAGCTTTTTGGACTCAAAAGTTAAAATCATTAATAATTGATAAATAAAATGAAAATAGTGTTGGTAATATTTTTGATAGTATAAACACTATTAGTAATAAACAACAAGCTATAAATTATAGTCTAATAAACAACTAAATTATCAAATTCTACTAAGTATACCACCATAGATAAAATATATGAGTCAAGCCTTGAAATCATAGAAGCTTTACACTCCATACATGTTGGAAATAGATTCAGCTCTTTGAATGACTATTCTGATGAAGATCAGACTAGTTACTCTCATAAACAAACTTTAACTGGTAGCCTACCCATTACACCAACTCAAACCCAAACTGGTATAAATTTGGACACTTCTGATATCACTCCTAAAAGAATTAAAAAAGACAAGAATAAAGTTTATAATAATCTTAATCTCCTTCAGAAAATCACAAAAAACCTCAATAACACTAGTTCCAAAAGACTATAAAAATATTAAATTGGAACTCTGGAAGTATTGGAAACAAAAACACTATTAGAAAATTAAAATATATTCTTAAAACAGAAGTCATAGATTCCTTACTCTACATGAACCTATGATTTCTAATAAAAAGCTTAATACAATCTTAAAAACTCTAGGTTTTCATTAAGATTTTTCTAATCTAAACAACAAAATATGGGTTTTATGGAAAGATAATTATATTGTGGATGTTAGTTGCAACCATGAGCAACTCATCCATATGAATATTCATCATATCAATAACAATAAAATATGTATGGGTACTGTAATATATACTAAATCTACCAGACTTAACAGACTTCCCATTTGGGATATATTGAGAAATATCTCTAATTGTTATGGGAGATTTTAATTGTGTTACTAAAACAACTGAACAATTAACTTGCACTATTTTGTGTTTAAGAAGTCTTGATGACTTCAATAATAAAATTTTAGACTGAAATCTTAATGATGTTGGCTTTGTTGGCTCTCCTTATACTTGGTCTAATAAAAGAAAGTATAAAAGACTTGATAGAGTTCTCATAAGCAATCAAATGAACAACTACTTTGGTAACATTCAGTTTAAGAATTAGGCCAAAATTTGCTCTAACTACTGCCCTATAACCATATCCATCTTAAATAACTCTATGAAACCTAAAACTTCATTACGATTTTTAATTATGTGGACTATTCATCCTAATTTCTACCAAATACCCAAAGATTTGGCAACAGATTAAAATGTTGAAAGACTTTATTAAAACCTGGAACCATGATACCATTAGAAACATTACTATACCTAAAGTAGAGTATGAAATTATCTTTATAGAAAATATATACCAAATATCTAACAATGTTGAGGATAAGTCTAACTTATCCAAGCACAATGGTAACCTCTCTTTTCTCTTGAAAATAGAGAAATATTTTTGGGAGCAAAAGAGTTGTTTAAATTGGATTCAAAATGGGGATAAAAACACAATTATGATTCATACTTATGTTAAAAAAAGGCATAAAAGAAACAAAATAACTCGAATCCTTCAAGATAGTTTATTGATTGAAGATAACACAAAAATCAGTGAATCCGCTATCACCTACTCCAAAGATTTATTAACTAATTCTCAACATGTGGACCAATTTTATAAATCTCTAAATATTATACCAAATGTTATCACTGATAATGAAAATCAATTTCTTATAAAACCTCTCACCGAAATTGAGATCTATCACGCTGTTAAGAATCTTAAAACTAATAATGTAGTTGGTCTTGATGGTTTTAATGCATATTTTTATCAAAATTGCTTCCCTATCATTCATAATAATCTTTGTCTTGCTATCCAAGATTATTTTAAAGATAAATCTTCCCTAAAGGCATATATTCCACAACTATATGCTTTATCCCCAAATCTGAAAAACCTAAGGCAGTGGAAAACTATATGTCTCTTAGTCTTTGCATTGTCTTTAACAAACTTATTTTCAAAATAATAAATGATAGGTAATGAACTTGCTTCCTAAAATTATTTCCCCTGAACAAAGAGGATTTGTTCACGAGAGAAATATCCATGATCACATACTCTTTTCTTAGAAGCTTATCTATGATATAAATAAAAATTTTAGAGGTAAAAACATCATATTAAAGGTTGACATGACCAAAAAATTTGACAATATCTCTTATAGTTTTATTTTAAATGTCCTTAAAGCTTTTTTTATTTCAAAATAAATTCAATAATATTATTAACAATGGTATCACCTTTGCTTTCTTCTCCATTATGATTAATGGAGAATCGCATGGCTACTTTAAAGGGCTCAATGACATTAGACAGAGAGATCCATTATCTCCCAACCTCTTTATAATTACAGAAGAATACCTCATTCAAGGTATTAATCTGCTTTTTAATGGATACAACCAAATGGGATACATTACTAGAAGTAATCTCATCATCAATTGCCTATAATTTGTTGATGAGTTTGTTATCTATACAAATGGATCTGGGAACAATATTAACAGACTTCATATATTTTTTAAACCTGTACCAAAAATTATATGGCCAGTATATTAACAAAGACAAATCTAGCCTCATTGTATCCTCAAACATGAATTACCAAAGAATCAAGCTATTAGTAGATATAAATGGTTTTAAAATAATCCCCCCTCTTAAGTATTTAGGTGTTCCTATTCACAATAGCAACAAATCCAATCTCTATGATGATAACGTTAACAAAGTTAGATCTAAGATCAATGAATGGGATACTAGATCCCTTTATTTTGGTGGTAGACTCGTCATAATTCAATATATTCGAATGACCATTCCTCTTTATCATATTAGTATTGCATAATCCCCAACACTTTCTAGAATAGAAAGTCTTAGGAACAGATTCTTATAGGGCTATAAAGACACAACTAAAGCCCTGATTTGGACTAAGTGGCAGACCTTATGTAAGCCTTACAAAGAAGGTGGTTTAAAAATATCATAATTTTTTCTAATATTCAAGCCATTTTTTTTGTAAGCTTTGGTACAACTTTTGTGAAAACATATCAATTTGGGACAAATACATGAACTCGATCTACATCAAAAACCTTGATCCTCTGGAAATCAACCATAACACTAAAGAATCCATAAATTGGAGAAGATTACTCTTCTTCAAGGACACTGTTGAGCCCTTTATTTATTGGAATTTAGGAAAATGGAACATTGATTTTTGGCTAGACAAATGGCTTGACAACAAAACATCAATAAGGCTCTCTGACATTATTAATAATTAGTATAATTACAAATTTAATAGAGTTAATAACTTTTGGTCTGATAACAATTGGAATTTAGATATCCTTAACTCTCTTGTAACTCCAACTAAGATCAATAAAATTGTTAAATTTAAAATGAATAATCATACTGATGATAAAATTCTTTGGTCTCTTGACAGCTTTGGAAACTTTTGTACCAAGGTAACCTGGATCACCATCAAATGTAAAGGAACACTTTATAATTTTTTTGCAAAGATTTGGAATCCTATAACCCCTATAAAATATTCCTTCTTATTATGGAAGCTCTTGAAAGGTTGGATTTGAGTGGATTCTAACTTTCAAAAGAGAAAGTTTTATATTGTTTCTAAATGTCAATTATGTAACGTCAGTGAAACTCCCAATTTATTTATTTGTTAGTTGCCCTTTAATTTGGCCCATATGGAATCATATTGCTGCATTATCTAACGTGTCTATTTTGCTACATTATCTAACGTGTCTATTTCCAAATATATGAACATTCATCATCTAATTAGATGCTGGTTTTGGTCCACTTTAAAAACATTACACATTAGACATATTCTCCCTTCAGTTATCTGTTGGTCTATTTGGTATTTTAAGAAGCAAATTAAGCATAATAATGCCTATGTTTCTCATACAGATATTTTATATTTTTTTTCATCAAATCTTATCTAAGTTAGATAATGTTAAAATACTTAACAAAAAAACTTGGACTGGTAATCATCACATTGCTAATAAACTTGGTTGCTTCTTTCACTATAGTCCCAATATACCAACTGTCATTAAATGGATTAAGACTAAGAACAACAAACTTAAATTGAACACTGATGGTTCTTGCCTTTCAAATGGTGAGTCCAGCGGTGCTGGAATTATAAGGGATTCAAATGGTAAGGTAGTTAATGCCTGGTAGGGTTTATGGTAAGCAATCCCCCCATTACTGAATGCACGGCTATTTTAGATGGTTTACTTATTTGGAATCAAAATGATATTAAAAATGTTGATATTGAGACTGATTATGTCGTTCTTATTGATATGATTACTAAAAAAAATAGTCCCTGGTTTTTAGCACTTATCTTAAAATGTTGTAGAAATCTCATTATGTCCACTATGTCCATCAAATTAATATCAAGAGTCCAAAATCAAGCAACTGATTGGCTTGGAAAATGGACTCTGAAATGCAAGATGAGAATGGACCTTACTACCACCCAAATTCCTAGCTCATAAATGCCATAATATTACTTAAAAGTCTGAATTGTAGTTACTTAAAATTTGATTAATTTCTCGAATGGATAGAGGTCTGACTATATCAAAACTCTATTAACTTGCTTGTATTTTGATCCAATGTCTGAACAAAACCATCTTAAAAATTCTACAACGAGGAGATTGAAATCAATTGGAGGAGGAAGCAAAATTCTAAATGTTGTTTTTCCAAAAAATTGATCATCTCTTTTATAAAAGATTGTTTTTAGCAAATTTCATTATGAAATTATTTTTTTTTCTTCCCGAGATTTAAATGTACTTAACATGATTAACCTATTTTAGTCTTAATTTTATATTTCAAAAAAAAATTATGAAAGAAAAAACAACCTTTCAATAAATAAATAAGTTATTATTCCCATATATTTTTTAGTAGGTCTAAGATATCAATTATAATAACATTTTCATTTGTTCAACTATTCCATTCTTTTTCTGATGGTCATTTTTGGTATAGAATCAATAGTTTCATAGAGAATTGGAAACATTACACCCCAAAAGAAAATGTTTGGATACCTAAAATAATTTGTGACTTCTTGCACAAGTAATACACACAGCTCAACATGTATTGGCCCCTAAAGTTCATACAATGACATTTCTCCGAAATGCAATAGTTCGCTGCATATAGAGCGACTCCCCAGAATTTGGCAGGATGGTTTGTTCTATAAATCATGTCAATACTTTTGATTAGTTCCATATCCTCTCTTTTAACAAGACCGGTCTTGAATGCTTACTTCAGTAAGTGTTTCCCCAACCTCTGCTTCATTCTTGTAATCAACAACACAGTCAAAATGGTGATAACCAATGTTGATGGCGTTGATGATTAGGTCTCTGATTGTGTTCGGTTCCATACGACGGGCAGCAACATCTTGAAACCATCGTTTAAAGTTTTTGCCGCCATTGTTGTGTCTTTTCTTTCAAATTTCTTCTTATTCTTTCTTAAGTCGACACTATTTTTCAACTATTCCATCATATTTTTATCAAATGTATCAAATTAGGGAAAGTCCTATGATCCTAATTCAAACAACAAGATCGTAAAACATGATATAAAAATCATTTTAGTTTCCACGTATCTTCCTCAAATCAACTAAAACCCTAGTCTCTACATTCTAAAAAAAAATGGAAAAAAAATTCCTTTGCACACTTTCGCTCTCGGTCTTAATTCAATTTCTTGAAAGCTTAGTAACAATGTTGGATTCTAGTGGTGGATCGATGGTAAAAAAAAAACACAGAAGAATTCACTTTGCAATATTTTTAGATCCAAAAACTGATAAAAAAAACCGAAACCAACACGAACAAAATAACGAATCTTGAAACATATAAGTTATTATTTCCATATGAGTTTAATTAATTTTGATGAAATAAAAAAAGTCATTTAGCCTTTTAAAGCTCTAATTATTACCATATTCATCAATTTTGTTTTCTAACGTTATCCTCATTTTTGACACAATCGATAACTCGTAATAAGAATAGTTTCTTAATTAACATCTGGATCGTCCTCGATTCCATTTCTTTCGAAAACATCAAATTTCTCAGATCTCTAATGGAAGTTGACAACGGAGAGGATGATCAATTTTTCGAGGTCCCCGAATTCTTGCCGATAAAAGATCAATACAGCACTGAACAACCTGAATCCGAATCTTCAATTTCACCTCTCCCTTCTTCCGCCATCGGTCTCCGGCGCCGATCGATTTCCCGCCGAGAATTATACGGAAAGGAATCCAAAGATACTAGTTCCTTATCGTCGGTCTCCGAAACAATTCAATTCGACGAGAAAAGAAGCACCAGGCAAAGAAAGATAGAGTCACCTCGTGATGGGAAAGTAGAGGGGAAGGATTTGGAGACAGCCGAGTCAACTCATTCCCAAATTGACTCGGTTGGAGTTCACAGTAGCTTGAACGAAGGTAAAATCGAGCATTCCTCGGTTGTCACTACTGCTTCAAGCGAGCTCGTCGATGAGAATTCTTCGCGGACATGGTTGGTTTTTACAGCTGATTTGATCATTAAAGCTGTTCTTCTTCAATTCGGTTTGTTAATTTCTTTGATTACATCTCCTTTTTCTGCTGTGTACTACTCTTGCATGTTTATAGCTAATCCTTTTGGAACGCTGAGGAATTGTTTCGACTTTTGGTCCACAAAGTTATCGAATTTATGCAATGTAGTTGTAAGCAAGGTGAGCCCCTTTGTAGATGAGTGTTTTAAGGAGCATATCTCGATTTTAGAGTTTGTGTCAAGATTCGGATGGGGTATCTTCTGGGCGGTTTACGTCTGCTTGGTGTTGTGTGCTTTGTTGGTTTCTTCGTTTGTGTTGGGTGGGCTGATAACGAGCTCTTTGGTAGAGAGGCCGATTTTGATTAGAGAGAATTTAAATTTCGATTACACCAAGAACAGTCCAATTGCATTTGTCCCTATATTTTCATGTGCTGGTGTGGATCCTGATGTGATGTCTACGGACAATGTGGAGAAGATATTGGATATTCGTGTGGTTCCACGAAATCACAAGTTGCGGATCTTTGTTTCATTGACACTGCCAGAGTCGGAGTACAATAAAAAGCTTGGAATTTTTCAGGTATTCTGTTTATGTTATCTAAATACACCAGGAAGGAACTATGATTTGAGATTTTAGTGCTGTCGATTTCGTGGCATAGTGGAGTCGGGTTGGGTAAAAAAAATGCATAACCCAAACCATTGCCCATTGATTTCGTTGTGAGTTTGTGTCAACCCTGCATTCCATCAGGTCCTAATACAATTGTTATTGTCGTGTTTATGGGTTGAGTTCAGATTAAATATTTTGTTGAGCTGCTAATTGTGTATTGTATTATTTGTATATCTGAGTCCAACTATCTAATCCTTCTAAGAGTGGGAAATCAGGTTTTAGCCTCTCAGAAGTACCAATTATTTTACCTGTCATATTAATCACCCAACTTTGCCTAGTTGTTTTTGGTACTTTCTATAATGGCTTAAATGATATTAAGATGACCTGCTCATTTTATTTGAAGGTTCGAGTGGACTTCGTATCTGCTAATGGTAGAACCCTAGGCAGTTCAAGACATCCGTGCATGTTAAGATATATAAGCCAGCCAATCCGACTCCTGCAAACATTTCTCAAGATGGCTCCTCTTATCACAGGCTATGTATCGGAAACCCAGACTCTAGATCTCAAGTTCACAGGTTTCACCGAGGGAGATGTCCCGACTTCTTGTTTAAAGATAGTGATCGAGCAAAGAGCCGAATTCAGATCCAGTGCTGGTGTTCCTGAGGTATATGACGCATCTCTAGTCCTCGAGTCAGAACTTCCTCTATTAAAAAGGATTATATGGTATTGGAAGAACACATTATTTATATGGATTAGCATCAGTTTATTCGTTACGGAGTTGTTCTTTTCTCTACTATGTTGTAGTCCTTTGATCTTACCTAGGTCTAGGCAGAGGGGTGGATCTGTAACCGATACTTCAACCCGGTATAGTTTATCTGATCAGTGACGAATAAAGTAGTGAGAAATACCATGCCTCTGATCGGCTAATACCTACACTGCGATGGGACTTATAGTTTCTACGCAGACTTTTAATTCGCACACCATAGTGTTCATGTAGGTAGGGGTGACAATATTTCGGTTATCAGTCAGAACTGGAATTGGTCAAACCCTTGTAATATCTTATAATATGTCAATCCGAAACCAGCTGAGATGCCAAATTTGAACACCTATGTTGTGTTTGAATCCAAACCCGGGCTTAAATTTATGAATAAAACCCGGACCTGACCCAAGTTTGTTACCTTTTTCTTCCGGATTTTGTGTGTGTATATAATTTGTAAGTACTTGTTATTTTATTGGAATTTTCCGGATTTATCATTTTTCAATGTTTGAGAATCTAAATGATTTGTCCGAATACGATCCAAGATCTAATCCAGATTTCAACGGGAGCATATTTTTGTGTGAATGTCCAAAGTGCTTAGATCTATCTTTTTTGGTGAGATCTCACATATTTCTTTTTTAGTTAAAATTGAAAACCCTAAAATATCATTAAAGATCCTAACTAATTACATGAAGAGAATGACCTTGTTATGGGGGTGTGGTTGCCCCAGAGCCAAATTCTGATCGAGAGAAGAGACTGACCGTGTTAGGCAGGGTTGTAGTGCTTAGGCAGGGTTGTAGTGCTTATGGGTTGGTATGAACAGAGGTGGGTGTGGAGAACTGTTCGTTAGAGTTGGGTCAACTTTAGGAAAATAAAAATAAATATTTTAGTATTAATTGTTGTAACTGCTATAAAGTAATATAAAAGGTGAACCAAACTGATAAATAAGATATATTTTTTTAAGATATTTTTTTTTAGAAAGACAATACTTTTGATATGGTATCAGAGCGCAACTGATTTTTTTTTCGTAGAGTTTTTTGGTGGTGAGTTTTTCACGTATTTTGGATGGTGAGTTTTTTTTTCTTTTCTGAATTTCGAGAGTATTTGGGGATTTTTAGTTTCAGATTTTTCTGAATTTCGAGAGTATTTGGGTAGTGAAATGTTTTTTTTTCTTTTGAGAATTTGGGGATTTTAGTTTTATTTCAGATTTTTTTGTTCTCGTGGATCTGTTTTCTTGGTTACATCATGCCACTCGATAAATTCGAGCCGTTTCATATTAAATTTACGGGGAAAAAATATTCTGCTTGAGAAATTCAATTTCAATTGTATGTGAAAGGAAAAGAATTACGGGGTCATATTGATGGGAGTGATCCTGCCCCTCTAGATGCTAATGCTTTGTCCAAGTGGGAAATAACAGATGCTAGAATCATGACTTGAATTCTTAGTTCGCTCGAACCTCATCTTGTTCTCACCTTGAAGCCCTATAAAACCGCTGCTGGTATGTGGAATTATCTAAAGACAATTTATAATCAAGACAACTCTGCTAGAAGATTTCAATTGGAGTATGAATTGGCTAATTACACTCAAAGAAGTCTTTCCATTGAAGCATATTTTTCAGGTTTTCAAAACCTTTGGGCAGATTATTCAGATATAATTTATGCCGATATTCCTGCTTTAGCTCTTTCTGCTATTCAGACGATGCATGCAACCAGCAGACGAGATCAGTTCTTAATGAAGCTACGACCGGATTTTGACATCACACGGTCTAATCTGATGAATCGTCATCCTGTACCATCTTTGGATGCATGTTTGGGTGAACTTCTTCGTGAGAAGCAGCGAATGATAACTCATGCATCTATTGAACATCAAGCTAGTATCAATACACAGGTTCCGGTAGCTTATGCAACACAAGCGAGAAATAAAAATAGAGACATGCGTGCCATCCAATGCTATAGTTGTAATTCTTTCGGCCACATTGCTCGGGATTGTCCCAAAAAGGTCTGCAACTACTGCAAGAAACAAGGGCACATCATCTCTGCTTGTCCCACTCGACCTGAACGACGACAAGGTACTGCTTATCATGCCTCCACTAGTGCTTGTTCTACTGCATTGCCTACTGCCTCGCCGATTGTTCATGTTCCTTCTCCAACAACAAATCCAAACACACTTACTCCTGAAATGGTTCAACAAATGATAATTTCTGCTTTTTCTGCTTTTGGACTCTTAGTTAATCCAAAACATTATTCCACACCATGGTATTTCGATTATGGAGCCTCAAACCATATAACAAATACCGTTGTTCCTCTGTCTATTGTTAAAAAATATGATGGAGATCTGAAAATTAACACTGCTGATGGTCATTCTGTTCCTATTAGTGCTGTTGGTGATCTTTCTTCCACATTCACTAATGTTTTTGTGTCTCCTGACCTCTCCACAAATCTTATTTCTGTTGGTCAATTGGTTGATAATAATTGTCATGTCACTTTTTCTCCTTCTGGTTGTGTTGTGCAGGATCAAGTGTCGGGAAAGATGATTGCGAAGGGTCCTAAAGTAGGACGACTCTTTCCATTATATAAGTCTCATTCCATTGATATTCCTAGTTTTTCTTTTTCGTTTGCTTGTAATGTTGTTGGTCCGCGAAACCAAATGTGGCATAGACGTCTAGGTCATCCACATTCTGATGTCCTTCGTACTTTGGTTCATTCTGGATTATTGGGCAATAAAATAAGTTCTTCTCATGATCTTTCTTTTGATTGTACATCATGCAAACTTGGTAAAAGCAAGGTTTTTACCTTTTCCTCATCATGCATCTCGTGCTTCACAATGTTTTGATGTTATTCATAGTGATGCTTGGGGGATTGCACCCATTATTTCTCATGCACACTACAAGTATTTTGTTACATTCATTGATGATTTTAGTCGTTTTACTTGGGTTTACTTCCTTCGGGCTAAAGCTGAAGTTTTTTCAGTTTTTAAACGCTTCCTTGCATATCTTGACACTCAATTTTCTGCCAATATAAAAGTTTTACAATCTGATTCTGGGGGTGAATACATGTCACATGAGTTTCAAAACTTTCTTCAAAATAAATGGATTCTCTCTTAGAGTTCTTGTCCTTCGACACCACAACAAAACAGTGTGGCTGAGAGGAAAAATTGGCATATTCTTGATGTGGTAAGAACTATTTTACTTGAATCATCTGTTCCTCCTCGTTTTTGGTGTGAAGCCCTTTCTACTGCTGTTTTTTGATTAATCACTTACCTTCTCCTACATTAAATCACGTTTCTCCTTTTTATAAGTTGTTTGGTCATTCTCCTTCATATTCTAATCTTCGTACCTTTGGATGTGTTTGTTTTGTACACCTCTCTACTCATGAACGTCATAAACTTACAACTCAATCTGTAAAATGTGCTTTTCTTGGTTATGCTATTCCTCATAAGGGTTATGTTTGTTATGATCCTCATGCTCGTCGTTTTCGGGTGTCTAGGAATGTGATTTTTTTTGAAAATCAATATTTTTTTCCATCTCATGGTGATCCACCTCATGCATCTTTATCTCTCATGCCAAGTTTTTCTGATATTCCAAAATCTATAGAAAGATTTAAACCTGGTTTTGTATATCGACGACGTAGTCGAGATGAGTCTGGTCCCACTACTGTGATCTCTTCTAATATTGTCTCGACGCCTGATCCTACTCTTGATTCCACAACTCTTCGTCGATCTGCTCATCCTTCTCGACCTCCTGATAGGTATGGTTTTTCTTCCCCCGTCTCTCTTGTAACTACTTTATCTAGTATTTCAATTCCCACTAGCTAAAAACAAGCCATGGAACATGAGTGTTTGCAAAACGCAATGCAAGTAGAACTTCAAGCACTTGAGGAGAATCATACATGGGATATTGTTCATTGTCCTCCTACAGTTAAACCAATTGGGGGTAAGTGGGTTTTCTCTGTGAAACTACGTTCTGATGGCTCTTTGGAGCGATATAAAGCCCGTCTTGTAGCTATGGGTAATAAACAAGAATATAGGATTGATTATGAGTAGACATTTGCTCTTGTTGCCAAAATGACCACCGTTCGAAGCATTTTGGCTATTGCTGCTTCACAATCGTGGCCGTTGCATCAAATGGATGTTAAGAATGCTTTTCTTCATGGAGATCTTCAAGAAGATATTTACATGAAGCTTCCATCTGGTATGAGTACTTATTCTCCTCATGATGTCTGTAAGTTAAGGCGTTCCTTGTATGGGCTCAAACAAGCACCTCGAGTTTGGTTTGAAAAGTTTCGCCGTACACTTCTTTCTTTCAGTTTTGCCCAAAGTCAATATGATTCTTCTTTATTTTTCCACACATCTACATCGGGTATAGTCCTTCTCTTGGTTTATGTGGATGATATTATCATCACCGGTACTGATTGTAGTTTGATTACTAAGCTTCAAAAATAGTTGCATGCAACTTTCCATATGAAAGATCTTGGCCAACTTACATACTTCTTAGGATTAGAAGTTCATCGTCGGGCTAATGGTATTTTTTTGAACCAACAAAAGTATATTCAAGATCTTATCACTTTGGCTGGTCTGGAGGATGCTTCTTCAGTTGATACTCCCATGGAGGTAAATGTCAAATTTAGGAAAAATGAAGGGAACCTTTTGGATGATCCTACTCTTTATCGGCGCTTGGTTGGGAGTCTTATCTACTTGACAACTACGGGCCCTGATATATCATATGCTGATCATCAAGTCAGCCAGTTTATGTTCTCTCCTCGATATCTACACCTTGCTGCAGTTCGACGCATCATTCGCTATCTTCAAGGCTCGTCTACATGTGGTTTGTTCTTTCCAGCTGGCTCATCTCTTCAACTTGTTTCCTATAATGATGCTGATTGGGCTGGATGTCCAGATACACGTCAATCTACTACAGGCTGGTGTATGTTTTTAGGCGACGCTCTAATTTCTTGGAGGTGTAAGAAACAAGATCGTGTTTCTAAATCCTCTACCGAAGCTGAATATCGTGCCATGTCTAGTGCTTGTTCCGAAATTGTATGGCTACGCGGTCTTCTTGAGGAGGTTGGATTTCCTCAAACAACTTCTACCCCTCTTCATGCTGATAACACTAGTGCCATTCAGATTGCCACCAATCTTGTTTTTCATGAGCGCACCAAACACATTGAAGTTGATTATCATTCCATTCGAGATACTTTGGGAAAACGGGTGATATCTCTTCCTCACATCTCTTCTGATCTCCAAGTGACTGATATTTTCACCAAAGCTATGACTCGTCAGCGGCATCAATTTCTTATTGGAAAATTGTTACTGGTTGACTTACCAGCATCAATTTGAGGGAGGGTGTTACAGGAAATAAATTAGATTAATATCTAATTTATTTAGTATAATATATAATTAGTATAATATATATTCTAGTATATTTATTTAGTCAAATATTGAGTTAATATATCGTAGTATAATATATATGATAATCAATTATAGTCAATAGTCTATCTCAATTTTAGGAAAATAAATATTCTAGTATTAATTGTTGTAACTGCTACAAAGTAGTATAAAAGGTGAACGAGACAGATAAATAAAATATACATTTTCTGAGAAAGACAATACTTTTGACATATAATTTACGGATGTTGTGTGTAGTTGTGTTGTATATTTAAATGAGTTGCCCAACGAGGTCAGTTATGTGGTCGATAAATACCCATTTTGCTATTTAGTTTGCAAATAATTGCATGTTAGTAGTATGGACATATACGCATATTTGTTTTATGGTTATTTGTTGTTTGAAAGAAGGCTTATGGTTTAAGGGAAGTAATAGGGTCCGCATACACTTGTTTGTATAATCGATATTTGTTGTAAATTGTATCAACTCTTTGTGTGTTAGTATAAAAAATATATAATTTCAGTCGTTTATTGTACAAATTTCAGCTTGCTAATTGTAGCAAGTAATTTTAGCTTGGACGTCTTCGAATAGGATCGGGTTAGCATTCGTAGCCGACTACATGTACATTTCGAGATATTGTAGGTGCACCGAAGATACAAAACGAAGAGTTGCTACATGCATTTTGGGATATTATAGGTGCACCAAAGATACAAAGTGAATTATCTCTTGGGTGTTTTTACGCGTTTCTACACAATATCATAAATGTCGCACCTCCAGCGAATTATCTCTTGGATGTTTTTTACGCGTTTTTACACAATATCATAAATATCGCACCTCCTCCATGGTGATCAGGCTAAGATAAAAAGATTAGTGTTTTGTTTAGAAACAAGGTTCTAAGGCCGTGCACAATGTCACACACCATGATGCTCATATGTAAACGAAGCACGCTTGTTGGATGGACACTAGGTCCCATTAATGCATAATTTGACGTTCAAACTCGGCAGCCACACAATATTATGTTATACTCGAAATGATGCAAACCAAGGAGATGAATACATTGATCATACCAATAAATATATAGATGACAAGACTAAAAACCAAACAATTAAAAAAAATATACTTAATGGGCTAATTCAAATAGTTGTGCTACTAGTTCTAATAATACGATGGTGGGCTCAAAACCAAATCACACTATTGTTATTTAAGTGATTGCTTAAAAGAGTTACAAGCAAAAACATTAAAAGAATAAAATAAAAGATTTGAATATTCTTTAATACTCAACATCAACTCACATTATTGCTATTAAAGTGATTGATGGAAAGGAATTACAAGAACAACTATTAAAATGATTGATTAAAAAAGTTACAAGAATATAATAATCTATTATAGAAGATAAATAAAAGGTTTTGAATATTATTAAATGACTTTAATAGCAAATCATATTACTCTTATTAAAGTGATCTAATTAAACGAGTTTTAATAATGAACATTAAAGGACTAATCCAAATCAAGGATATGTATACATTGATCATATCACTTGAAATGTTGTTGGAATATATTTATTTAATATATATATATATATATATATATATATATATATATATATATATATATGTGGACCGACAATAATTTGGTCCGACATGCTAAATAAACATATTTAGTTATAGTCTTAAGGAAGTCCAAATTCAAAGTAATCGAGCTATTTATTTAATTAACTAAATTGGACCTTTGGGTGAAAAAGAGTTATGGACTCAAGTGTGGTAACCGGGTTGAATTTGGGCAGGGCCCAAATCTCAACACTTAACCTGAATTAATAAATCAGGGATATCATTAAAAATTTCACATTGTAGACTATAAGTAAGGGGTTAGGCTTAAGAATTTCATCATCTTAAAACCTAATCAGAAATACTGCCGCTTCCTTCATTGTTTGGAAACCTTTCCTTTTTTCACTAATTTGATTATGCAGGTTTCTTAATTTCATAAACAGAATCGCTGAAGAACGCAAAGGAACAAAAGAGAATACTAGATGGAAAGCAGCAGTCAAGCCCGTAAGTGTTCTTGGTTTTCTGTTTTATTCATTAGGTGAATCTAGAAAATGGTTTAATTTAAAATTCCGCGATTTGTTATCTATTATTTGATTCGATTTTGAATAATATATAACAAATGTAGCTAATTCTGGATGAGAGTCCTTATCATTTTTCTAGCGGTCCAATGATAAAAATAAGTGCCAAACAATTAAAAATTAAAAATGCACTTAGAGGGTTGATCCAAAATTGCTGGGATAATTCAAGTGGCTCGGCTACTAATCCTAATAATATGAAGGTGGGCTCAATCAAATCACTTTATTATTATTAAAGTGATTGATTCTAAGAGTTACAAGTACAACCATTAATAGAGAAAAATAAAAGAGTTTGAATAGAAAAATAAAAGAGTTTGAATATTCTTTAATGCGGAATTATAAGAATATTTATTAAAAATGATTGATTAAAGCAGTTGCAGATAAACTATTTAAATCTATTAAAATGATTTATTTAAAGCAATTACAAGAACAACTATTAAATGAGAGAAATTAAAGGGTTTGAATATTATTAAATGACTTTAATAACAAATTATATAATTGATATTCAAGTGATTTAATTAAAGGACTTATAAGAACATCCATCAAAATGACTTTAATATTTTGGGTTGTTTTAAAAATGTAGAAGTTTTTTATTATTAATGTTGTTTTTGATTCTCATCTTAACCCTTTTATACTTGGAGGTTGTTCCAATTATAAATAGGAGGCTTCACAAGCTTTGTAAAGACAATTCAGATGTTAGAAATATCATATAATTGTGAGTGTGCGTTCTTGGTTTTTAAACGTCTCTTGAACTTATCAAGATACATCTTATGGCATTCAAACAAACAAACAAACTCGTATTCGTGGTCTTAATCTTCATAGGTGAATGGTCAAGACTCAAACAAGTTGTGCTAATACGTTCTTCAGGTTCCAAAACTAATTTAGTTTTCGGGTTTCACCAGACTTGTTGGTGGATTTCGTATTATTTGGTGTCAAAATCAGGTTGTAAGGAAAGTTTGTTATCTTATTTATTCTTTCTTGTTTTAATAAAATCACATTCCTATCATAAAATTTATTCATACCACAAAGAACATTCTTACCATAAAAAAACGAAAAGAAACAAAGGCATTCTTACAATAAAGTTCATCCATTTCAATCTTATCTTTTATGTGACTCAAGATAATGCTAATTTTTACTAAAATAACTAGCTTATTCTACATATTAGTTTTGTGAAGTGCAACTCAAATTCTAAACCAAAAAAAGGAAAAAACAGAAAAGAATTACATACAATATTATTTCTTATCTTTTGGGTTTGATTACTTTGCTTATTTTGATTTTGATTACTTCTATGAGTTTGATTTTTCTTATTTTGAATTATTACTATATTATTTTAGATTTGTTTCCTGATGTTCAATTAAGAACTAAAGAAGACACAAAGAGTGAAAATACGTAACAATGTGTGATATTATAAAAGGGTAAAATCCATTAAAGATAAAACACAAGTGTGAGTGTATCAATTTTAGAATGAAACATGTGAGGGAGTGTTTGTGAGGTTCCTAACATTAATTTTCAGATTCTAAATATATCAAACCATCAAGAAGAAGTCAAAAATGAGGAAATCGAGAATGAAGTTGCTTAATAATGTGCAATTCTAAACCTTCAAATCCAAGCGTTGTTAGGATAAATGAGGCGTATGTTGAAGGATAAAATGGTTTAGGTGCACGACAGATTGAACATAGTAGAAGTAAGAACTAATATGAGACAAAAACATGACGTCTCTAATATGTATCAACGTGGACGTGTTGCACGACAAAATGTTCAATAAGAGACAGATTTAGTAGAGTTGAATGAGCCAAATTTATTCAATTGGAGATTTGAGAACAAATATAAGAATATATGAGGTAGCATTCGTAGACATGTGAGGGTTAATGATTTAGGAAACCTAATGATTAAAATCCCTTCATTTCAAGGTAAAAATAAACATGAAGCATACTTGGAATAGGAAACTAAAATGAAGATGGTGTTTGATTGTCACAACTACACGGAACAAAAAAAAGTTAAGATGGTTGCAATCAACTTTACTTATTACGCTGTTTGGTGGGATTAGTTATTGATCACGAGAAGAAGAAATTGAGAACCATCAGTGGACACTTGGGAATAGATGAAAATGGTAATAACAAGATGTTTTGTACTTAACCACTATTATAGAGGGTTATATCAGAAGTTGCAGAGGTTAAACCGAGGTTCCAAAAATATGGATGAGTATCACAAGGAAATAGAGGTAGCTATGATACGAGCTAATATCGAAGAAGATATGGAAGCTATAATATCTTGATTTTTGTATGGGTTAAATCATGACATTGCAGATATAGTTGAGATGCAACATTATGTTGAGTTGGCAAATATGATACATCAAGCCATTAAAGTGGATGAGCAATTGAAACGAAAATGATTGATTAATAGAGGATAATCTACGACTACTAGTATTTCGTGGAAGTTAGCTCCACAAGTAAAACATATACAAAAGAAGCAAATACTTGAAGGATATAAAAATACCAATCCACCAATACTGCCGATAAAAGTAAGTATTCTACTTCTAAAACTCGTGACCTAAAATGTTTTAAATGTTAGGAGCGATGAAGCATAACCAGTGTGTGGACAAATGATGATAGTTACAAATCCTCAAGGAAATATTGAGTCAGAGGAAAAATAAGAAGATGATGATGATGCACTACCAATTTTGAAGGGAGTTAATGAAGAACAAAAAGCTATGATATAAGAATTTCTGGTAGCAAGGAGAGCTCTTAGTGTACAAGTTAAGACGGAAGAAGGTACCCAAAGGGAGAACTTGTTTCATACTAGATATTTTTTAATTTGTAACATCAAAGTAGCTAATACTTACTTGGTGGATAAATTGGCCTTAACTACCTTAAAACATCCTCACCCTTATCGTCTTTAATGATTGAATGATGGTCACGAGATCAAGGTAACCAAACAAGTTATGGTGGTATTGTCTATTGGAAAATATGAAGATGAATTTCGGTGTGATATGGTTCCAATGCAGGTGTGCCATTTATTATTGGGAAGGCCATGACAGTATGATATGAGGGTTACCCATGATGGGTTCACCAATAGGTATTCCTTCACTTTCAAAAAAAAACTTATTACTCTTGCTCTGTTCACTCCAAAACTATTAATGAATGACCAATTAAATTTGAACTTACGAAAATCAAATATTTCAGAAAAAATGGTTGAAATTGAAGCAAAAAATAGAAAAATAAAACAAAAAGAAAGAGAAAAAAAAACCATGAGACAAAAAATGAAAGAGAGTAAAACACTGAGGAAAGAAAGATGATTTCAGCCATAGTGAGAACAAGATAGGGAAAATTTAGTTACATAGCACAAAAAGTGAGATCAATGGAGCTAACATTTCGACAAGTTTCTTATTGTACTAATTTATAATGGGACTCTTTTATGCACTAATCATATTGTCGTTAAGTTCTCGAGCGAGGTTGTTTCTCTTTTGCATGAGTTTGAAGTTGTTCTTGCAGAAGACACACCATGTGGTTTACCACTTTTATGAATATAACATCAAATTTATTTCATACTTGGTGCATCAATTCCGAACCAACCTTCCTATAGAATTAATCCCGAGGAAACCAAGGAGCTTCAGCGCCAAGTAAGTGAATTATTGGAAAAGGGGTACGTGCGTGAAAGTTGAGCCCATGTGTATTTCTTGTGTTATTAGTTCTTTAGAAGGATGAAGGATGGAATGTTAAGGATGTTTGTTGATTGTCGAGCCATCGAAAACATAACTGTAAAGTATCATCCTCATATTCTTAGAATAGATGACATACTGGATGAATTACATGGTTTTTGTGTCATTTCAAAAAATGATCTTCAAAGTAAATATCATCACATTAGGATGAAAGAAGGTGATGACGGGAAAACCACATTTGAAACTAAAAATGGGTTGTATGAGTGGTTAGTGATTCCTTTTGGCTTAACAAATGCTCTAAACACATTTATACGTTTAATGAACTATGTTTTTCATGCTTTTATTGGTAATTTTATAAGTGTGTATTTTGATGATATATTGATATATAACATGAATCTCACAGAACATGTGATACATTTGAAATATATTTTAGAAATTCCAAGGAAAGAAAAGTTATATGCTAATCTTAATAGATGCACATCTTGCATGAATAAACTTGTCTTCCTTGGTTTTGTTGTAAGTAAGAGATGAATTGAGGTGGATATGGAAAATGCAAAAACAGTTCGAGATTGGCCAACCTATACAACGATCAATCAAGTGAGGAGTTTTCATGGTTTAGCTAGCTTCTATCATCGGTTTGTGCAAGATTTTAGTAGCTTAGTTTTTCCTATTACCAAATTTAGTAAGAAAAATGTTCCATTTAAGTAGAGAAAAGAACACGAAGATGCATTTAATATAGAGTAGGAATTGAAGCCGTTTTGATACAAAAAAGTTCGCTGATTGCTTAATTTAGTGAGAAATTGAGTGGGAAACTTTAAATAATCTCACTTATGATAAAAAGTTGTATGCATTGGTGAGGGCCTTAGAAAATTTTTAGCACTATCTATGGCAAATGAGTTTGTAATCCACACAGATTATGAATCTTTCAAACATTTGAAAGGAAAACAAAGCCTCAACAAACATCATGCCAAGTGGGTTAAATTCATTAAAACCTTTCCTTGTGTGATCAACTACAAGCAAGGTAAAGAAAATGTTTTTGCTGATGTATTGTCTCGTATGTATGCGCTACTTTCTGTTTTAGATACAAAACTCATTGGCTTTGAATATATTAAAGTCTATAAGCACAAGATTCTGATTTTGGTGATGCGTTCCACGCATGTGAATAAATGACATTTGGTATGTTTTATAAACAAAATGAATTTCTATTTCGCAAGAATACACTATGTGTACCTTTGTGTTCTTTGCATGAATTATTTGTGAGAGAAGGTCTTGGTGGTGGTTTAATGGGTCATTTTGGTGTAGCTAATACTTTAAGAATTTTGCATGAACATTTATTTTGGCCTCGTATGAAATGTGACGTGATAAGAATCTGTGAGAGGTTAATCCTATGTAAACAAGTAAAATCTAATTGAAACCCATAGATTGTATACCATTTTTCCGATACCCCGTACACCTTTGACATATTTTTAATATAAGATTTTTAATATCATCTAGGAATAAAAAGAAGAGACTGGGTTTTTGTAGTGGTAAATTGATTTTTCAAAATATCACATTTTTATTGTTTTTAAAAATAATGGTTGAATTCCATGGCATACCTAAAATAATTATATCTGAGGGAGATTTATTATGAACAAAATTACAACTTCTAAACTTGATTCGTTAGCACTGCATTATCTTTTACGTATAATTTACCTACAATATCGTTACTTCACATTGTGTTAAGAAATATTAATTTATTTCCGATCCTTCAAATGTAACCAATTTTTTATTTCTATGTCTTTAAAATTTTATATATATTGACAAGTGGGGAATATATGTTAAATCATATATTACTACACTCACTGTGCTTTACAAATTGGATGAGGTCTCCACTGTCAATCAATCTTTGAATATCTTTTTTCAACTTCCAGCACTCCTCTTTTGGGTGCCCATTATCGTTGTGGTAGGCGTAAAAGTATCGATGAGATCGTTTTTTCAATGTTTCTAACATAATTCTCGATGGTTGGTACTTAGCTCTTCTTTTAGTCTTTTCGTAGATAATAAATATGTTTTCCAGCAGAGGCGTGAATTTTCTTGCTTGATTCTCATAGTAGAAAGGGATTAGCCGACTAGTTTGAGAACATGACGCGTCTAGTGTAGGTCCTTCCTTATAACGCTTCTTCTCAATGGAGATTGACTTAAACTCCAAGATTTTGTGTGATAATTGGGCGTGGGGTCTGCCTTCTTTGAATCGTCGAACCGAATGAGCTGATCTGACCGATAAGGATGTCACCCATCGTCTTGACTAGAAACCTAATAAAGTTAATGAAGAGGGGCCATCCTGATGCAACCATTTTTTGAACGCCGCTACCGCCACTACCTCAACGCAACCTGACAGGGATTTCATCTCTCTCTTTCTCTCTCTCAATCTCTCACAAATCATTGTATATAGCTCTTCTGCGTGTCCCTCTTTTGTTAATACAAATCCATGATGGCATCGCTTTTGCGTTTGTGCTCCTTGTTTTCCACGAAACGGTTTCTAAACGCAACCTATAGACCATCAAACTCCTTGATCGACCCCTTCTGAAGGCTATTGAAACAATATAGGTAATTTCATTTGAATGTCACTGAAAATGCTCTACAAAGCAACATATCGTCAAGATTGAATGCCATTATCATGTTCCTAAATTACTCGAGGTGGTCCTGGGAATCTCCTGACCCATCTTACAAATCCATCTTATACGGATCGACATTCCGTGGAAGTCTTGCAAAACATACGCAACCATAGTGGGTCTTATCTGGTCACATTCGGCGGTCTCTTCCATTCCATTATCCCTAGGCACTTAATTAGTGGATAAATCGTCTCGGTGAGAATCTAATGCTCTTTTCTTCCTATGTTCTTTTTTACTTTTTCTCTCGCGGGTACGTTCACCTCTATATGCACGACTCTTGATTTTCTATGTGAGGTCATCCCCCCGTTCTCTAGCATGATATATTGTCTAATAAATCCCCCCAGGATGATCTTCTCGCTAAAAAATTAGAGAATTTCAATAATTTGATCAAAACACTGTCTTGCATCGCGGTCTCTCTTCTGCTGTGACTTAGCAAATCGTTGCTGCTCACACTTGATTTTCTCAATATGAGTTTCCAATATCTGCATGTTAGAAGGAGTGGAAGACATACCAAGGTTCACGGGGTTTTCACCCTAAGCGGGCTGCCAACGTTCTCCTAAACGTCGACATGAGACTAATCTCTAGTTTGGTTCGTCGTTACATAAACCTCATGATGGTCTTCTTGATCAGCTCCTACGGCGGCCTTGCCGTTGGATGGATTCTCATGGACTCCTTGATTGCTTTGCCCTCCTTGCCCGTGTGAGGCGACCATATTCTCCCATTCAATTTCTGGCCTAATCAATACCATCACTTACCCTAGTATGAGCTACGCGTAGTGCGTTCCTACAAACGACGCCATAATCTGGTGAGGTATTTTAGTGAAAATATAAAAGAAATAAAGAGGAAGAATAAAGTGCTAATAACTTATTACTTTGATAGAAAAAACCTTACATAAATTTAGGATCATCTCTCCTTTATAAAATATATTTTACAATACACTACTTCACTATCTCCTAATAGTTCTCCACTTTATGTTAGGTTTGATGATGGGTCCATCTTAATTTCCACGTCTTGGGTGCCGCTCTATTACTGCTTTTAGTGGCCATATCTTTCGCAACCACTATTGGCGTTGACCGAGGTACTGACCAGCCTTTACACAAATTACTACTTAGCGCTGGCCGAGGTACCGGTATGCTGTCGCGCGGGTTGATAGTCTAGTTTTCATACGAACGATACGTAGCTCTTCTATCGATGTCCTTGTCTTCGTGTTGTTACACCGAAAAGGCCTTTTCCTATTTATTCGTTGTATGCTTATTCTTGGTTCCTCTTGATATAGTACCCCATGATTATTACTTTATTATAGGGTTACCTCGGTCTGACCGATAGGTATAACTTAACGATAGTATTATGTCTTATCACATAGATTGTATACCGCTTTATCGATACCTTATACACTTTAGATTGATTTTTTTATGAATTCTTTTAAAATTATATAGGACTAAAAAAAAGAGACTTAATATACGTGGTGGAAAATTAATTTTTCAAAATAACACACCTTATTGAAAATCATAAAACTAATAATGCAATGTTTTGTTTTTAAAAAAATTGTTAAATTACATCGCCTACCTATACCTAAGACAATTATTTCCGATGAGGAAATTATTATGAATCATTATGTTTTAAAACTGCAGCAATTGATAAGTATTTTGTTTATGGTGTACGTAGTTGCTAGAAAACTCGCTCTGTGCTGTTCCAATCACCTTTTTTTAGTTCAGCATCACCGGCAGCAACCTTCGTAGGTTCTTGTGTTTTACCCTTCAGACATTTTATATTTCTAGCGAAATTCATAAAACTACATCGGCAGAAAAAGGTGAAAAAGTTAAAGCTCCAAGAATCAAGATTCATCTTCAAGATTCATAGTCATGATTCTTCAAGCTTCTCCAATCATCATCTGATGATTAATCTATCTGTTCCCAATGACTCAAGTTCCTCATGTTCAGGAAAATATTAGCTCTTTGTCTGTTAAGAGTTCTAAGGATAATTTGTGGAAGGCCAGGAGGTTTGTTGATGTTGTGAATGGTAGTGTAAAAGGTGCTGTTGATGCTTTCAACGTTGAAAATGTTAGTTTTAAGAGTGATCATGTTTCACTGCAATATACTGATGAATTCCTGTCTTATCTCAAAGCAAAATCGAAGTTCACGCTTGTAGGAAAGTGTTCTGCGGGATTGACAAAAAGAAATCTATTGCTTGAGTTCTTTAACAAGTTCAAATTTGTTAAAGACTATAGTTAACTATCAGAGACTCCAGACACATTCTTATCGAGTTTGATTCTGCTGAGGATTTTGGAAAGTTGTGGAGCAGGAATGTATGGAAAGTTGGTTCTACGGTGATCAGACTATTAAAATGGACTGAAGATTTCAACGTTAAATATGAGTGTCCTGTCACGCCGGTGTGGATCAAGATTGGTAATCTTCCTGAGCATTTGTACAATAAAAAAGTCATTTCTGATATTGCTTCATCTTTAGGCAGGACTATGCAGGTCAAGCTTCCATCGAAGAATAGAGCTTATTATAGTCATTGTATGGCAAGAATTGAATTAGATGTCACTAAAAAGCTTTTCATGATGTCTGGATAGGGTTTGGTAGCAACCAGGGTTGTTGGGTTCAAATTACTTATTTGAATCTACCTAAATATTGTAGTTGCTGCTATCATCTTGGGCATAGTCTTGAATAATGCAAGAAACTTAAAGAAGATGAGAGGCAGTTCAGTGCTGGGAATGAAAATCTTGTTATTGATAATGTTAAAACTGCTGAAAGATTGTTCAGTTCTGAAGTCCAAGCCAAAGTCAAAGTGACTCAGGCCAAAGTTAGTGTTAATCGTCAGGGGCCTTCATCTGATGAAATTAATGAGGCTATTCAAACTCTTCATTTTGGTTCTACTGTTCTGAATAATATCAGTGAAAAGGAGAATGTTCTTTCTTCTCCTAAAAGTATATGTTATAGGAGCCTTCAATCTTCGCCTAAGAATCATAAAGAAGGAGTTGTTCTTTCTAATCATGGTAATTCTGTTGAGGTTGTCAAGGCTACGGTTGTTGTTGATAACCTTCAGGAACCTGAAAATAATGATAACAATGAGGAAAGAATTGGTGCATTACATACGCCTGAAGATGCTACTAACAACTTAGATTATGAAAATTTAGCTTCTGAATTTTCTTCTCCAAAAGCTAATAAAGATAGTCCTCAAGATTCTATTAGAAGTCATGCTGCTATCTCTACTAAAGCTATGGTGCAGCCAGGTAAAAGGTTAACTAGAAGTCAGATGAGAAAAGAGACGTCTGATGATGAAGACTTCAGTACCATCATTGACAAACAGCTTAAACTTGCTAAGAAGAAAAGGCTGGCTAGGAATGTTCATCAACTTTCTGCAACACGTAATTCTAAACGAGCTCTTAATTATGATTAATATATTGAATTGGAATATAAGAGGTATCAGAGATAAATCTTCATTTAGAAGACTTAAGTATCTTTCTAATAAAAACAAATCTGTGATTATTGTGGTTCAGGAACCTCTGATTAGTAATGATAATCTTAGTTGTTATGCATCCAAACTAGGTTGTGCTCATAGTGCTTCGAATGTTTCTAATAAAATTTGGCTTTTTTGGCATGGTACGATTACTGTTAACATTCTTGTGGACCATGCTCAATGTGTTCATATTGATGCTTTTCATAATACTTTAAACTGCAGTTCTCTTTTAACTTTTGTTTATGCTAAATGCCAACGTTTGAATAGACTTGAATTTTGGGATATCCTTCGTAGCATTTCCTGTTCTGTTGGTGATTTACCTTGGCTTGTTTGTGGTGATTTTAATGCCACTAGTTCTATTGATAATCAAATTGGTTGCTCTATGTTTTGCCAAAATAGTGCTGATGATTTCAACCAGATGGTTAGTGACTGTAGGCTCTTGGATGCTGGTTATGCTGGATCAAGGTTTACTTGGTCTAATAAGGCTAAGTGGAAAAGGTTGGACTGGGTGTTCATAAATGATAAATGGAATGACATCTTCTCAAATACTAATGTTGTTCATAAAGCTAGAACGGGTTCTGATCATATGGCTATCATCATCTATGTTTCTAGTGTGAATTTTGGCTTTAAGAAGAACTTCCGTTTTCAAAACATGTGGTTTCTTGATGATTCTTTTCTTTCTATTGTATCTGCTAGCTGGTCTCAGGATATGGATGGGGATCATTTGACTAAATTTTGGCACAAGTTAAAAAGATTAAAGGTGGTCCTTATTGATTGGAATAAGCATCAATTTGGGAATGTTTTTAGTAAGGTAAAAGCTTTAGAAGATGAGGCTCTGGGGGTCGAAAGTCTTCATCAGCAGCTTAATACTAGTCATTCCAAAGAAGAGCTTAATAAGTATAATGCTTTGTTGAAGAATGCCTATAAAATAGAGGAGGAGTATTGGTTTAAAAAATGTAATGTTGACTGGATAAAGGATGGTGATAGAAACACGAAGCTTTTTCATAGTTATGTTTCGAGAAAAAGAAATAAATCTGCTATCAATGGAATAAAGGTGAATAACTCTTGGATTTTGGATAAGAATGCCATTGGAGAGTCTACTGTTACTTTTTTTACTGATGCTCTTGCCAACAGTCCCTATACTGAGGAGCAGATTGAGCTTGATTTGTTGAATCATCCTATGTTTGAGGTTATTCCTCACATTATTACTCTTGAGGACAATAAGAGTTTGTTGAAGCTTCCTGGTGAGGAGGAGATTTTTAACTCTATCAACAACCTTAAGGTCTCCAGTGTGGCAGAAAACTGAAGGATCAAAATATAGTTATTCAGCTAGACACGTGTAAAGCCTTTGATAAGCTCAGTCATTCCTTCCTAATTAAAGTTATGACTTGCTTTGGGTTTTCTAAAAGATTCACTAGCCTTATTAACAGAATGTTATCGAATGTGTATGTTTCTATCTTGCTTAATGGGGCCTCTTTTGATTTCTTCAAAACTGTTAAAGGCTTGAGGCAGGGTGATCCTCTTTCACCTAGCCTTTTTATTATAGCTGAGGAGGTCTTGTTAAGAGGTATTTATTTACTCTTTCTTAAGAACAAGCAAATGAGGTATAAGGGTCGCAATAATCTTTGCATCAGCAATCTGGCGTTTGCTGATGATATTCTACTCTTTACTAACTGCAAGGATGCTACTTTAGTATCACTTAATCTTTTCTTGCAGGATTATCAAGCTGCATCAGGACAAGTGATCAACAAAAGCAAAACCAATGTTATTATTGCAGGTGGTATTAGTGAGGCTAAGATAAGTTCTATTTCTAACATTACTGGTTTTAATAGCTCTTCTCTTCCTGCTTATTACTTAGGCATTACCATTAGTACTAATAATAAAGCTGCTATATATAACAATCTTCTCAAAAAGATCTCCTCTAGAATTACTGATTGGGAGTCTAAAAATTTATCTTTTGCTGGCAGAATCACCTTAATTAACTCTGTCCTTATGAGTATTGTGTTGTATTGGATACAATGTAACGTTTTTCCTAGTTCTGTGATCATCAAAATTCAAAAGATTTTTAATGGGTTTCTTTGGGGCTCTACTAGTCTGGATCGTAGAATGCATTGGTGTAGTTGGAATAAAGTCTGTAAAACGTTTAAGGAAGTGGGTTTAAACATTAGAAATTTGGCTGATGTTCAGCTTACTGCTTCTTGTAATCTTTGGCTTCAATTTAGGGAGAATAAGTTGTTGTGGTCTAATCTTTTGCATGATATTTACTGTGTTTCTAAGCATCCATTGCAGCTTGACTACAAGGGCAAGGGCTCCATGATTTGGAGAACGCTTATGAGTATTAAATCTGTGGCTGATCAGTATGTCTGCTGGTCTTTAAGGGATGGTAACATGGACTTCTGGTTGGACAGATGGTCCAATTCTGAACCTCTCCTTACTCTTGACAGTTCCCTAGATAACCATTGGTTTCATCCTGAAAATGTTAATATGTATTGGAAGGATGGGCAATGGAATCTCACTACTATTCATGGTCTCTTAAGCAATGAGGATTTTGATCGAATCAGCAAGTGCCCTATATACCTGAACAAGAAGGACAAGATTCGTTAGAGCTTGTCTAATACTGGTAACTTTAGCCATAAGCATACTTGGGAGCATATTCGTACTCATTTTTATGAATCTACCTTGTTTTATAAAATTTGGAATAACTTAACTCCTAGCAAGCATGCTTTTATTCACTGGAAAGTTAATAATAACTATGTTTCCACTGATTCTATCCTTAGAAACAGACATCTCGTTATTGTGTCTAAGTGCCAGTTCTGTCAAAGTTATGAATCTACTTGCCATGTTTTTATTTCTTGTGAGGTTGCCTGGAGTGTTTGGCTGCATTTTACTAGTATGTTCAATGTTCCTATATATCGTTATATGACACCTTCTCATATGTCTAGAAACTGGTTTGGGCTTACCAAAAAGAAGAATCATATTATCAATGTCATTCCTTCTTTGGTTTTCAGCATGATTTGGAAGTTTAGAAATAGAGTTAAGTTTAAAAATGTTAGTGTTAATTCTAGTCACGTTATTTCTTCTGTCAATCATATCATTGGTTATATGAATGATGCTGGTATTTTCAAGCATCAGCATTGGTCTAATGTTAGGAATGTTGCTGAATATTTTGGTTTTTTAAGCTTAAGTCATAGAATCAGTAGCAGGCCTTTAGTGCTTTACTGGTCTCCTCCTAATGCTGGTCGTCTCAAGCTCAATACTGATGCTTCTGTGTCCTATACTGGGGAGGCTGGTGCTGGCATTGTCATTAGGGATAAGGATGGCAATCTCGTTCATGCTATTGGTAATGTTTTTGGTAAGCTTCCTCCTCTTATGGCTGAGGCTAGGGCTTTGATGGAAGGTTTAAGTTTTTGTAATTTTAAAGGCTATATTATGGTTGACATTGAGACTGATTCTACTTTGCTTGTTGAGTTTCTGAAGAATCCTAGTCACGGTGCTATTCCTTGGTCTCTAGTTCCTACTCTTAATTGTTGGAGATTATTGATGTCTGAGTTTATGACTCTCAAGCATGTGTTTCGTGATCAAAATCGAGCGGCCGACTGGCTCGCTCGATGGACTTTAAACTGTAAGATGAAACAAACACTTGATTTTTCTTCTGCTCCTCCTAAACTCAAATCTATTTTAATTCTTGAAAGCTTGGGTACTCCTTATATTAGTTCTGTGGAATAACTTGGTGGTATTGTTTGGTTTAATACATGCTTTATTTTTGATTTCATGTATTTGGTTGAGGTTGAACCTGTGATTTAGGCTGTTCAGTTGCTCTTCATGCTGAATTTTTCGAAGCTGTTGTTGCTGATTCCTTTGAAGCTGGTGTTGCTGCTTTCGTTGGAGTGGTTGATTTGAGTCTTTATGTGTGTTGGTCAAGCTGGTCTTTTCGTTTGATGGTCATTGGTTGCTGCTTAATTTTGATGTTGCTGCTGGTCGAGCTTTTGGAGGATTCTTTGCTGCGATTACTGCATTGTTTGTTTGAAGATTGTGGTTGGTTCGATTGAAGATTATGGCTGGTTTTATGAAGAGTCTCTTGCATTAATTGTTGTGAGCTGTTTGTAATGTCTGCCTTATAAGCTTTTTGCTTGGCTTGAGTTCTAACCTTTGGTATTCTCTAGATTAGGGTTTTAATTAGGAGGGGCTTTTTGAAGCCCTTTGTATTGAATTTTTATTGGCCTATTCAAATATAATATTTTTAATTAAAATAATAATAATATTATTTCCGATGAATTTTTTTATTAACAAAATCGCAACTTCTAAACTTAATTCGTTAGCACCGCATAGCCTTTTAAGTATAGTTTACCAACAATCTCGTTATTGCACATTCTGTTATGAAATATTAATTTATTTTCGATCCGCATTTTGTATTTATGTCTTTCAAATTTTATATATATTGACAAATGGGTTATTATTACAAATGAGAAAACTTGAACTAACAATAAACAAAATCCATATATACTTATAAATCATATATTACTACACTTCCGTCCTAACAAAAAAACCTACAATAAAAAAAAAAAAAAAAAAAAAATTAAAATTACGATTGAAAACAATAACAACCGGAAAAACCTCTTTTTTTTTTTTTCTTTTTTCCAAAGATTGGGTCTTTATTTCATATTGGGTCAACAAAATACACAATGAAATCTTTTCAGCTCCATTATCCTTATTACAACGAAATCCCCAAACCAAACCAAGAAACCCTAATTCTTCCTCTTTCATCTTCCTCACTATTTCCGGTCGCCTTAATCCTGTCTTCAGTCACCAAATACCAAACCTCGAGCCCAATTAATCAACCAAAACCCAGAAAAAACCTCTTCTGAACCACATTAATTAGATCTAGTTTTCATATATATATAAAATCATCTTTTTCGTGAATCCAAAAACATCAAAGGAAAAAATAAAAATGACAAAATCTCATTCCATAAATGACCACGAGAGTCGCCTCGACCGTCGGCTTATTGTAACAGCCTCATCGTTGATCGCGTCTATAGTAGCAGCCTCATCATTGATCGCCTTTATAGCTCGTCTAGTTCGATTCTTCCCCGCATCTTTCGCCACTACTAGTAAACCAGCCAAGGTAAAGAAAGACTTCCTTCTTCCACCAATAGGCACAAATCAGATCAAGAAGAAGAAGACCATTTTTCTCGACCTTGATGAAACTCTTCTCCACTGCACCACAACCATTCCAGATGTGCGATTCGATTTCACAACCAGACCCAAAATAAACGGACAAACCATGATGATTTTTGTCGTCAAACGGCCAGGGCTCGACCAGTTTCTAGAGAAAATAGGAGAGAAATACGAAGTTGTCGTGTTCACAGCTGGGATAAGAGAGTATGCAACTCCGCTGCTCGATGGAATCGACAAGAAAGGTGTGATATCGCATCGCTTGTTTCGTGATTCGTGCACGGAGGTCGATGGGACATACGTGAAGGACCTTGCGGCCACTGGAAGAGATTTGGAGAGCGTGGTGATTGTGGATGATAATCCGGATGCTTATGCCTGGCAACCGGAGAATGCTTTGCCCATTAAGCCGTTTGTAAATGATATGAAGGATGAGGAGCTCAAAAAGCTGGTGGACTTTTTTGATGGCTGCGTTGGAGTTGAAGATACAAGAGTCGCTGTTAAAGAATTCGTCAACAAGAACTTACTACTAGGCCAGTTTTAGCGGCTTGATTTTTTGTTTAGTTCGTTTATATTGAGGTTTTTAACATTTTTTTAACGTTGAACAAATAATATTTGTTTTGTTCTACGTTGCATCGACCTCAATACGAAGAGAATGAGAACATTAGATTTTTTTTACACCTAATAATATATTAATAATATATGTGGATGTTTTGATATTTTGATTTTTTATCTTTTAAATTATTGACACATACGTGTTATTTATCGAAGTAAATATTTGAGTGGGTAGTCGGTTTATTTTAATTTATTTGAATGTTTAATTGATTTGATTGAATTTGTTTAATTGATTTGTTTGAATTTTTTATTATTATTTTGAAAGTGTTTAATTGACCTATTTAAATTGATTTTGGATATATTTAATTGATTTGTATAATATTTTCAGTCCATAATTATTTAATTGATTTTGTATAGTCTTGTTGATGTTATGAGACGTCTCATAACATATATATACTATAAATAACAATTCTCAATTCTAATAAAAAATGAAGGGTGAAGCTATTTCCTCTATTAGATTTATTATTTCCTCCATTTTAATTTTTTTTTTAAAAAAAATAACATTTGCTTTTACATTTTTGTCCTTAATTTACTTTCTAATTTATATTTTGATGCCACCGTGCACTATCCAACCCTAATTCTAACAAACACATAATTAAGTCAAATTACAACCAAAACAAGTAGCTTAAAAATTAATCATGGAAAAGGAAAAAACCTAAACCAAAGATTCAACACCTAAAAACACCCCCAATCAATCGACAAGATCATTTAATATTGTAAAAATGGCAACGAACAAAAATCACAGAGTCATGAATAAAAAACAAGTTAAAGTTTTTTTAGTAAATAAATCAAAAACAGATGTCCAAAGTGGGTGGAAGTAAATATTATGGGTAGAAGGTTGCTCGAAAAAAAAATTAAGGTAGATATAGTGTTTGGATGGTTGTTGGAGAAGAAGGTGAATCTGAGTGTTTGGAGTAAAATTAAAATAAGGCTAAATTAATAATTTCTTTTATGGAGGAAATAACAAAGTGGAGTCTTTTTTGAAATACGGAGGAAATAAAAAATCTTATGGAGGAAATAGCTTCACCAAAAAATGAATAGAAACTCTCTAATTTTTTTTAACCGAAAGATAAAAAAGATTTCTTTTTATTCATTCAGGATCCATTATGTTTGGAGAAGGTATTAATGTGTTTTTTCTTGTTTATTCTTAAGATCACTTGCTCATTTCATATGAAGGTCGCTAACTTAGTAAGTGTTAATGGTAGAACTAAGGTGGTTATCAATCCGTTTAGGGTTTTGATGGAATCAAAACAGACTGTTAAGTTTGATGTTGGGTTCGATCCAGACTGTTAAGTTTTTTATTTTAGTTTTAAAAATTAGACTAGACAACTAAGATTTCGATTTGGTTTGGTTCGGTTTGATCCGGTTCAATCCGTGTTTTTTAAATATTTAATTAAATAATAATTATTTTACTAAAATAAATGATATAAAAACTAAAGTTTAGAAATTAATCTTTGACTTTTTTTTAATTGGCCATAACCTAATAATTTTAATAATATAATGTATAAAAGATAAATTAAAAAAGATAATCGGCTCTAACGATTTTATTGGTTCAATTCCATATCGATTCATCAGTTTATCGTGATTGTCGTGCCCCAAACCCACAATTATCTAGAGGTACTATACCAAAATAAACATACTTTATTTGTTAACCGAGTATCGAATTCGAGTAAAACAAATATTCCAGTCAAAAATGTATGAGAGTCTGTTGACTGTTGGGAACATGACGGAGACCGTAGGCCCTGTCATGAAATTTGGACCCTAAAACCCACTATTTAGGGTCCCGAATTGTTATTTTAACATTTTTACTAATTTTTAGATATTTTGTGGATTTATTCTACCTAGCTAGTTAACTTTATTTGTGTTGAGATTTGACTAAACTATATTTTCAGATATTTATTTTGTTACCATATTTTTGTTTAAAGTTTTTAAGTAATTCTTGTATAAGGTACTTTTAACCTTATTTTGAGGATTATATTGTTTATTGAAATAAATTATCAGACACTTTATCGGTTGAACTATTTAGTTCTCGAATCCCTAGAAGTTTAGGGTTCAGTATCCATCAGTTTATTCAAGAGAAATTGCATCAGTTTGATATCAGAACCTAGTTTGGTATTAGAGCCTACTTTCTGCTACGTAGATGGATGGGTGATGCATCTCAAAGGCCATTGTTTTCATAAATCTAAAAAACCCATTTAATTCATCTATTTACCATCTAATACCTAACTATCTTTTATAATACCCATAATATCCTTATTCATTATATAAAAGCTATAAAATTTGTGACTTTTTTTCTTTTTTTACCTTAATAATATAATACTTTCATTCTCTCTACATAAATGATCTACAGTAGTTGTAGGCTTTTTATTCTTAGTTTATTTTTGTTATTTTCAAATGATTTTATTTGTATTTTTGGATTTGATTGTTGTTTGTATGTGATTTTGACGTTTAATTTTTAATTATTTGGTTGTTGTTTTCATATAAGTCGATGTTCTGCAGTTTCTATATATTTATGTTTTTAACTCTGTTATACTCGTAATTTTGGTTTCTATGTGTTTTTATTTTAATTTGTAGGTGAATTATATTATTGATCTAGGTTTTACTCGTTTATAGTTTTTTTCTCGGTGTTCCATAATATGTCGCTGAGAAGGTTTTGGGTAAGTTTTATTGTAAAAGTGAAGAAGATGAAATTTTGGGTAAGTTTAATAATAGTTGCAAAACCTATATTTTTTGTAATGAAAGATGCGAAACCTGTTTAATTTATGTAATGATAGTTGCGAAACCTATATTTTTATGTAATGATATTTGCGAAACCTATATTTTTATGTAATGACAGTTGTCGAACGTGTTATTTTCAGTAATGATGGATGCGAAACTTGTGTATTTTCTATAATGATAGTTGTGGAACTTGTTATTTTCTGTAATGATAGTTGCGAGTCGATTACTATTTTTAGTTTTTTGAATTTTCAAATACAAGTAAGCGGTGTCTAGAAGTCGACTATGTATTTTTAAACTAAATTGCGAACTTGCAATCTGTGATCTTGGGTCTCTTTGATGATTTTGAAGATATGATTAAATATTTTTAAGTCGGGGTAAATTTAGATTAAGATACTGTTGTGCTGACTTAGAAAATGTTATCTTAGGTTGTGATGGTGATTTAATTGTTTTGGTATCAATTATTAATACTTTGGGAGTTTCAAATGTTATTATTAATGTTGAAAGTGATGTTTTTGTTGGTGATAATGTTAGAAAAATTTCTCAAAGTTTATTGAAGCTTTAAATGAAGATTTTATTTGTGGATAAACTGGTCAAAGTTTTGGTATCAATTTTATTTGTCACAAGAACAGACAACTTGCTATCGTTGGTTGGGAGGACGCCGTAAGTTTAAGATTATCTATTAGTAAGTTGGATTTACAAGAAGGTTTTACTTTCAAATATCCACATAATAATAAATAAAAAGTAATTGTTTATTGCACCAAAAAAGATTCAATGGGTTGTCTTTGGAGAGTTTATGCTAAAAAAGATAAGTCTATTGGTTTTTATTATTATTAAGAAGTATGTCCAATCTCATACTTGTGAGACTGGTTTTTGCAAAGAAAGTAGAAAGCATTTTTCATCAGATTTTATTACAAATTAGATACGTGATTATGTTAAGAGGAATTTTGATGTTACAACTACATGTGCGAAATCATTCTAAAAAAATGACTATGGTTTAGATATCTCTTACCGTGTTTCATGGATTGCTTTAGAGAAAGCTAAGATGGCTGTATATGGAGATAGTTCTACTTCATATAAATTACTTAAGATTTATTTTAAAATATTGTAGATCCTTGATAGCAACGGTGATTACATACTAGAGTGTACTTTGGAAAGCAATATCTTCAAGCATTGTTTCGTTGAATTTGGTTCTTGTCTCCATGGTTTTAACTCGTGTCGTCCAATTTTATTTTTGGATGGATCTTCTTTTGCGGAGAAATATAAAGGGGTATTGATATCTACTATAGCTAAAGATGCTAACAATGGTGAGTTTTTGTTATCCATTGTTATATATTGTAAAACATTTAATTTTTCTTATGTTAGATATAAAAATGCGAAACCAGGCATGAAACAAATATGATAGATGCGAAACCGATTATGATAGATGCTAAACTAGAGATAATCTGTATGAAAGATACAAAACCTCATCATCAATAGAATAGATGCGAAACCCAATGGTATAATTAATACGATGGATGCAAAACTAGTGATAACTAGTTATAGATGTGCCAACCAAATATGATATATGCGGAACTAGGTATAATCAACATATATAATAGTGATTTATAATATATTTTCCATATCTTTTTGTTGGCATATTACCTGTTGCATTTGGTATTATTGGGGCTGAAGATCCTAAAAATTGGTTATTGTTTTAAGAGATGTTAAAACCCCATTTGTCGGATCGACAAATCACATTTATTAGTGATTGTCATTTACGTATTATTAGTCCTCTATATTATATATTTCTAGATTGTTATCATGCATATTATATTTATCTTCATATAAATAATTTCAGGTATCCTTTGAATGGTACATCGACAAACTTTAAGGATAAAATGGTTCACATATTTATTTAAAAGATATGTATATGCTGCTACTCAGAATTTATACATTCAATGTATGGAAAAATTTATTAAACAAGGAAGGTTGTTAGTGTTTGTGAGAATTTACGTACGAGCAAATATGCTCGTGCTTTTTTTTTTATAAAGACAAGAGGTATGGTTCCATGGCTTATACTTTAGCTAAGTCTTTTAATCATCAAATCAAATATTTTTGTAGTTTGCCTATATTGGAGCTAGTTGGCAGAATTAAAGTATTACTTATGATTAAAAAATCTAGACGTTATGCTGATGTTGAACATTAGACTAGTGATTCATGTCATGAATTTAATAGAAGGTTTAAAGCCAGTATCGAACAAGGTCGCCCATGGATAGTTCATTCGTCTACTCTTATTTTACAAAAAGATATTTTGCGTTCCTATGATGGTTGCTGATTTTAGTGTATCTATTTGTTCTTGTGGTGTGTGGTAGCACGATTGTTTCCCATGCCCTCCTACTTTTGCTGCCATATTTTATATATATCCGAATCTTATGAAATATCTTGAGCCATGCTAGATTATAATCTCTAATAAGATAACATATTCATATGACATAGCTGTCTACTTTTGGTCAAACATGTACTCAACAAATTCTCTAGATATACTTACTCTAGTTTTCGAAAGGAGAGCTAGCAGATCTAAGAAGAAAAGAATTCCATCTAGAGGAGAATTAGGTACCCGAAAGACAACATGTTCTCATTATTTTAAATGTGGTCATAATAGACGAACATGTGTATACGATTTGTAAGATCAATGGAATTTTTTATACTCATAATTGTTTTTTATTTTTTTGTCATAATCAATATACATCGATAGTGACAAAACCTATACTTATTTTTGTCATAATCAAAATACATGAATTATGATAGATGTGAAACCGTTTCCCATGCATGATAGATGCGAAACCTATATGATGCATGATGGATGCCCTGTGTGATGCATAATAATATATATGATGGTGATAGATGCGAAACCATGTCATAACCAAATACAATGACGATGATAGATGCGAAACCTATCATAACCAAATACATTTGGTTGTGATGGATGCGAAACCTTTCATAACCATATACATGGATTTTATAGATGGTAAACTAGATCGTTTTGGTGGTAATAGATGCGAAAACAATCGTAAGCAAATACACGAGTTTGATAAATGCTAAATCTATCATAACAAAATACATTTGGTTTGTTATAGATTCAAAACCTATTGTAACCAAATTATATGAATTTGATAGATGCTAAACTAGGTCATGGGATCAATAGACGAGTGAAAAGAAATAAAAGGAGAAATAAAACCATTATACTTTTCATAAACTTGATAATAAAAAAAGACAAATACATTTAAATCAAAGAAACACAAATGAAAAACAAAATAACTGAAATAAAATAAAATATAAACATAGATAAACATACAAACAATATAAAGTATTCTTCTGTTGTTGTTACCTTCCAATTTTTCCTTTTTTGAGGATAAATGAAGTGGGAATAAATCATTATGAATGGAGTCAGCATCTGAAGAATAATCGACTAGAGGTCCCATTTTTGAAATAAAAATGTTTTTCTTCTGTATGAAATCCTAACGTATAAACTAAATTTATAGTTAAAAAGTTTAAAACCATGTACAATAATTAAAGCTTGGTTTTGTTTTGTGAACGTTTGTAGTTATTTGCACAATAATCACGAATATATTTACTTTTATCAAATTATATAACTAAATAACCAATTAAAAGTTACTCACAAGTTTATAATATTGATTTGAAAAAATAGATAGAAAGGTGGAAAACTATATTAATTGTAAAAACATAAACTTTTCTAAATATGAACTGCACGATAGATGAGAGACCCCATCATGCAAAACCATGCTAACAAAAATAATAAGACCAGATGATGCAAAACCTGACCATTACGAGATTTGTTAAGTTAAAGTTTTCCCAGTTGAATATAATCTTTAGCGTACTCGCCACAATCAAATGTTCCCTTTTCTAGTTGAGGAATTTTTATTGGACATATTATCTTTATTTTTGTTATGTTGGTAATTTGTTTTTGCTTTAGAGGCATTGAATCTGTAAGTTAAAAGACATACAAATAAATTAGATGAGAGACATATATATGTGGGATGAAAATACATTAGATTAGAGACACTTACAATTTTTTCTACAATTTTTTGTTAGATCTGAACATCTTACCAATGGGTTTAGATTTACCGATGCTCTATTTTTTATATCTATTTCCAATAGTTCTCTAGTGGTCCGTCTGTTAGAAATGGAACAAAGATGTAACCTTCTGTGTGGTCATGTAGTTTATCGTCAACATAATACATCCATATTTTGGTTTAACAAGTGCTACATTGAAGTAATAATATTTAGAAACATTATATATATATATATATATATATATATATATATATATATATATTAATTCATACATGTGTTGTAAAACTATATAATTCTTACCATTACGCTTCCAGGTATGAATCTTGTTGGAATAAGTGCTCATATAAAATTAGTAGCATACAATATTTTAAACTGTTTTTATTTAAGGTACTAATATATATAACTGTTGATTACCTATTTATTGTCAAATATGTAAGTTATAGTTAGTTTATTTGTGTAATAAAAAGCAAGGCAAACAAAATAAAAGTAAATTTAAATTTTACCTTGTAGTCGATCTCCTCTTCACCTAATATCTTCATCATATCACTAACAAAAACATTAGATCCTCATATTTTTTAAACTTCCATACCGTCGGATCTTCAGTGTTTTATCCTTTTTGAATAAATTCTAATTTGTAATATTGTTGTATTTCAAGAATTTCTATTCCTTCATTTTCAAATGGCCAATCATTTTTGGTAATTTCCCAATCAATTTCATTAGGAAGTCAAAATTGAGTAAGATCCATATATAATTAAAATGATGGGCCTTTTCCTAATTCTTTCTACAAAAATATGAAATTAGCATACTAAGTGATGCGAAACGAGGAAAACTATATATGATGTTAAACTATATATTGCAAAACCAGGGTAACTATGATACATAATAAATGATATCATACAAAAGCAGGAAAACTATATATGATGCTAAACCATATAATGCGAAACCAAGACAAATATGATAGATGAGAAATGATATCATGCTAAACCACATAATGTGAAACCAAGGGTGATGTGTTATTATTTTTCCTTAGTTAATTGTCAAGAGAGAATTCTATAGAGAGAAAGAGCTAGAGAGTTTTTAGAGAGAGAAAACACAAGTACAAATGAGTTTCAAAGTAAAAAGTGTTCAACCTCTTTATTAGAGTAGTCTTGCCCTTTATATAGAGGAGCCAAGACTTAGTCTCAAACTGAAATCTGTTAAAAAAGTGGGCTAATTGCCGTTTAGTCCTCACTAATTATACATAGTTACAAATATTCTCTAAAACTTACATCAGTTACGAATTAAGGATTAAACTTACATTACTTACAATTAAATCCTTAAATTTACATGATTTACAATTTAGTCCTCAAAATCCTATTTCCATATCAAAGGCAACTATGATAGATGAGAAACGATATCAGCTAAACCATGGTAATTATGATAGATGCAAAACGGTACCTTATAAACCAAGCAAACTATATATGATGCTAAACCATATAATGCGAGACCAAGGAAACCATGATAAGTGAGAAATCATAACATACTAAACCAGGGTAACTATATATGAGGCTAAACCATATAATGTAAAACCAGATGAATGAGAGATAATTACATATCTGCGAAGATTTTAGATGTTCTTGAACAATGTGCTGATCTATTTTTTGTCCATCATAGGCTTGGTTCATATCCTAATTTGCACCTCTGTCGTCGTCACTGAGAATAACTTGTACACAATGAACCTCATATAGAATATCATCATGTTTTTCCTCCAGAAGAACATAATTACTTTGTACTTTCTGCAAAGGAACATTATGTTCATTGTTCAGTACATTAACATCTTCGTTTTTTAAACAATTTTTTTTAAAATGTTAAAGGAAAAACATATATCCATGTAACATGCAAAACCAGACTAAAAACGATATGGAAATATACATGTTTATTTGTGATCTCTTTTAGAGATTTAATCAAATTCAATTTTATTTTTCCCGCAATACCCAGTCATTTAAAGCAGCTTGGTATATTGTCTTTAGTTGCATACTTTTTACATATGGTTTTGTGTTCTATGATGAATGTCTATATTTTAAAAATACTTTGGATACGTTTTTTTTTACAATTTTAGTGATATTTATAATGTAGCAAAAATACTAACCAATAATAGAGAAAAACAACCAACTACTTTATAAGACATATTTTCACGACAAAGGTTTAATGAATTCATCAAATTCTCTCGGATTTATTCAGCCCTATCATAGTTGTTTATTTTATCTAGGTCAACTACAGTATAAACCAATGTATATACTAATACATCTCTAGTTTTAGAGAAAAATATGTTGAGAAAGTTAACATTATGAACAATATTACAACATCTTTTACTTCCTGCTCTCCATATGTTTTTTACTACTTTATTTACAACATCCCATAAACATGCGAAACCATTAGTTAATATATAAATGACAAACAATAACATGCAAAACCAGGAAAACTATGTATGATGCTAAACCATATAATGCGAAACCAGGGCACGTATGATAGATGATAAACAATATCATGCTAAACTAGGGAAACTATGATAGATGTGAAACATAATCATGCTAAACTGGAACAACTATGATAAATGAGAAACGATATTATGAAAAACCAGGGAAACTATGATAGATGAGAAACAATATCATGCTAAACCAGGGTAACTATGCTAGATGTGAAACAATATCATATTAAACCAGGGAAACTATGATAAATAAGAAACCGTAGAAAATATGATAGATGAGAAACTTTATCATGCTAAACTAAGTCAAATAGGATAGATGCAAAATGATATCATGCTAAACCAGGATAACTATGTAACAAAACTTGGAATTGCATGCCTTTATTATTTTTTTGTGATTGGTTTTACTCGGTTTTTATAATTTTTTCTTGATAAGTCATCAATATAGTATGTTTGGATAATATTAGGTTCTTCTTTTTATTCTACTTTTGAATGTTTTGGTTCAATTTTTTTGGCGTACAGTGGGATACATTTCTTTTATTTTTTAACCCAAAGATAGCCTTGACAGCGTTGATTATAAATGGTACCAACTTTTGGCCTAATTTGAAGGCTTAATTTTCACCATCATAAGTTTTTATTATTTCTATCATCAAATCCTAATTTTTTTGGAACATGTGTTTTATTTTCTAAGCTCGTATGTTCCATTTAGAGGGGATAAAATGGTATTTTTTTTGTGCTTCCTGCATGTGCTCGGGTTTTATTTTTGTTTCTTTCATCTGTTTTATCAAGGCAAAGAGGCGTGACCTGAACAAACAAGATTTTGGAGGCAATTTTCCTGTAAAAGCAGGAACAAATATATTATGAGAAATAATATCATACGAAATAAGAAAAACTACAAATGATGCAAAATTATGTTAAACTAGGCCAATTATAAATGATGATAAACCATATAATGATGCTAAATGATATTACATGAAACCATGCCAACGATAAATGATGCTAAACCATATAATACAAAACCAGATCAACTATAAATGATGCTAAACCATATAATGAGAAAGCAATAGTAGATATTTTATGCAAAATGAAGGCAAGTATGATAGATGCTAAATGATATTATACGAAACCATGCCAACTATAAATGATACTAAACCATATAATGAGAAACCAACAATATATATTTTATACAAAATCAAGACAACTATGATAGATGCTAAACAATATTATGAAAAACTAGGCCAACTATAAATGATGTTAAACCATATAATGAGAAACCAACAGCATATATCTTATGCGAAACCAAGAAAACTATGATGGATGCTAAATGATATCATACGAAACAAGGCCACCTATATGAAACCAGAAAACATATATATTATGAGAAACTAGGCCAACTATAGATGATAAAAAATAATATTATGGTAGAAGTATCTAAATGATGCGAAACCTAAATGACAAGGTAGAAAGTAGATGAGATACGCAATTTTCATAGATGTGTGGCTGTATAAATTTAATCATGGACTCTATTTTGCAATAATTATTTGCTAACTACTGAAAATTGATGAATGAGCGCCTCGTGTCTTGCTTTAGCGAGACACAAGTAATCAACTATGCTGATAGATGAGAGAAAAATGTAACTATATTTTGCAAAATGAATATCGAACAAATATCACTCAAAACGGATGTAAATGAAGAAGATAATTACTACATTAACCGAAAAAATCAAAATAGTCTTACTATGAAACCCTAGTTTTGTCAAAAACAATAAATCCAACTATATTTTTGAAGAAGATGATCAAAACTGCATATTAATTAGAGTTCATATTAATTGAGACTTTTATATTAATTTGATTTCCTATTAATAGAGTTTTCTAATCTTAATTAGATTTCTTATCAATCGAGTTTTCTATATTAATTATATTTTCTATTAATTGTGTCTTCTACATTAATTAGATTTCAAATTAAATCGAATCTTCTATATTAATTAGATTTCCTATTAGATTTCTTAATTAAAAGATAGTGGATTTTCACACCTACTCAAATAAAATATCACACACTTGTCTAATAAACATTTTAGTTAGTGAATCCTTAAAAGTTTAGGGTTCAGTATTCATCAGTTTTTTTTAAGAGAAACTACATCAGGTTTTATCGGTTTGGTTTCGTTAATAGTTTTATTGGTTCAGTTCCAAATTTGTTTTATCGGCTTACTGGTTTTATCGATTGGATTCCGAACCAATTTTATTAGTCTGGTACTTTATTTTCCTTAGTTTTTAAAATGAATTCGCAAAACGAACCATTAAGGTTCGGTCCGGATCTTACCAAAACAGTTTTAGAATACCATTAACAGTCCTAGGTAGAATTCTAGGCACCTCAAAACGTCCATGCGTGTTTTATTTTGGATTTAGATAAAATTTGTGCGATAATATTAATATTTTTCCAGATAACTTGAATACAATGGGTTGTTGGATTGTTGTTAGGATCGAATTATATCAAAACTAAATTCACTAAATCTTAACTCTATTTTTTTAGTTGTAATAGTAGTATGGTATTTGAAATTCAAAACTTAGGTTATTTGCACTGATTCCAATGTTATTGTCTTCTTTTGGGCTTGAGTCAGTCTAGCCTTGTTGATTATATATACTGGGTTTAGGCTTGAGTATTGAGTTAAGGTTGTAAGGAAACTAGAAGCCATCTAAATCATTGTACTTTGTATGAGTAGTCGTGCCTCTTTCACTTCTCAAAATATGATTGTGTTCTTCATCGATTATTCTCAAATAAAAATATTGTGATATCAATCCAATAACCATGGTTTTGATTGAGTCATGATTCTTTACTAGGAACAACACTAAAAACACTTGGAAGAATAAGCCTATTGTTACCAACTGAGGCAAGAGCAGTGATGCCATCTGCAATAGCCCGGTTAAAACCCAACATGATATCAGAAGCAAAGTAAGCACCACCATTTGCTGGCCAACACACCTTGTAAAGAAGCCACTCTAGCTTTTGGTGAACTGCCTTTCTATTTAGTGGTCTTTTAATTGTTTAACTTTAGTATATTTTATTCTTTTACTAATATCTTTTTTCATGTCTTTTCTTTCAGCTAGCTTACGAAGGTTTATGGGATTTTGTACTAGAGTCTAGGTTCTCAAAGTCATTTGAAGAAGTAAAAGTATTACCTAACTCTATAGTATGAAGTGCTTCAATTATTTATCCACTTTTATCATTCGGTGAGTCTGAATCAGCAACTAAAAAATTCTTGTTGGTTTCAGCGTAGTTAATAAAATTTCTATTGTTATTGGTATTTTCATTGTTAATCTCTAAGTTGCTTTGATCCTTGTTTTGAATTAGGATCAATGGTGGTTTCTCTCTCTTTAATAACATCTTAGGTGATGAATCTTGTATGGACAACTTACGATCTTTGTTTGAAATGACTCTAACTATTTGACTTTATCAATATTTTGAGGTTGCTTATTTTTAACAATTAAGGATTTGATTTTTGGAATCCAAGTTTATTTTCTAGAAGACATGTTAAGTTATAAGGTTTTTGAAATATTAGTAACTGCTTAGTTGTTGTTGGTACTTAGCCTTTCTTTGTTTAGAGGAGATTTTTTACATTCTATAGCTTTGTAGCCTAAATGGTTACACTCGATGGAGTAAACTAGCATATCATCATAATTAATATCTTTCCAAAACCCATATTAATCCATAAATCCTATACAAACCTTTTGGATAAGAGGCTCTAATGAATCTAGTTCAAGCCAGACCTTACAACATTTAGTTCTTGCCCTATTTTCAAAAGGCACTCATGTGGAAATGGGATTACCTAGTTAATCAATATAAAACCATTAAAGTTAGAAATCGAAAAGAAGTCATTGAAACTTTCACATTGTTTGTTATATTTTTTTTGGACAATTTTTCAATTATTTTTTTACAGTATTACGAGGAACCAAACGTGCACTAGTTATAATTTAATAAAGGATTGAGATTTTTTTATGAACGAAGTTGCAACTTCTAAACCTAATTAGTTAACACAGTCATTAAGTATATTTTACCTTTAATTTAAGCTTTAGAGGTGAGACACCTATTTCACTTGGTTTCTCGTTATTACACATTCTGTTAAGGATATATTTAACAGTTTTGTGTTTAGGTGTTTCAAGTTTTATATATACTCATAAATTGGTTATTATTAGTAACCAAGGGAAACTAAAACTAAAACTAGCAACAAACAAAACCCAACCCATATAGACGTACAAATCATATCTTACGACACTTCATTCTTAACAAATGAAAACAAAAATAACAAAAATTTAATAAAATAATAATAATAATAGAAATACGATTAGAAAGAACAATAACCCGAAAAAACCTTCTTATAAACCACAGCAGTGAACTAATACACAGTTAGCTTCCCGTTCATAACCTAATAAACAAGAGCACATATTATTATAAAATCACCTCTCTCTTTTTTTGAAGAAAGAAAGAAATAAAAAATGACAACAATAGATGGCCACCACAGTCGCATCGACCGTCCTCTTATTGTAACAGCCTCATCACTCATCCTCTCTATGCTAACAGCCTCATCATTGATCGCCGCTATAGCTAAGTGCCACAGTCGTCTCCTTCACTTCTTCGCCGCATGTTTCACCACTACTACTAAACCGTCCAAGGTAAAGAAAGACTTCATCCTTCCACCCCAGAGCAAAGATCAAATCAAGAAAAAGAAGACCATTTTCCTCGACCTCGACGAAACTCTTGTCCACTGCACCACAACCATTCCAGACGTGCGATTCGATTTCACCATTAGACCCAAAATAAACGGGCAGACCATGATGTTTTTTGTGGTCAAACGACCAGGGCTCGACCAGTTTCTAGAGAAAATAGGAGAGAAATACGAAGTGGTGGTGTTCACAGCTGGGATGAGGGAGTATGCAGCTCCCCTGCTCGACAGAATCGACAAGAAAGGTGTGATATCGCATCGCTTGTTTCGTGATTCCTGCACTGAGGTCGATGGGAAATACGTGAAGGACCTTGCGGCCACTGGAAGAGATTTGGCGAACGTGGTGATTGTCGATGATAATCCGGTTGCTTATACCTGGCAACCGGAGAATGCTTTGCCCATTAAGCCGTTTGTAAACGATATGAAGGACGAGGAGCTCAGAAAGTTGGTGGACTTTTTTGATGGCTGCGTCGGAGTTGAAGATACAAGAGTCGCTGTTAAAGAATTCATCAACAACAATTTACTACTAAGCCAGTTTTAGGTGGCTTTATTTTTTGTTTGGTCCGTTTATATTATATTGAGGTTTCTAACATTTTTTTCTAGCGTTGAACGAAGAATATTTGTTTCGTTCTACGTTACATGGACCTCAATATAATGTAACATGAAAATATATTTTTTGGACACCTAACAACATATGGGGAAATTTTTATTTTTCATCTTTTTGGATTACTAATACCGAGTGTTATTTGAAATTTAATAATTTTAAAGTTTTTTTGAATTTTGTTTCGTTTATCGAGTATTTAATCGTTGATTTAGTAGGTTTTGTTGATAGAATTTTGTACAAGTTTTTTGCGTTTATTTTTAGATTTGTGGAGTCTAATATTTTTATTATCGGAAATTAATCAACTCAAGGACCATCAGAAGAACTTACTCCTATTATTTCGTCAAGTGATCCGTCATCTTTAAATTAAATATTAAAAAAAAAGGATATTCGAGTTGGATCTTCGAAAAAGAACTCAATTTCTTAAGTATCATCCAAATGATCAAGATTGGATAAAAAATGCTTATCTTGTAGTTGAAATATTGATATATTATTACTATATAATACTCAAATATTTATTTTTGGTTATTTTTTCTATTATTTTTTAAATACTCTTAATTTTAGTTCTGGATCCGTCCCTAATTGTAAGATGTACGACCAAGCAATTTAAAACGTTAGAGTTGGGCAACAACAAACTTAAAAATCATGAACCGCTCACTTTCTACAATGGTAGGAGCTGAGCCAAAATTTAGGTGTAAAAAGTTTGATGGAAACAGTTGGAGCCGAAAGTGTAGGTTGATCATCTGCTGAGCCAATTGTGCACGACCATGTTGGCTGAAAACTTTTGAAAATACCTAATGGTTTATAGAATAAACTAATTCAATAAATGATTGATGCGCAACCTCAGCCTTGATAATAAAATATTGATCTAAACATGCTAGTACACATGACTAAGTTGTACATGGGTGTCACTACCTGATCGTGCTAGTACATATGAGTGGGTTGGACATGGGTGTCATTACCTGATCGTAGGAATGGGTTGAACATGGGTGTTATTACCTGATCGTACGAATGGTTGTGTTGCATAGTTTCTTTTGCGTTTGTTAGATTGACCGATTATGGAAAGAAGATGCCGAACACTTGTGTAAGCATGAAGAACTATATGCAAATTTTTTATTCTCTATAAACAGTGAGAGAATGATATAAAATTATATTTGAAGTTCTAAAATGATATGCTAGGGTAAGTTGTCATTATTTTGTAAAAAAATATGGGTGGTTGAATGTTAGTGTTTGAGAGAGTCTTCTTGTAGCTTTTGATATCTAAATTCTGTGTTCGTCGTCTATATATGTAGGATTTATTCACAGTCTAAATCACGTTAAGTCATTTTTGTGATTTCTTGATTTATCTTTCTCGTTTTTATCATTTTATTTATTGTTTTGGGTTCATATCCAATAAGGTAACTAATTATCTGGAACAATAGTTAAATCGGTTAAATATAGAGGGGAGGGGGTAATTTGGCTTTATAAAAGTCTTGTAAAAGAAATCCAACAAATGTGTAATATTGAGAGGGCTTTATGTAATAAATAATAATTATGATTGAGATTTGTCAAATAAGAGGGTGAGATGATCATAAATGGGGTAATCATATAATAGTTTGAGCCCACCTTTTGTACTATATTGAAATGGAAAAGTATTCTAAGCCATTTCAATCACATATTTATTCGTTTTATGACCCATTTTGATATATTTGTGTCGTGACAACAAGATTTATGTGAAATATTGAATTTAGATGCTTGTTTTATTTTGCCAACCAAGGCTACAAATACACAAGCATATAATATTGGTCGCAAAATCTAACATAATATATGGGTGAAACCATTATAAATTATATGTAAAACCCCTAATCTTGATGATGGGAAACAAATGAGATATGGTATATGCCGAATTTGACTTAAGTATTTTGTAATTGACGAATAAAACTAATTATTACACCGAAATACTGTCAAATTAGTTTAAGCAATTCTAACTATCGATGATTTGTGTTAATCAGGACCCATCTCGTTGTTTTCATGTCATGATTTATTTTCTAACCTAGGATAGGAATGCGAAAACATACAATATTGTTTGTTTACTTGCAAAATCTAATATAATATAGATGCCAAACCTTATATAAATTTTATGTAAACCCGCAGTATTGTTGTTGGAAAAAAATTAAGATATGGTATATGTAAAATATAACTTACTTATTTCGCGGCATTGGTGACAAATAAAACTAACTATGTCGCCAATACAATGATACATTATTTCAGGTCTTCTAACTGTCGATGTATTTGTTTTGTTAGTAACCATATGTTGTTTTTGTGTCGTGGTAACAAAATTTATATGAAATATTAAATTTAAATGTGTGTTCCTCTAATGAGGTCTCTAACACAATAACCAAAATATGGAATATGGTTGATAAAAAAAAATGAGATATCATATATGGAAACATGACTTACTTAATTCACCATATCAGTGACATATAAAACTAATTATATCGACAATACAGTGGCATATTATTTTATGTCATTCCAGCGAACAATATTGAGAAGGCATAATGCATCACTGATTTATACTTATCGGCCATTACGAGGTACCTTCGTCTATGAAGTGGTAGCAAATGGTACTTGCTAGATCATAACCATACAACGGATTATACACGGAGATCGAGATGAGGTAACCTCGATCACACATCACAATGGGAAATACAATCGGTAGAAGACCCATATATTGTCTGTGTGAAGGCGGATCCATACCTCGGCCAACGAGAAGCGGTTGTTATGATAAACAAGTCCACTAAAAGCAATAACAAAGCAGCGCCAAGGAAATAAGAATAGAACATGGATCCATCATTAAGCATAACAGAAAACAAAGAGTTATTACGAGATAATAGAGTTATGTATTATAAATGTAGTATATAAAGGGATTGAGACCCTAAAGTACTATAACATTTACCTACTGAAGCAATAAGATAATAACGTGTTTATTCTTCTATTTTCCATGGTAAATAATTATCACTAAATTCCCTCACTAGATTTTGGCGTCGTCTGTGGGAAATGTATAACACATAGTTCTACCAGATCAAGTAATGGTGTTAACTAAGTCAGGAATTGAGAGATAGAGAATATAATATCCCCCCCCACATATGATGCATACAAGACAACCAAGGAACCATAAAGAATACGACACGCGGTGAAGAAGTTGCAGGAGCTGATCTAGCAGATCATCGAGAGGTTTACTTAACAACGAATCAGAATGATGATCAATCCCTAGTGAACATCGGAGAAAATACTAGTAGAGCGGCACATGAGGAAAATCATATGAATCTTGGTATATCTTCCACTCCTTCTAACGTGTAGATATTGGAGACTCAGATAAAGGAAATCGACACTGATTAGCACCGGGCTGCCCAACGGCAACAGGATTAAAACGAGAAAGCCATGCAGCACTTCGACAGAATCACTGATACCTTACGTCTTCTGAGCAACAAGGTCCTCCATAGGGATGTGGTTAGGAAATATTTTCACCAAGAAGATGGTCACGTAAGGACATCAAGATGACAAAAGACTAGAGATCATCGAATATGACCAAGTAAGGCTTACTATGATTGCTTATGTTTTGCATGAGCATCTCTTTGTCAAAAGTATCTTGGAAGAAAATATTCCATGAAAATTCGACCCACACAAGATGGATTCATACAACGGTTCGGGGAACTCGAGCACCATATAGAGGAATTTAGGAACATGATGATGGCGTTTAATCATCCCTACACTGTCTCTTTTGGACAATCGTGGCATCAACACATTCTCCACTATCTTTAGGTCTTGTAGAGGGGAATATCAAGTCTTAACACCTCTTGGGTTCTTTACATACACCATTTCCAGCAATATACACCCTACAGTCTCAGCATTCACTAATTCCCAAGTAATAGTAAGGGTAACATCTATATCTTTAGACATTTGTACCTCAAGCAACAGCCACAATCTAGTTATGATAAAGTTAGTATGAGTGAATAAGCAGGGGTAGTCGAGCTTCCACTGTGTAGGCGGCAACAAAAATATTCTCCAACGGGATTGCTTTGTGATCATCGTATAGCCTCTTCCACATCTCATGGTACTTCCCCGAATTCGTACCTTCAAAAAATCAAAACATGAAAAAATCATAAAATAGGAGGATAAACAGTGAAAATTGCATTAAAAACACAAACTAACTCAAGACTTATGTGTGCTCATCCATCTACGTTCTAATTAGAGGTTATATTTGGCAATAGGATGCTCCCAATTCCCATAAAAAAATAAATAAAAGAATTCTTTCAATGTTCGACAGGGTCAAGACGGTTAATGATTTACGACGGGTGGATATGTAGTAGTATGAGGTTCTTAACAATTTATATTTGTCGATCTTAGAAAATAACTCGGTTGTAAAGATTTCCTTATCTAATAACTTGGAGCTAAGTAGAACACTAATCAAAAAATGCCAACCATCGGGCGTTAACTGCGTGAGACAAATTCAAATGTACCTAAAGAATTCATTTATCAACTTTGGTAAGGGCAGTTGGAGCCCCCAATCAAACAACGTACTGTATAAATAAGTTTCCCCCTTTCTAGCGTGACAAGGGTGTTCACCAGATTCTGGAAATCTAGTTTTTACAGAATCGAGGGAGTCATAAACTAATCAAAACCTACCAAACCCTCTGGGGCTTAGATTTTTATAAAGATGTGTCAAATGGTTGAAATAGTTATGTCGAAAGCTTATGTTTTCCACCGTGTCAATCGTTGGGGCACCCATGACTAAGTTTGTGGAAATTGTTGACTTTTTCGAGGATGTTTTACAAATCATTTATGGGGGCACGCATAGAATTTGATGTCAGAAGAATGAAAATACATAATACAATAGGGTGTTCAAGCAGAAGGTATGGGAAACTAACGAAGACTACAATACTAATTAACAAAGATTAACAAGAAAGCAAGGTGAAGAACGAAAGCATTTCAATATTTACCATGGTTCTATATCTGGCGTTAGAAGGCAAAAAATAATAAACAACCCACACACGATAATTTGTCACTCTAATGTTAGTTTTAAAGCAAACAAAAGGAATAAATTGGTCTTTACTGTAATTTATAGTACATAAAAGCAACAGGTTAACATTGGCCTATTTACGGGTAACGGGCTAAAGAGAATATGTAGGGTTGCGCCATTTTAGTTAAATAAATACATATGAAGCGCCATTCTCTACATACATGAAACTAGCTATGGTGTTTGTCAGACATAGGCACTAGATTTTGGACACGTGGCGACAAGAAACTGACAACAAGACTCGCATGCGTGACGACATAATTTAATGATAATAATTATGCATGCAACGTGGAAGTAGCGGGGATAGCAGAAGAACTAACACATCATCCTCGAGAACACTATATTCCTTCTAAAAGACTAACTCTTAAACGTAGTTCCCTGTTACAATGACTAGGGGGAGTCCTAATAAGACATAACCCTGTGACCTGTTTATACCCATCGGCCAAGACACGGTACCTTCGGCTATGGTTGCACAACACAACGAGAAGGATATCGGCAGAATACCTAGGCGTCGTCTATGTGTAAGAAAAACCATACCTCGATCGAGGAGAAGTGTTTATCATGAGAAATAAGGCCAGTAAAAGCATTAACAAAGCAGTGCCAAGGAAGTGAGAATAGAACATGGATCCATGATCAAGCATAACGATAAGAATAGACAGTTATTAGAAGATAATGGAGTGATATATTATGAATGTACTATATAAAGGGACTGAGACCCTAAAGTAAGGTAAGATTTCCCTACTAAAGAAATAAGATAATAACACGTTTATTCTTCTATTTTCCATAGCAAATCATTATCACTAAATTCCCTCACCAGATGTATTGGTATTTTTAAGATCCATATGTTATTTTATATCATCTAATCTAATTAGAAACACGCCCTGCAATATATTGCACGACTTAAAAATTAACAACCTGGATAATTGCTCTAACATGCCTAACGTAAACAATTATAGATAAAAAATTCTTAAATCGAAAAAAAATGGTAACTGATAAATGCAACATTTTTGTCTATATTAAAATACACAACTACATTCAATGATATATGTCCGCAAACAAAAGAATTAATATCATAATGGACTTATGTGTTACACACTCATTTAGCATTTTATTTATTACAAACGTTTCCCTGATTTTTTGTCATAGATAGAATGTATAAGACTATTAGATATTGAATGCCTTTGTTGGAAATAATATATAATATTTCACCAATATGATATTTTGTTTCAGATTTTCATTCATGACTAAGGATAATTAAAAGCTATGAATGTTCTTTTGGATGTTTACCAACAATTATGGAAGAGAACGATTGTGAGTTACTTTGTGTTATACTAACCAATCATGAACTTACTTTGATGAATAGTCTTTATAAAACAAATTTGTCTCCAACGTACATGTTATGCGAATGACATATAAAAAAGATCGTACTTGCCAACACAAAAAGTTGTTCAATGAGAGTAACGAGTTTAATAATTTTATAGACGTTTGGAGGGTCATGGTTTGGTCTAGCACTATTTCCAACATTAGCGATAACTTAATGAAAACATGAAATTTTTACAAAAGCGAACAAAATGGCCAACTACATGATAGACCATTGGATAATACCTTATAAAGAGAAGTTCATCCATCCTACACACATAATATCACACATTTAAGTAACACAACAAAAAACATATAGCATTGACGTTGTTTACAAATGTCTAATTACGAAACAAATTTTAGAACTACGAGAGTTCCATAAAATTGATTTTTAATTTATTGGCGTATTACGATGGTTATATTGCGACACATAATAACTCTTTGTATTTTTACTATTTTATAACGTGTAATGCAAAATATAAAGTTACAAAAATTATAGTTGCAAAAAAAACATATTTATGAGTTATGGAAATCACATTAAATCAATATGGAGGGCACACACGATAACCTGAAGATGCTTGTTGAATTTTGAACTGTTTTAAGAAAAATTCGATGATTTTCTTATGAAGTAACATTTATAAATAAAATAATCATTAAAGAGAAGAAAATATTATGTTGCACATGATTATCAAATTCTTGGACTTCGTGTGTTACATGGAGAGGCTTCAGAACAAGATTTGAAGATAATATTATAAATTTAAAAATTCCAAAAATATTTGAACTGATCCGTTGTTATGGATTTGTTTAAGTTGAACACTACAAGAATTACCATGTACCCATGAACTTGTTCAACCTTAAGAAGACGATCGGTAGGTACCTTTATGTTTTATAGACGAACATCAAACCTCGCATTAAGCTTATGGGAGAAGATAAGGTTGCGAAGCTAAAACGTGTTCCCTACCGATTGAAGATATCATTGGCTAAAATGTTTACATGAATATCTTGAGGATAAATTTATTTTTTTAAAGGATTATGAGAATTTTATTTTGAATATTAATATGAAAGAAATCGTTTTTTAGATTTCATGTATGATTTATTTTTAGAGATTTTTTTTAAATAAAGTGGTAAAAACAATATTCATTACAAGAGCGTAAACTATTATTGTCCTTGGGATAATTAGTAGCAACTTTGTTTTTCTTCATCACTCACATTTTTTGATAATTCAACATCATGATCACGAGGAGCCCGTTTCTTAGATTTCTTTTTGTGTGAAATATTTAATTCCAGTTACATTGTCCCTATCCATTTTTATGAACAATGGATCATTGACATTATCTTTACTAGGAAAAATATATAATCCAACATCAACGTTCTTTGGTCAGACATGACGAACCCGTTTGAAAAACAAACGAGAAAAAAATAAAGTTAATTTTGGTACAAAAAAGGTAATATGCATCTTTCCATCGGTCGTAAATGTATCGTGATAGTAATTTAAGACGAAATTCGTCACAACTAGTAGATGATTTTTTTTATAGAAATTCTGAAAATAGATGTAAAAAAGGGAAAAACAATTAATTTAAATAAGATAGTTAAATTTATAGTATTTGTATAAAAAGTTATTTCTCCGTCTTACATGTGTTCACCCACTGCCTTTCAATTTGACGAAATCCCTACTCTGTTTGAGATTCTAAACGGCCATAACAAGAAATAAGTTCATTTTCCAATCATGATTAGAATCCAAAAGTGTGATGATGTGTTAAAACCAACCAAAAACAAGGGAATAAAAACAATTGTTGTTATGTTTTGAAATTTCTAATAGGTAAGGATATCAGCAACAATGATAAGGATATTTTAAATAACCGAGTATAATGGTAATCAAATTTCTCCACCCTTTGGTTGTAATTTCAAAAAAGAAAAGTTTGATAGATTTATAACATTCGGTTATTAATAAATGAGGCAGAAACCTAAGAACCTAGTTCATGTGATTTTGAAAGAAGAATACTTAATATTTTTTCAGATAATGTGGAAGATCTCAATCTTTTGGAAGTTATATGATAATAAAATAAATGATATGTCAAATATAACAAAGTTTGTATTCTTTAATTTTGTTAATATATATAGACAATAACTTTATTCATCAAATATTTTATTTGTAAAAAATCAATATTTTGTATTACATCGTGAAGATCTATATGTTACGGGTATGAAATTTATGGTTTGTTTAAAGATGATATAGTATTTATTTTTAGGATTCAAAGAAGAAGGCCATGCACGACTCTTTGTTTGATTTTTAATTTATCATGAAAACTAATAAATTTTTTATTCTTAATCGTTATGTTTTTTTTATTTGAAAATTATTTTTTATGTGGGTGCATTTTGAAAATCTAGACGAAGTAAAACTTTTAGAATTTAGTCACCAAATGAACCGTTTTTTTATATTGTATATCGATTCTTGAATTTTACCACCATTCAAAAGAGTGAGAAGTAATACGAGAGTTGCACTTTTATTAGAACAAGAGTTGACGGATGAATAGGATAATGGAAATGTAATACGATCTAATATATGATTTGTCTAAAAAATAGTATTAGAAAGAAAGTGTTTTGAAAAGAGAAAATATCAGAAAAAGAAGTTTTGCAGACCATTCTTAACAAAGTTTGCATTTTTATATATAATCATTTTAATTTCTTCCGTTCATTTCGAAACAAGATCAATGATAGATAAATTCTTTTTGCGGTTACTAGAAGTCAGAGGTTGAGAATTCACTAGTGTTATAAACCATTCGATCTTTAAGTTAAATTTAATAATGGATAATGATCGTAATTATTTTGTGCTTGTGAAATTAGATAAATAAATTTGACAATTGTATATAAATACAAATGTACATGAACTTTACCTTATCAAATAGTGATTAAACAAAATAATATTTTTTACTTTAAAAAATAGGGAAATCCTGATAAAGTTATATTGTTCCCATAAGTTATATATCTCTTTTAAAAACAAAATGTTCATAAAAAATATATATATTAAAAGATTTATTTTAAGTTAAACATGACGAAAAAAAGGTTAGTTGATTAATTTGAATGACAATAGTTAAAGGGTTGTAAGTTGAAAAACTAACTTCTAACGAACATGAAAAACAAATATACCAGAATCAAAACATTTAAATTTATCCGTAATGATAATTTATGAAAGTAATGTTGATGATCCATTAAAAACTTATTCTTAATGATAATTAATGAAAGTAATGTTGGCGATGCATAAAGAAATACATAGTAAGTTGAATTAAAAGAAGAATAAGTATGATGTTGATAATAAATATGTTACAAGGTATTATACGATCCAGATACAATGTCCAAGGTGATTAAGCTTACCAAAGAATGGTTGTTGGATGGTAACATAATTCAGAAGTTGAGCTTCTATGAAATGTGCGTGTTATGTAAAATTAAAAGGGTTATGATCCTCCATATCAACCATATGTGCTTGAATATCTTTATTCAGACCTCTGAGATATGTAAGACATCTCATTATGGATGGTGCATGGATCTTCATGTATTTTGATTAATAAATACTACATAAAATTACTAGTTATACTTTTGAAGCACCAAGGTGAAACATTTGATGCTCTTAGAAACTAGAAGATGATGGTGGAGAATTGTACTACAAGGATGTTAAAAAAGTTATGAACTGAAAATGATTTGTAATATTTGAATGACACATTCACTAGATATCATTCTAGACTTGGAATTATTACACATAAAACCGTGAGATGAACTTCTAAACAAGAGGATGGACTGAACCTTGCTTGAAAATGGTAAGGTCTACATCTCTGACAACTGGAATCGACCGAAGGTTTGGAAATAATCTTTAAGAAATGATGCATATATCATTAACATGAGTAAATTTATGACACTGAATGTTTAAGGTCCACAATAAGTAAGGACTGTAAAAACTTGTGTTGGAACATTTGAGAATGTTTGGATGTGTTTCCTATGCACATGTGAAGCAAGATAAGATTTAGCCGATAGAACTATAATATTTTTTCCTTGGCTTTCTAGAAAGAGTAAAATGGTATAGGTTATGATGAATGGAACTTAGAAGTCATAAAACTTTGATTAGTCCAGACGTGTTATTCAATGAGAAGGTTAACTCATTTCTTTAGGAGGAGAAGATCAAACCTAGTATTTCCAAGAAAAAATGACGAGTTGATGATGAGTTTGATCAAAACAGTGATGTCAAAGATGTGCCCGCCTAAGATAATTTCAGACTTGGTCAAAATTTGGCTCATACAGAGGAATTTCAATAATTGCATGAGATAGAAGATAACCGAGTGATTGATGTTCAAAAGCCTTCATATGTGTAGATTGAAGAGCAACATGATGATCATGATAGTTATTAGTCTATGATAGAGAGAGCACGAAAACCTAAAAGCTATACAAAGAGGTAAGATTTTGCTGATACTATAGGTTATGTTTTCAACTGAAATTCAGAGAGATTATCTTGAACACGAGTGCTATCACAGTTCTATGCAGAGCAGTGATAATTCAATGTGGCAGAAGAACCTAATGCAAAAAACTAAGTCCCTGAAAAAGAATTACCCTTAGATTCTTGTGAACCAGTTGAAGGGTCATAAGATTTTTTGGAGTAAATGAATAATCAAAAGGAGGCAAGGCATTCATGAGGTACAATTATCCAGCTAAAAAGTTAAAATATTGGCAAAAGGATTCACAAAAAATGAGAATATTAATTTCAGTAAACATTTGTCACTAGTTTTGAAAAAAATCATATTTAATCCTAAGTTAGATCAATTAATGTTACTAGCGCCTTCTTGTATGGTGCATTAAATAAGACTATGTACATCTTGTTACTAATTTATGTAGATGACATACTAATATCTGGAAAGACAAGAGGAGAATTAAAACAATGAAGACTCAACTAAAGAGAGAGTTTCAAATGAAGGATAATGGAGAGGATAAAAGAGTACTTGGTACAAATATCAAAATAAATATATTAAGAGAGTATATATTATTATCTCAATACGGATACATACTAAAAGTTCTCAAGATTTTCGAAATGTCTAAAGTCAAAGAGGTTGAAACTCCCACCGGTCTCTGTTTTAAACTAAGTACCACTCAAGCACCAACCAAAGTAATAGATAAGAATTTCATGCAAAAGATACTTTATACAAATATCATTAGAAGCATTATGTGTGCAATGATATGCACGAGACTAGACCCTGGGTACTTCATTAGTATTTTGAGAATATTTATATCAAGCCTCATAAGGTACTTTATAAGTCCCACTAGCAAGCCTTAAATGGACCATGAGGTACTTAAAATGTTCGAATGAAGTTGAGTTGTGTTATAATAAAAAAAATATAAAACTGATGAGATGATGAAAGGGTATGTTGACTCTAATTATGCAGATTTTCTTAACACAAGGAAGTCAATTTCAGGTTATCTGTTTACTATAATTTCAGGAGTAGTTAGCTAGAAGTTATGTCTTCAAAAGTTTGTTCCTCTACAGAAGAAGAATATATGGTTGTTACTAATGAAATGAAGTGAGCTATTTTACTGAAAGGGTTGTTGAGTGAAATCACTTGTATAAAATAATAGGTGGTTTTATTTTGTGACAATACGAGTTGTATTTCATCCAAAATGTGCTGGAGAAACTATAAGTGAAGGTGGAAAAGATTGCAAGGTACTACAAGTATCATAGTTCATAAGTTGCATGAGACTTGTGCAAGTCTTAGAATCAAGTGGGCTAGATGTATTTAAAAAGTAGTTAGAGTATCAGGGAAATTCATATTGAAGCATCCTAGATAAAGAATTGTTAGAATTATACTAAAAATGGTAGAGGTAAGACAACTCAGACTTAAAGATCGTGAACTTAAGTAAGATGAGACATAATAGGTTGCATGTGCAATATCTTTGAGTGCTATAATTCTCAACCAAATACTTAGGTATAAAGGCATGTGCTGGAACCTAAGGTGAGATTTACCTAGAAGATATGTGGTAAGTAATTATTGGAACAGAAGGTGTATCATCATTACCTGATGGACCTATGGGTATGGACTTATAATCAAAAGATTATGAATATACTTATGTATTTCTAAAAGAAATTGATTCATTAATATATTGAAGAATTTGAAATTTACGAGTCAACCTCAACGACTAATCATGTATCATTGAACTCGGCTTTCTTGATGAATGGAAAGAATAGTATAAGGTACAAAGTTGGTGGTGTCACAACCTTGTGCAATGTATGACTATACTAATGTTAGTGTTGCATCACCGTTTCCATTCAACTGTTTGGAAGGAACAAGATGTAATTTTATATCATGAACTTGAGGTTTATTTGACTCATCATTTGTTTCATATATAGTAGATAATAGGTATGAAGCTGATGCTAGAACGTGTTACGAGAATTAACAATAGAGAGAATGTCTCAAACTTGTATGGTTTTCAAGAAATAAGTAATATAGAAGATAAAAAGTGGGATTTGCAATACCTTTAGTAAGCCGTATTAATTATGTTACAAAAGATAGTGATTGTATTAGTTGTGTTTGAGAGAGTCTTTTTATAACCTTCTTCTATATAAAATGTATATCTGTTGCCTATGGATGTAGGATTTTTAGTATCTGATCCACGTTAAATATTTGTTGTGTGACTAATTTAAGTTGATGTATTTAATATAAACTTTATGTTGGAAGGTTTAAAAAGTCGAATCTATATTATATTCTTGTTACACTTGCAAGTAGTGAACCACCAAAAAATAATATTACGACCTATTGTCGAACTATATATAGCTTTATACTATAAACTCGATCCACTATATAATACATATTGTAATTACCACCAAAACACAAATATAAATGTTCTTGTTTCACCGTGCAAATTCTTAACAAGTCATATATCAAGGTCCAATCCTAGAATTCTCTTAAGGATGAATATTAAGTATACGCTTAAAATAACTCGGTAAATTGTTTTAATGGGTCTCATTTATTAATCGAATTTCATATTAATTAGATTTCATATTAATTGAGTCTTTTATATTAATTAGGTTTTCTTATTAACTAAGTGTCTTATATTAAATATATTTCCTACTAATTAAGTCTTATATATTATTTAGAGTTCTTCTTAATTGACTTTTCTTTATTAATTAGATATCTATTATTCTCTATTTATAATATTTTCAATTGATTGTGTATTCGATATTAATTAGATTTTCTATAAGATTTTATAATTAAGGTACTAAGAGTTTTGACACATGTATATAGAATAAAATATTTTTTTACAATGTGTGACGAGACAAGACAAAAGACGAGCAATTATTCATAAAAGATCGACAAGTGTGTTTGTAAAGAGTGTAGTGAGGTAGAAAATAAAAAATTGAATAAACATTATGAGATTCGCGGATTCTTTAATAAATGAATGATTGAATATTTAGAGTTTTCTTCTAAAAACATGTATATAAATTGTATTTGTTACCGGTGGATGTCCAATTTCTTCATGATATAAAACACGTTAAATATCTTGTTGTGTGATTGATTTCTTTTTTCATTTTATTTCATGTTAAGCTTGTTCCCGGATCTTGTTCAAATATTGTTAATTCTCTAATAAATGGTGAGATGAGCGTGGATATATGATATTAATATTCGTTGTTGCCTTGTTGGTGAAGAAGAAAAGGTAGAAGAACAACGATCATGGATCTTGAGGTAAACTCAAATGTAGTTATAATGATGGATTCCATAAAAGGGAGTATTAGATTAAAGCTATCTACCGAACTGAAAAAAACTTTAACAAATATGAGGTATGTCTTTACATTTAAACGTAACCTTCTTTATAAAGGCATGTTAGATAATAAAGGGTTTTATTATATGGGTAGAGATGACATACTTTGGGTCTTCCAAGATTCACATGTCGCAATGGATGCTAATCGAACTAATGGTATTTTAGTCTCGTATAGGTCTATATTAGAAGTGACATCTAGTGTGTAAAATTAGTCTCCTAGAATATGACTTGAGGTAGTTGAAGGCTTATCATAGCATGCCAAGATCCAATCTGAGAATTACTTAAAGAGGTTTAGGACTAATAATGGACGATATTAATGAACTAACTATTCACTAGGTATTTCTCTAAATTTTGTATGCCTAGGCGCAAAATCTTGAATAGTACCCTAAAGCATTGAGTAATTTAGAATATAACTTTTAACTCACTTGAAGTAAGCTTTATGCTTCTGATAATTGAATAAAACAAGATATTGAATAAATCACTTTTTGAGACAGCTACCATTGTCTATATGAGTCCATGGACTTTCGGTCATCGTGAAGATGTAATAGGTTTGAAGGTGGAGCTGGAGTTGAGATGAAGTTTGAAAATAAGGGTTGAGATGTGGATTCCTCCAAGGAAGCCGTTTTCGAGCTTGACTCGAGCTCAGAGTTTGTAAAGAAAGTTCAACCACTGTTAGGTTTAAATCATGCTATTAAGTTAGATTAGGCGAATGTTACTACAAGTTTTTTGGTTGTAGGAAGTCAGGAAACTGATCTGTTGGGAAGATTGCCTCGATAGATTTAACGGAGTACATGCAAATTGATCATTCCAAACGTGCAGTAGACAGTTAGTGGAGCATCGAGGTAACTGAACTCTGGTGTCACTGCGAGCCTATGTGGAGAAGTTTTAAGTATAAACTCAAAGTAAATCGTTAATTATTTAAATGAATCTTATATTAATTGGATTTCATACTAATTATATTTAATATTAATTGAGACTTTTATATTAATTATGTTTTCCTATTAATTGTCTCTTATATTAATTAGATTTCCTATTAATTTAGTTTTCTATATTAATTAGATTTCTTATTAATCGAGTTTTATGTTTTAATTATATTTTCTATTAACTGAATATTTAATATTAATTATATTTCATACCAAAATTGGATATTCTATATTAATTAAATTTCCTAATGAAATGATTATGGGTTTTCAAATCTATAAATATAATAAGATATTTATTTACAATGTCAAGCAAGATTGGACAAAAGATGAACGATAGATCAAAGGAGATCAATGAGTCTATTTGTGGAGAGTGTAGTAAAGGAGAAAAAAAACATTTTAATATTCATTTTGAGATTCACAATTTTTTTATGAGTCTATTCATTTACGAGGAACCAAACGTGCACTAGTTATAATTTAATAAAGGATTGAGATTTTTTATGAACGAAGTTGCAACTTCTAAACCTAATTAGTTAACACAGTCATTAACTATATTTTACCTTTAATTTAAGCTTTAGAGGTGAGACACCTATTTCACTTGGTTTCTCGTTATTACTCATAAATTGGTTATTATTGGTAACCAAGGGAAACTAACTAAAACTAAAACTAGCAACAAACAAAACCCATATAGACGTACAAATCATATCTTACGACACTTCATTCTTAACAAATGAAAACAAAAATAACAAAAATATAATAAAATAATAATAATAATAGAAATACGATTAGAAAGAACAATAACCCGAAAAAACCTTCTTATAAACCACAGTGAACTGATACACAGTTAGCTTCCCGTTCATAACCTAATAAACAAGAGCACATATTATTATAAAATCACCTCTCATTTTTTTTTTAAGAAAGAAAAGAAAGTAAAAAATGACAACAATAGATGGCCACCACAGTCGCATCGACCGTCCTCTTATTGTAACAGCCTCATCACTCATCCTCTCTATGCTAACAGCCTCATCATTGATCGCCGCTATAGCTAAGTGCCACAGTCGTCTCCTTCACTTCTTCGCCGCATGTTTCACCACTACTACTAAACCGTCCAAGGTAAAGAAAGACTTCATCCTTCCACCCCAGAGCAAAGATCAAATCAAGAAAAAGAAGACCATTTTCCTCGACCTCGACGAAACTCTTGTCCACTGCACCACAACCATTCCAGACGTGCGATTCGATTTCACCATTAGACCCAAAATAAACGGGCAGACCATGATGTTTTTTGTGGTCAAACGACCAGGGCTCGACCAGTTTCTAGAGAAAATAGGAGAGAAATACGAAGTGGTGGTGTTCACAGCTGGGATGAGGGAGTATGCAGCTCCCCTGCTCGATAGAATTGACAAGAAAGGTGTCATATCGCATCGCTTGTTTCGTGATTCCTGCACTGAGGTCGATGGGAAATACGTGAAGGACCTTGCGGCCACTGGAAGAGATTTGGCGAACGTGGTGATTGTGGATGATAATCCGGTTGCTTATGCCTGGCAACCGGAGAATGCTTTGCCCATTAAGCCGTTTGTAAATGATATGAAGGACGAGGAGCTCAGAAAGTTGGTGGACGTTTTTGATGGCTGCGTCGGAGTTGAAGATACAAGAGTGGCTGTTAAAGAATTCATCAACAACAATTTATTACAAAGCCAGGTTTAGTGGCTTTATTTTTTGTTTCGTTCGTCTATATTGAGGTTTCTAACATTTTTTTCAGCGTTGAACGAAGAATTTTTGTTTTGTTCACGTTGCATGGACCTCAATATAATGTAACATAAAAATATTAATAACATATGTGTGGATATTCGTATTTTTCATCTTTTGGATTATTAATACCAAGTGTTATTTGAAATATAAATATACAGAGATTTATAAATCTTTTATCTAATCTTTGGTAAGATGTGAATGTGTTCACCTTCCATAAAAATCCCACCTGGTATAAGTGTAGAATTCTGTTTAACCCAGCATAACTTCATGAATCTAGTTAAATGCATTGGAAAATTTCTTTATAGCCATGTCAATCTGGTAGTCGTGAAAGGCAATTTTAATTATTTATAAAATTATCACAGTATAAAATTGACAAGATTATAAGATGTAAGCTGCAAATAATTGAGATGAATGTTAGGGACAATAATTTTAAAACCTTAAAGTTGGGAGAAAATAAAACTTAAAAAGCATGACACAATCTCATGGTAAAATCAAGGAAACTATGATAAATAAGAAACGATAGAAAATATGATAATCATGCTAAACTAAATCAAATATGATAGATGCGAAATGATATCATGCTAAACCAGGACAACTATATAACAAAACTTGGAATTGCATGCCTTTATCATTTTTTTACTCGTTTTGTTCGGTTTTTATAAAAAAAATTGATAAGTCATCAATATAGTATGTTTTGATAATCTTGGGTTCTTCTTTTTATTCTACTTTTGAATGTTTTGGTTCAAATTTTTGGGTGTACAGTGGGATACATTTCTTTTATATTTTAACCAAAGACAGCCTTGACAGCGTTGATTATAAATAGTACCAACTTTTGGCCTAATTTGAAGGCTTAATTTTCACCATCATAAGTTTTTATTATTTCTATCATCAAATCCCTATTTTTTTGGAACATGTATTTTATTTTCTAAGCTCGTATGTTCCATTTAGAGGGGAATAAAATGGTGTTTTTTTCTGCTTCCTGCATGTGCTCGGGTTTTATTTTTGTTTCTTTCATCTGTTTTATCAAGGCAAAGAGGCGTGACCTGAACAAACAAGATTTTGGAGGCAATTTTCCTGTAAAAGTAGGAACAACTATATTATGAGAAATAATATCATACGAAATAAGAAAAACTACAAATGATGCACAATGATGTTAAACTAGGCCAACTATAAATGATGATAAACCATATAATGATGCTAAATGATATTACACGAAACCATGCCAGCGATAAATGATGCTAAACCATATAATACAAAACTAGATCAACTATAAATGATGCTAAGCCATATAATGAGAAAGTAGTAGCAGATATTTTATAAGAAATGAAGACAAGTATGATAGATGCTAAATGATATTATGTGAAACCATGCCAACTATAAATGATACTAAACCATATAATGAGAAACCAACAATATATATTTTATACAAAATCAAGACAACTATGATAGATGCTAAACAATATTATGAAAAACTAGGCCAACTATAAATGATGCTAAACCATATAATGAGAAACCAACAACATATATCTTATGCGAAACCAAGGCAACTATGATGGATGCTAAATGATATCATGCGAAACAAGGCCAACTATATGAAACTATAAAACATATATATTATGAGAAACTAGGCCAACTATAGATGATAAAAACAATATTATGGTAGTTCTATCTAAATGATGCGAAACCTAAATGACAAGGTAGAAAGTAGATGAGATACGCAATTTTCATAGATGCGTGGTTGTATAAATTTAATCATGGACTTTATTTTGCAACAATTATTTGCTAACTACTGAAAATTGATGAATGAGCGCCTCGTGTCTTGCTTTAGCGAGACACAAGTAGGCAACTATGCTGATAGATGAAAGAAAAACGTAACTATATTTTGCAAAATGAATATCTAACAAATATCACTCAAAACGGATGTAAATGAAGAAGATAATGACTACATTAACCGAAAAAATCAAAATAGTCTTACTATGAAACCCTAGATTTGTAAAAAACAATAAATCCAACTATATTTTTGTAGAATATGATCAAAACTGCATATTAATTAGATTTCATATTAATTGAGACTTTTATATTAATTAGGTTTTCCTATTAATTGAGGATTCTATATTAATTAGATTTCCTATTAACTAAGTCTTCTATATTAATTGGATTTCCTATTAATAGAGTTTTCTATATTAATTAGATTTCTTATTAATTGAGGTTTCTTTATTAATTAGATTTTCTATTAATTGTGTCTTCTACATTAATTAGATTTCATATTAAATCGAATCTTCTCTATTTATTAGATTTTTTATTAGGTTTCTTAATTAAAAGATTATGAATTTTCACACCTACTGAAATAAAATATCAGACACTTGTCTAATAAACATTTTAGTTAGCAGATCCTTGTCTAAGAAATATTTTAGTTAGCAGATCCTAGTCTAATAAACATTTTAGTTAGCAGATCCTAAGAATTTTAGGGTTCAGTATCCATTAGTTTGTTTAAGAGTACTACATCAGGTTTTATCGGTTTGGTTTCGTTACTAGTTTTATTGGTTCAGTTCCAAATCGGTTTTATCGGCTTACTCGTTTTATCGATTGGATTCCGAACCAATTTTATTAGTCTGGTACTTTATTTGCCTTAGTTTTTAAAATGAATTTGCGAACCAAACCATTAAGGTTTGGTCCGGATATTACCGAAACAGTTTTAGAAAACCATTAAGAGTCCTAGGTAGAATTCTAGGCACCTTAAAACGTCCATGCATGTTTTTTTTTTGGATTTAGATAAAATTTGTGCGATAATATTAATATTTTTCTAGATAACTTGAATACAATGGGTTGTTGGATTGTTATTAGGATCGAATTATATAAAAACTAAATTTACTAAATCTTAACTCTATTTTTTAGTTGTAATAGTAGTATGGTATTTGAAATTCAAAACTTAGATTGTTTGCACTGATTCCAAAGTTATTATCTTCTTGCGGGCTTGAGTCAGTCTAGCCTTGTTTATTATTTTTTCCGGGGTTAGGCTTGAGTATTGAGTTAAGGTGTAAGGAGACTAAAAGCCATCTAAATCATTGTACTTTGTATGAGTAGTCGTGCCTCTTTCACTTCTCAAATTATAGTTGTGTTCTTTATCGATTTTTCTCAAATAAAAAGATTGTGATATCAATCTAATAACCATGGTTTTGATTGAGTCATGATTCTTCACTAGGAGAGTCAGATTTGAGAAGAAGAAAAGTAAAGGATTTGTAATTTAATATGACTCAATTTCTTGAAAAACTTGTACAGAATACATGATGATATATAGTAGAGTGAAGGTGTAACAACCTTGGGAATATTCCCATGTGAGGTTGTTACACACTGTTACAGATTGTTTGGAAAAATTAATAAGACTAGTTTTGATGGGCTTGATCCATAGATAGAGCCTTAGCACCTTGTATGACCCATGCTTGTGAGTAACCTGATTCAACTAGTAGCCCATTCCACATGATCAAACCCGGTCCACTAGAAAACACAACCACAGTCTGTCGTTTAGGGTTTAGAACTAAGTGAGGAGCTAAGACCAGTGTTGTCTTTGACAAGCTCCTCACTCCCTTTCTCACCGTATTGCATGGTGGTCTTGTGACCGGCAAGACTTCTAACATCCCCCTTTAAATGCAGCGGTGACTCCGAAAGCCTAAGTTTGTCATGAATATAAAGAAACCAAGAAGAAGTTAGGGCTTTGGTGAGAAAATCAGCAATCTGATCAAGTAAAGGTACATATCGAATATGTACTAATCCTTGTAGAACTTGATCTCTTGGGAAGTGAACGTCTAACTCTATATATTTTGTGCGAGAATGAAACACGGGATTGGAGGCTAATGAGCTGGCTCCCAGGTTGTCGCACCACATAACCGAAGGCGGTATGAGAGGGATCTGAAGTTCAGTGAGAAAAGACTTCAACCAGATTAGCTCAGCAGAGAGGTTGGCTAAGGCACGATACTCCGATTCAGTGGAGGAACGGGCGACAACATTCTGTTTCTTGGAGGACCAAGAAATAAGAGTTTCGCCAAGGAAGACATAGTACGCACCCACACTGCAACGGTCATCAGGAGACGAGGCCCAATCGGCATCAGAATAGCCATGAAGCTGCAGCTGATAGCATGGTTTGATGTGAAGACCAACCAACGTGTTCCAGATAAGTATCGTACGATTATTTTAAGACTTTTCCAGTGTAGAGACGTGGGATTTTGTTGGTGCTGACTTATATTATTTACTGAAAAGGCTATATCTGGTCTTGTGTGAGTGAGATACTGCAGAGCTCCTAACAACCTTCTGTACTGTGTAGGACAAACAAACGGAGAGCCATCATAGGAGGAGTGATGATTACCAGCCACCATGGGAGAAGGACAAGGCTTGGACATGGACAGACCCTATGCACGAAGTAAGTCTTCAATATACTTGTGCTGAGTTAGATAGAACCCAGTCTGGTCACGATGAACTTCTATTCCTAGGAATAGATAGAGTGGCCCAATGTCCTTAAGTGCAAAAACAATATTAAGGTTGTGTATAAACCGTGTTAAGCACTCTGTGTTATTTCCTGTCACTAGAATGTCATCCACATACACAAGAATTAGGAGTATAGTTGTCTTAGAAACCAAGTAGAAAAGGGAAGATTCTGCCTTAGAGTTACAGAATCCCCAGCTAAGTAGGGTGTCCCTCAGTCAAGAATACCAGGCTCGAGGGGCTTGTTTCAACCCATAGATGGCTTTATGCAATTTGCAAATATGTGTAGGATGAGTAGAATCAACAAAACCCTGAGGATGTGTCATATACACAGTTTCTTGTAGAATCCCATTAAGAAAAGCATTATTGATGTCAAGCTGTCTCACAGGCCAGTCCTTAGAGATAACAATAGTTAGAATCAGTCTAACTGTAGAAGCGTTAATAACTGGACTGAATGTCTCACAGAAGTGAACCCCTGGTGTTTGATAAAAACCATTAGCCACCAAATGAGCCTTGTACCTCTGAACAGAACCATCCAACCCAAACTTGACTTTATATACCCACTTGCAACCAATGACATTAGAGGAAGTAAATGCTGGTACCAAATACCAAGTTTTGTTAGCCATCAAGGCTTTGTATTCACTAGCCATAGCATCTTGCCACTCAGAAATCCCAACTGCCTCAGAGAAACGAGTAGGTTCAAACACACTATTGTTAGTAGTGACTTGAGACCCAACATATGGCACTTTAGGTTTAGTAATTTTACTACGAAATCTGGTTTGGATAGTGTATGGGTTGGATGATGGGTGGTTAATAGATAACTATTCAGGATTAGAAAGGGGAAGTTCTATAGTCAAGGTAGGTGTCAGATGATCACTAGCATTTGTGTGAGTAGAAAAGTTAGTTGTGTCTGATAAATGAACATTAGAGACTGGTGGAGAGATTACCTTAGAAAGACCAGTAAGAGAGTGTTGAGTAGAGCTTTGGGGCTGCAAAGGAGCAGGGCACAAAGATGTGGTCTGTTCAGTTAGAGCTGCAGAGTTGGACTCAACATGAGACACTCTCTCATCCATCACAAGACATGTAGGGAGTTTAGATAACCAAAGATTGGCTGACACATGAGACACAAGCTCGCTCTTATGAGTGTTAAGAAACCCAGTAGTGAAAGGAAACTCATCCTCATTGAAAACAACATTTCTAGAGATATACACCCTCCCAGTAGAGCTAAGACATTTATACCCTTTGTGACCCTCACTATACCCAAGAAAAACGCACTTAACAGAGTGGAATTGAAATTTGTGACTTTGATAGGGCCTGAGACAGGGATAATATGAACATCCGAATGTTTTCAGAATTATATAATTAGGAGCTTTGTGAAATAGGACTTCAAAAGGAGACTTATGATGCAGGATAGGTGTTGGGAGTCTGTTGATCAAGTAGACACTTGTCTCAAATGCTTCAGCCCAATATTTGTAGGGTAGATTAGATTGAGCTAGAAGAGTGAGCCCAGTTTCAACCACATGTCTGTGTTTTCTCTCAGCCCTACCATTCTGGGCTGAGGTATGAGGGCAAGATCTTCTGAATAGAAAACCACATTCATTAGCTATAGCTAACAACAACCTGAACTCACCCCCCCCCAGTCACTCTGAACAGCCTTAATAGATCTATCAAATTGAGTTTCTACCAAGGCTTTGAAAGTTTTGAACACTTCTAGAACTTGACTTTTGTTCCTGATAGGATACAACCAAGTATACCTAGAAAAATCATCTAGAAAGAGGACATAGTATTTAGAACCCTTAGTAGATTGAATAGGTGCAGGCCCCAAACATTTGTGTGAATTAAATCAAGTATATTGGTAGAGTGTGAAGTTGAAATTGAATAAGGGAGACTGTGAGATTTTCCCAACTGGCAAGCCTCACAGAAATTACTTGAATTGCTTAAAATAGAATGAAACTTACAGGACTTAAGAACATTATCTAGAACACTTGAAGATGGATGGCCAAGTTTTCGATGCCATTCATCTTTGATAGACTTAGATACAACATAAGATAAAACCCTAGAAAAACCTAGATTTAGACCACCTCGTGACTTAGAGCAGGTATCCATCTTGTAGAGCCCATCTTCAGACCTCCCTCTGAGCAGAATAGTCCCTGTTGCCTTGTCCTTCACCAGACAGAAAAATTTGTGAAGTTCCACAAAAACATTGTTATGATTAGTTAATTGAAAAACATATAGGAGATTTTTATTTATTCTAGGAACATGTAGTATAGGTTTCAAAAGGATAGGTTGTTTAGTAAAGGAATTTAAAGTAGATTGACCAATGTGTGATATATGGAGCCTCTCACCACTACCAACAAGTATGTGTTTGGTACCTGAATACTCAGATTTCTGAGTCATTTGACTAGTGCTGCCTGTGACATGGTGACAAGCACCACTGTCAGCATACCAGACCCCTTCTCCTGGTGAATCTTGTGAAACAAGTAAGGCATTCTGCTCACCTTCAGACCTTGACTGTTTTGATGGAGAGGAACCCATGACTGAGGGATCATCCTTATAATAACACACAACAGCAGAGTGACCATACTTGTTACAGATTTGACAAGTTGCTTTATTATGTGAGAACCTTCCACTTCTACCTCTGTAGAAGTTACTTCTACCTCTTGCACTGTAACTATTAGCATTGTAGCTAGATCTTCCTCTGTAACCTCTGCTTGAGCCTCTGTTTTGACTATAAAATCCTCTCTAATTAGAGTTGGTAGACTTCTGTTTTGAATCACTTCTGTGAGTGATGTTAGCCCTGGAAACATTAACAGCATACATAGAGTTCTGCAGACCAGTCAGTTGTTCAAGTTTGCTCTCATAAGTGAGAAGACTAGTCTGTAGATCTAGCCACCCTAGTCCTTCCTTGTCGGCTAAACTGACTACAATTGGTGTGTATTCCACATCTAGACCTGCAATAACTTGTGTTAGCAAGTCATCTATAGAGGTGAGACAGCTTGCTAGGATTAGGTTATCATGAATCATCTTCATCTTGTTGAGATTTTCTGACATTGAGGTAGTTTATTTGCGAGTTCTTTGAAACTCATATTTGTAATATGTTATTTTGGCTCTAGTCTGTGAGCCAGACAATTTGCCAGCAGCATCCCAGAGACCCTCAGCAGACTCTTCTTCCATCAATTGAGCTGCCATCTCAGGGCTCATGGTGGAATACAACCATCCAAGTAACAATTGATCCTTAGCAACCCACTCTTCAATTCTGGGTTGTTTGTGACATTACCCTCAGTATCTGTAACAAACTTTGGAGGGAAAGCCTTCTCTCCAGTAACAAAACTCCATAGTTTATTACCTTTAATCATAGGTAATACAACAGTCTTCCATAAAAGATAATTTTTTCTGTCAAGACGAATATTATTAACACTGCTAATTGAATGTAGGTGCAGGTTTTTTGTTGAGATGGAAGAACAGTTTGAGAGTATGGATCCAACTGAGTCTCAACTCAATGAAGGAGAATGATTAAAGTTTGCCATTGAAGGCTTGGAGAAGCTCTGATACCAAGTCAGATTTTAGAAGAAGAAGAGTAAAGGATTTGTAATTTAATATCACTCAATTTCTTGAAAAACTTGTACAGACTACATGATGATATATATAGTAGAGTGAAGGTGTAACAACCTTGGGAATATTCTCATGTGAGGTTGTTACACACTGTTAGAGACTGTTTGGAAACATTAATAAGACTAGTCTTGATGGGCTTGATCCATAGATAGAGTTTTAGCACCTTGTACAACCCATGCTTGTGAGTAAACTGATTCAACTAGTAGCCCATGCCAAATGATCAAACCCGGTACACTAGAAAACGCAGCCACGGTCTGTCGTTTAAGGTTTAGAACTAAGTGAGGAGCTATGACCAGTGTTGTCTTCGACAAGCTCCTCACTCCCTTTCTCACCGGTTTGCATGGTGGTCTTGTGACCGACAAGAATTCTGAAAAGGAGCAACACTAAAAACACTTGGAAGAATAAGCCCATTGTTACCAACTGAGGCAAGAGCAGTGATGCCATCTTCGATAGCCCGGTTAAAACCCAACATTATATCAGAAGCAAAGTAAGTACCACCATTTGCTGGCTAACACACCTTGTAAAGAAGCCACTCTAGCTTTTGGTGAACTACCTTTCTATTTAGTGGTCCTTTAATTGATTTGACTTTAGTATATTTTATTCTTTTACTAATGTCTTTTTTCATGTCTTTTCTTTGTGCTAGCTTACTAAGTTTTGGGGACAAAGGAAGACTATCTGTAGTAAAAGGTTTGAGGGATTTTGTGCTAGAGTCTACGTTCTCAAAGTCATTTGAAGAAGTAAAAGTATTACCTAACTCTATAGTATGAAGTGCTTCAATTATTTATCTATTTTTATCATCCGGTGAGTCTGAATCAGCAACTAAAAAATTCTAGTTGGTTTCAGCGTAGTTAATAAAATTTCTATTGTTATTGGTATTTTCGTTGTTAGTCTCTAAGTTGCTTTGATCCTTGTTTTGAATTAGGATCAATGGTGGTTTCTCTCTCTTTAATAACATCTTAGGTGATGAATCTTGTATGGACAACTTAGGGTCTTTGTTTGAAATAACTCCAACTATTTGACTTTATCAATATTTTGAGGTTGCTTATCTTTAACAATTAAGGATTTGATTTTTGGAATCCAAGTTTATTTTCTAGAAGACATGTTAAGTTATAAGGTTTTTGAAATATTAGTAACTGCTTAGTTGTTGTTGGTACTTAGCCTTTCTTTGTTTAGAGGAGATTTTTTACATTCTATAGCTTTGTAGCCTAAATGTTTACACTCGATGGAGTAAGCTAGCATATCATCATAATTGATATCTTGCCAAAACCCGTATTAATCCCTAAATCCTATATAAACCTTTTGGATAAGAGGCTTTGATGAATCTAGTGCAAGTCAAACCTTACATCATTTATTTCTTGCCCTATTTTCAGAAGGCACTCATGTGGAAATGGGATTACCTAGTGCCTTTGCTATTTTAGTTATGGTGTGTAGATTATACATATATTTAGGTAAATCTGAAAATGAAACTTATACAGGAGTAATTGGACCCCGATATCATTTGAGAAGTCTTAAAGAGTGTTGCCCTATTGTCTATACGTGACATTTTCAGATATTTAGTTGGTCAAGTTCTATAAAGACACATCTCTAGTCTCATAAAGAAACACTAAACATTCAAAAGAAATTATATCCATAAATTTCTAGATTATATCAAGTTTAGGCCCACAAAATGAAAACTTAGCCATAAAGTGAATTTAAAGATAGGTTTTAAGTTTTTTTTTTATCTTGTTTTGAGAAGATTTTTTTGGACTCTCCGTTATTTTGAATATACACCTTGTCATGAAAGATTGTTTAAGGTTGATTATGGTAGCATGAATGTACGAAAGAGATTTGATGTATTTGTGCAGGGTCTGTGTTTTTTTGTTGATTTTGCGATGAGCTATCGAATACGGATTGTTTTTCATTTCAGATATTTGTGTCACTACTGTTTGAATTTGAGTCTAGAGAAAATTGACTTATTCATATGTTGTTTGTTTTATTTTACAAGGATTCATTGTATGGATGTGATCCGATCACAAATTATCTTGAATTGATGTTGAACTAATTACTTGAGTATGCTTATTGTTAATCAATATAAAACCATTAAAGTTAGAACTCGAAAAGAAGTCATTGAAACTTTCAAACGGTTTGTTATATTTTTTTTTGGGACAATTTTTCAATTATTTTTTACAGTATTATGAGGAACCAAACGTGCACTAGTTATAATTTAATAAAGGATTGAGATTTTTTATGAACGAAGTTGCAACTTCTAAACCTAATTAGTTAGCACAGTCATTAAGTATATTTTACCTTTAATTTAAGCTTTAGAGGTGAGACACCTATTTCACTTGGTTTCTCGTTATTACACATTCTGTTAAGGATATATTTAACAGTATTGTGTTTAGGTCTTTAAAGTTTTATATAATACTGATATATTGGTTATTATTAGTAACCAAGGGAAACTAACTAAAACTAAAACCAGCAACAAACAAAACCCATATAGACGTACAAATCATATCTTACGACACTTCATTCTTAACAAATGAAAACAAAAATAACAAAAATATAATAAAATAATAATAATTATAGAAATACGATTAGAAAGAACAATAACCCGAAAAAACCTTCTTATAAACCACAGTGAACTGATACACAGTTAGCTTCCCGTTCATAACCTAATAAACAAGAGCACATATTATTATAAAATCACCTCTCTCTTTTCTTAAAGAAAGAAATAAATAAAAAATGACAACAATAGATGGCCACCACAGTCGCATCGACCGTCCTCTTATTGTAACAGCCTCATCACTCATCCTCTCTATGCTAACAGCCTCATCATTGATCGCCGCTATAGCTAAGTGCCACAGTCGTCTCCTTCACTTCTTCGCCGCATGTTTCACCACTACTACTAAACCGTCCAAGGTAAAGAAAGACTTCATCCTTCCACCCCACAACAAAGATCAAATCAAGAAAAAGAAGACCATTTTCCTCGACCTCGACGAAACTCTTGTCCACTGCACCACAACCATTCCAAACGTGCGTTTCGATTTCACCATTAGACCCAAAATAAACGGGCAGACCATGATGTTTTTTGTGGTCAAACGACCAGGGCTCGACCAGTTTCTAGAGAAAATAGGAGAGAAATACGAAGTGGTGGTGTTCACAGCTGGGATGAGGGAGTATGCAGCTCCCCTGCTCGATAGAATTGACAAGAAAGGTGTCATATCGCATCGCTTGTTTCGTGATTCCTGCACCGAGGTTGATGGGAGATACGTGAAGGACCTTGCGGCCACTGGAAGAGATTTGGAGAACGTGGTGATTGTCGATGATAATCCGGTTGCTTATGCCTGGCAACCGGAGAATGCTTTGCCCATCAAGCCGTTTGTAAATGATACGAAGGACGAGGAGCTCAGAAAGTTGGTGGACTTTTTTGATGGCTGCGTCGGAGTTGAAGATACAAGAGTCGCTGTTAAAGAATTCATCAACAACAGTTTATTACTAAGCCAGTTTTAGTGGCTTTATTTTTTGTTTCGTTCGTCTATATTGAGGTTTCTAACATTTTTTTCAGCGTTGAACGAAGAATTTTTGTTTTGTTCTACGTTGCATGGACCTCAATATAACGTAACATGAAAATATTAATAACATATGTGGATATTCGTATTTTTCATCTTTTGGATTATTAATACCAAGTGTTATTTGAAATATAAATATACAGAGATTTATAAATCTTTTACAGCCATGTCAATCTGGTAGTCGTGAAACGCAATTTTAATTATTTATAAAACTATCACCGTATAAAATTGATAAAATTATAAGATGTAAGCTAAAAATAATTGAGACGAATGTTAGGGCCGACAATTCTAAAACCTTAAAATTGGGAAACAACAAAACTTAAAAAGCATGAACCCCCAAATATGTACGATAATAGGAGTGGAGCCAAAAGTTAGCGGTAAAAAAGTTTGCTAGAAGCTGTTGCAACCGAAGGCGATCACCTGCTGAGCCAGATATGAAAGATTATGTTAGCCGAAAACTTCTGAATATACCTGTTTATAGAATAACTTAAATTACTAGGAGATCTAAAGTGATGCGCGACCTCAGTTTTTTATAAAAAAATCATTGATCTAAACGTGCTTGTACATATGATTGGGTTGTACATGGTGGTGTCGCTACTTGATCGTACAAATGGTTGCGTTGCATTGTTTCTTTTTGTTTGTTAGGTTGACCAATTGGGGAAAAAAAATGCCAAACACTATTGTAAGCATAAAGCATTATATGCATATTTTTGTCTATAAATAGTAAGAGAGTAATATAAAATTATTTTCGAAGTTCAAATCTAAAAAATGTTATGGAAAATGAAAGCCGACAACTTTCAGAGATTTAGAGGTATAGGATTAACCCTTGAAAAGATTCTAAGTTTGATATTTTTTTAAGTTGTCGGTGTTTTATAAAAAAAATATGAGTGGTTGAGTGTCAGTGTTCGAGAGAGTTTTTTTGTAATTTCTGTTATCTAAAATCCATGTTCGTTGTTTTTAGATGTAAGATTTAATCACAATCCGAATCACGTTAAGTCTTTAGTGTGTGTGCTTGATTTAACATTCTTGTTGTTATCATTGCTTTGTTGTTTTGAGTTCATATCTCATAAGGGAAATAATTATTTGGAACAATAGTCAAATCGGTTAAATATGAATGGGTAATTTGGCTTCATAAAAGTTTTGTAAAAGAAACCCAACAAATGTGTAACATTGAGGTGGTTTTATGTAATACATATTAATTATGGTTGAGATTAGTAAAATAATGGGGTGAGGTGATCATTAAAGAGATAATGATGTAATTTTTTGGCCCACTTTGTACTATATAAAACAACATCCCTTTTGGAGAAAGAGGATCAATCATTACTTTATTGACACTTTATCAATTTCTCTCTCTTGCTATCCTGTGTTTCTCTCTCTAAATATTCTACTCCAAACATAGCTTAGAAAGATAATTTCTCTAACAAATCTTTGGAACTATCAGTAGCACTGTTTGTGGGAAACGACTGGTACCCGGAAGCGTTCTTCTCAAACCACTATGGAATTGACAACTATTTTGAGAGAAATGGATACCAAAGTTCTAGAGGAGCCTAATTGTGGTACTGGTGATCTTATGATCATAAACTCATCCAGAGATCATCCTCATGAAGGAACGACACAATTACTATCAATATACTAATGAACTACTTGAAGAGTTTGCTTTAGTAGCTAAAAGTAAGGAACTTTTAGAAGATATAAAAAAGTTAAACACAAAGAAAGATGTAGTTATGAGTTCGAAAAGGCTCAGGTCGAAGGTTCAAATTGAGCATGAATCTGAAAAAGATAAATTGGAAGATGCTCATCAAACCAACGATAAGTATGACATGCATCAGAGGCCAATTCATTATTCTTCAAAATGAAAGATGATACCCAAGCTTCAATATGATTCCACTGAGTTTGGTGATTATTCCCTTTACGATTTGGATGAATTTTCCTATTTGGAAAGTGTTAACCAACGCAAAAAAGCTTATAAGAGAAGGGATTCGAAGTGGCGTACGGATAGTCATCAGACTTCTTATCGGACTAGAGATTCGATGAGAGAAATGAATGATCAAGATAAAAAGTGGCTTGGGTCTGAGGAGTAAGATAAGGTTGTAACCATCGCTAAAAGAGAGCAAGATGCTCCCCAGGTACATAATCCATCGGGGAGTCAAAGTTTTTAATATTATGTGACTAACTAGTTCACATACTCGTATGAAGCAGGGTTGTATACCGTTGTGAATGAAGGCCCCGGGGGCAGTATGTACAAGACTGAACATAATTGGAGATCATTTCCTCTTTCTGGAGAAATCTTAGCAGGTTAGATGTCCAAGCGCTTTTGACATCTCGAAGTTAGAAAAGTTTGATGGCACACAAGATCCAGATAGCCATATCGAGTAGTTTAATTTTTTTTTTATGATCAATTATGATGAGGATGATAAGTTTTTGTGCACGACTTTCTCCCAAACATTTAAGGGCGTCACCTCGAAATGGTATAATCGTTTTCCTCAAAGTTATATTAAGAAGTTGGATATGTTTTGGAATATCTTCCGCCAACATTTTGTGGGAAGCAAAAAGTTTCGAGCAAATGGAGATACGATAATTTATTTATTGTAAATAGAAAATTGGGGAGAGTTTGAAGGATTATACAAATCGTTTTTTCAAGAATAAAACTTATATGGAGGGTTGTGAATTTTGAAAGATAATTTTGCGGAAAAAGAAGCCATAATGTTTGGGGGCTTGTTGGATCAAGTTGAGAATATAATTTTGGTAGCAGAAACACAAGCATTGGAAATAACGTCCATGGCAAAAATTGAACAAAAGTAGTTCCAACAATCTCCAACGGTGATATATAATCCACTCACAACATAAATTTCTCAAACTTATCATCTGACAATGATTGTTCGACCAAGAGCACCAACGCAATTATCTCTTAGATCAAGGGAAATTCACAAGTAGAAAACGCACAACAGATTGTCAGACCAAAGTCAAACGAGTGATCCCGACCAGGTCATTTTGCTGAATTGATAGAGTATGTAGCAACAATTTTTGATAAGGCTTGTGATCATATACGATTTCGCAAACCTACCCCAATACAGGCTCTCGTGGAAATTAGAAGCAACAAGTATTGCAAATACGATGAAGATGTTGGCCATGATACGAAGGATTGTGCGGCACTAAATAGAGAAATACAAGTGTTGATTGAAAATGGATAACTTTAACTTTTTTTAAAAAAATGTTTTAGCAAGAGAATACTTTGATTATTTCGGGACCTATCAAAACTTTTGACATTTCTTCTGAGTGTTTAGATACGAAGTGGGGAAGGAATAAGATCATGTTGGTAGAAAATCCAGTTGTTAATGGTAATGTTAGTGAATTATGTGTTGTCTTTCAATCAGTATCAATATTTGGACGTGATACTATTTCATAGATATTACTACTCCCGGAAAAGGCATATTGTCAAAGTAGAAACTCAATTAGAAGCGGGTATTTCGCCACATTTATATAAGAGTCCATCTTTGTTGCTTGGTTTTGAATATGATGATATGAGGGAAGTGGTTGGTCCGTATAAAGATGTTGTGGTGATTGTTGCAGGAATTGTTGGGGACGAGATATGAAGACTTTTGATAGACACCGGTAGTTCTGCCAATATAATATTTATGCGGATTCTTCGGTCAGATTAGACTATTGTAAGGTTACTAGGGTGACTGCCGAAGTGGTCGGTGAGTTTTAAAAAACATTGAAATTGGGTTGTGGACCATTCAGAATAAAGGTAACAGTTTTGTTCATTGTGGAAGATACGCCAACATCATACAATGCAATATTTGGAAGATCTTGGTTGTTTAGAATGCATAAAGTGGCTTTAACTATTCATCAATGCTTGAAATATGTTGTGGGAAACAATGTAGAGACGATCAGGAGGAGACAGGAAATGGAAAGAAAATGTTACCGAACGGCTTTGGCCCCAAAGCAGATCAAAATGGGTGAGTTAAAAAAATGAATAGCAGTTAGCCAGGTCCTCTTTGGGGTTCAATCCTATCCACGATCTGAGGGAGACCCCCGGTTTTATGGTCCATGATGCGAGTTTTGAGGATTATATTTTTTCGAATGTAAAAGATCAAAAGGAGATGTTAATTCAGTTATTGTCAACAAGATTACATATGTTTACATGGTGCACTAAAGATGTAACTGGGGTACCTGTGAAAGTCATTTGTCACAGATTAGTAATTCGAATCAATGTACGCCCAATCATCCAAAAAAGAGATATTTTTGTCAAGAAAAAGTTGGAGCCATCATGGCCAAAGTAGATCGACTATCCAAGGTTGGGAATATACGAGAATCCTGGTACAAAGAAAAATCCAGTTTTAGTAATTTTTTTATAAAATGGTGAATGTGAGTGGATTTCATCGATTCAATAAAGTATACCCAAAATATCCTTTCCCGGTTCCTCGGATAGATTAGTTAGTGGATTCCACTTCAGGAAATAAATTTGTTTCTTTAATGGATGCATACACTCAGTACAATCATATCAAGATGGATCCAAAGGATCAAGAGAGCACTTAGTTCATCACTGAAATGGGCATACATTGTTATAAAGTTATGCCATTTGGGGTTAAAAATGCCAGGTATACTTGCAAGCGTCTAGTAAATAATTGTATTTGCTAAAACATCTAATATTTCTTGCAAAATCTGACATCGGTGCCGAATAAAACTAACTATGTTCGTCAAAATAATGGCAAAGTATTCTAAGCTATTTCAATAATATATTATTGGTTTTTAGGGCCCATTTTGATATATTTGTGTCTTGAGGGAAAGATTTATATAAAATATTGAATTTAGATGCTTGTTCTTATTGTTTTTCAACCTAGGCTACAAATACAAAAACATATAATATTGCTTACAAAATCTAACATAATATATGAGTGAAAACTTATATAAATTATATGTAAAACCCCCAATTCCACTGATGGGAAACAAATAAGATATGGTATATGCAGAACCTGACTTAATTATTTTGCCACATCATTGACGAATACAACTAATTGTTACATCGAAATAATGTCAAATTAGTTTAAGCAATTCTAAGTATCGATGATTTGGTTTAGTTAGGACCCATATGGTCGTTTTCATGTTATGGTAGCAAGATTTACATAAAATATTGACTTTATATACTTGTTCTTATTATTTTTTAACCTAGGATAGGAATGCGAAAACATACAATATTGTTTGTTTACTTGCGAAATCTAATATAATATAGGTGCCAAACCTTATATAAATTTTATATAAAACCCGTACTATTGTTGATGCAATCATGGAGAAATTTATGAACATGATGATGGAATTTAACCCCGATGATGTGATGTTTTGTAGAGCTTTCTCTATGACATTTAAGAGGAATGTGCTATATTGGTTTAATAGCCTCCACAAATGATCGATCAAGGACTTTGAAGGCCAGTGGGTCGCATTTAGGAATCATTGTGTAGGAAACAAAGAGCACAAGCGCGAGGGCGATGCGATCATAGACCTATAACAACGAGTGAGAGAAATGTTGAAGAGTTATGTACAAGGTTTATATAAGAAATCAACTCCCAGTCAAAATGCACTTAATCAATGACTGTAGCAGTCTTCAAAAGAGTGTTGGAACAAGATGACCCCCTCTTTGGCGAACCTATCCGTTTTCTAGTGAAAATTATGGGTGACAACCTCTCCAAGTCAGATCAATTTATTTGAGTCGAAGATTCAAAGGAGGGGGGTCTAACACCCACCTCTCAGCAGAAACTCCAAGAGTTTAAACTATTGAGCACGTAGATGGAACGTTTCAAGGATGTTCCCATGCCGGACACATCTCGACCCCGAACAAGTTGGCTGTGCCCCTCTTATTATGAGAATTCCGCTAGAAAATTCACACTGCGAGAGAACATAGCTATTGGTGAGGATTATTTTTGACTGAGGGTAATTTTGTTAGATGTTTTATGGTATTTCAAGGGTATTAAATGTTTAAGTGTTTTATAGTGAGATATTTAAGCTGTCTGGTTGTATTAAATGTTCATTACCCTCATTAATAAAAGGGTTGGGTATTTATACCTTTAATTATGGGCCATATGGGATTTTGGGTCAAACTTTACGAAATCGGGTCGAGTTCAAAAACCCATTAGTTTATTAAGAAAATTAGCAATTAGCTTAGTCAAAAGGTGTTCAGTTATTTAATACTTTTGTCTTGTCCGGATACTTTAGTGGGTGTTTATTGTCTGGATGACCCCTGTCCGGTTTCTACAATAAGTGATGAATATTTCCGAACTCATCAGTAGCCCATTTTTTAGGTTTTATCGAAGGCCTTTGGCAAGACCAAAAAATAATTTTAGGTACTAATAACATTCTCCGGACTGTTTATGTATTCAGCTCAGGATTTATCCGGACTGAATACTTGTCAGAAGTTCAAGAGTTTTGCTATGGATCGTGGGACACGTGTCACATTTTGATTCGCCTTACCAGTCGTTTTCCTCCTAGAATGGCGCTCCCACTAATCCTAAAAAGCAACCTCTGTATTTAATACTTATGACGTCAGCGCCGACTTCAATCATTACTTTTGCCTTTTCGTTTTCTCTTAGATATTTGACAACTTTTTTGCCTTACTAGTATAAATTACTTATTTTCACTCTTTAATTATCTACATCACTTTACCATTTCTCCATTTCAGAGCTTCTACTTCTCTTCTCAAATTTTTCTTGTGTAGATTTATGTTCACGACAAGAAACGCATGGGTGAAAGGTGGTTGGCTTAATCTTTCAGAGTTAGAAAAAGCTCAAAAGGTTGAGCGAGAGAGACGTATCACTGCGGGTCTTCCAGTTTCTCCAAACGATAAGCCCGAAACACCGTCTTCAGAAGTTTATCGAGGTTCATCTTCTGCTAAGAGTTCCAAAACCATGCGTTTGTTTCAACCAAGCCTTTCGCCCATTTCATCAGGCTCCTCGGTTCAGGAGTCACAACCCTCTTTTGTACGGGAAAAAGCAGTATCAAGCACAAGGAGACCCTCTCTGTTCATTGTTATGGGGTCAAATACTGAGAAATCTCTAGAAAAACTTTTTTTTCGACGGACAGGCTGTCTCGTAAAGGGTCAGGCAGCTGTCTCTCAATTTAAGTCCCCAAAATCAGGGCCCTCTAAGTCTGGGACCAAGGATAAAGCTACTGGATCAAGGGCATCTATCAGAGTCCCAAAAGACAAATCCTCTGGTCCAGAGGCTACTAGAATTAGCTCTCATAATGAGCCCTCCGGAACTGAGCCCCTACCGGACACCAGACCCCTAAGAGAGGGTGATGCTCAACCGTTCGGAAAACTTACTGAGCCAGGCACCAGCACTCCCCCACCAACAACGACTGATAAACCTTCCATGGTGATGGAAGAGGTGATGAAGTACAATATAAAAGATGCTCTATTTGAGACCGATGTCTCCGGGAAGACTAGGGAAGCTGCCACTGATAAAAAAGGCAAAGGTAAAAAGAAACTCTGTCTGAAACATCAGGATCTGCCAGAGTGCGTGGAAGGCAAAGTGAGACCCTGCTTCCACAAAGTGAATGTGAAGTATCTGCTGGCCATGCAGAATATCAACTATGTCTACACTCATACTGCTGAGTTAGGCTGGCTCCGGACGAAGTGAGGGATCCCTGAGACTGTTAAGGTGAGGATACCGGTTACTCCGGAGACCCCAATGGACTGCAAGCTTAGCGAGATAGTCATTTATACGAAGCTGTTTAACTGGGGGCTCAGATTTCCCCTCGACCCAGAAATTTTCAGGTATTTCCACCTGATAAAACTATGTCTAAGCCAGCTGAGGCGCAACACTTGGTATACTCTTATGGCTTGCATTATGGCTTCTAGGCTCTCCGGAATACCACTTCCAATGGAGCAGTTTGCTGCTGTGGCCAGCCATTGCAAGAACCATCATATCCCATTCTACCACTACAATACGGAGGACAACTTTAAGGTGGTAGATGACTTCCTCGAGTCAGAGAAGAATGGGAAGACCCAATTTCTGTTTATCACCGGGACTTGGGAAAATAGGAGGAAAATCAAAGCTGGTGTCAATCCTAGCATGCTCGCCAGCAGATGGAAAAGCACAGGTAAATATTTTATCATGTTTGTCTTTCTTTCTTTGTAAAATATTTGTTTCTAAACTATATTTTTTTGTTAGTGCTGCTAAAGGAGTTCTCTGATTATGTGGAGGATGGGCAGGCCACATATGCCAAGATGAACGCTTGGGCTGCTGATAAATGGGGAAACCACTTCCACAACGGCTTCAAATTAGGTAATTTAGTGAGGTCCCATCTCTGGAACACAACGGGCCAGAGAGACCTTACTTTGGAAGAGCTCTGTACACCACCCCCTCCAGATGCCATCCTCAAAATAACAGAGGAGAAGGATGGAAAACTGGCCTTGTCTGCTAGAGCTAAAGCTCCAAGCAAGATGAAGGGCAAGAAGGGCAAGAAGAAACAGATTGTAGTAGAGGTCGTTCAAGGTGCTGTTGGGGAGATCGCCCCGGCTAGTCAGGGAGTGCAAGCCCAAGGGGGAATTGATGCTACTCTACTTCAAGGAGTTGAAGATGAGAGTATTAGAGAGGCAGGTGGACCTTCAAATCTTCCAAAGGCCCTAAGAAGGACCGAAAACGGGGAGCAAATAGTGAAAAGAGGGCAGCCAAGAAGAAGAAAATCTCTTCAGGGGATGAAGTTTCCCTCCGACCTTCAGAGTCTCTTCCTCCAGCCGACCCAACATACCCCATATCGGCAGAGCAAATCCCAAGTGGTCTACATGCCAGAGAGGGTACCGGAGGGGATATCAATATTGACGGAGTGGACATCAGTGGCTTCCAAAACATTGGCATTTACTTTGATGACCTTGAAAAAGATGACTTTGCTGGCCCCTACCTTCCCCCAAGTTCCTCAAACATGGTTACTTTCAATGGTAAATCCTTCACCGTTTCAGGGGAGAATGACACGGTGACTCACTCCCTGCTAGGCTATATTCAACTAGTGCTCAACTTGGAGAGGCAAGTGCGAAGTCAATCTGCCCTTATCAACACACTCAATGCAGATAAATAGAGCTTATTCAAAGCGTTGAAGCATTAAGGAAAGACTCGAGGTGTTGAAGAAAGGGAAATAAGACCTGACAACCAGGCTGGCCACTTCGGAGAAGGCCAACACAGATCTCCAAACCAAGTGTTCTGGCTTGGAGAAGGATCTCTCCATCTTGAAGGAAGAGGTGAAGACTAATGATAATGCTGTCCAAGCCCCGTCCAATGACAAAAATTCCATGGAAGGTGCTGTGTCCAAAGTTACTAAGGAAAATGAGGATTTGATAAAAGAGCAGGAGAAGATAATCCAGGCCAGGGTCGATGCATATACCAACGAGGTGATAGATTCCATAGAAAAAAAGGATGCCGAAGTTGATCCGACATGGTCTTGCTTTTTCATCGAACATTTCTGAAGAGGACACTTGTTACTCTGTGGAAACATGTGGAATACGAAGACCTCCCATTCCATACTATGACAGATGGCGATAAGCACAACTACTCTAGTGGTACAGATGATACTATTGATGAGGAAGACGGGACCGAAGAGAGCTCCAACGATGAACCCAAAGATCCAAAAAAGAAACAAGATGAAACGGGAACAACTAAGGGAAATTAGCCCTAAGGTTATTGTGTTTACTTTTTATGTTTAAGACTAAAGTCCTTGGATGGCCAAGGCACTCTTTATATTTCAATATTATTCTCCGGTGTTAGCCGGACAATTTTACTTTGCCAAATTCTTGCTTTATTTCATATTCGCTCAATCTTAATGGCTGGTGTTTAGATAGCCCCTAGTTATTTTACAAGTATTTTAAGATGAGAGTGTTTAAGTTTTCTGATGACAAATGTTGAATGGTCATCATTCTACCAGATCAATCCGACCTGTCAAAGATACTTAGAAGGCTTTAAAGAAACTGTAAATCAAACAAATCCGAATATTTTAAGAATGCATCAAATTTTATTAAAAAACCCAGACACCTCAATAAAACCTCCCCGCGCCACGAGGGTAGGAAAAAGTATGCCCCCTAATATTTACATGGACTTTAAACAAGTAAATATTTACACAACTTTCATTCTAGATACATCCGGATATGTTTAATGCTCCAAGGGTGGTTCAAGATTCTTCTATCTTTGTCTTGAAGCCTGTATGTCCCAGGCTTAAGCTTTGCCGAACTGCTTCTTTTTAGTATGTAGGAAGACGTTTCTCAATACTTTATCCCCCGGTCGAAAACCCATTCTTCTGATTCTGGAAGCAAAACTGCTTCTCATTAAACCTTGATAATGGGTGGCTCTAAGATGAGCCTTAATCATTTTCGTTTCTGTTAAGTCCAATTGACTTCTGACTACCACTTTATTAGCATGTTCGGAAAAATTATGTACTCTGTATGATGGAAGAGTTTCCTCTATAGGAGCAATCGCATCCATACCATATACCAAGGCAAACAGGGATTCCTGTGTAGCAGCTCCAAGAGTAGTTCGGTAGGCCCATAGTACTTCTTGTAGATAGCTTGACCACTTTCCGGCAGCCCCTTCTAAATTATTTTTGAGACCGAACAGAATGGTCCTGTTGGCCACTTCAACCTGGCCATTCTCCTGTGGGTGAAAAGGAGAAGAGAAACAATGTTGAATGCCCCTAGAAGCACATAAATTCTCCATATCCTTGTTATCGAATTGTGGCCCATTGTCTGTGGTTATATTTTGTGGAACCCCAAATCTGCAACAAATATTAGATAAAATGAATTTTATAACATCTTTTGAAATTGTCCCTGCCAAGGGGGCAGCTTCTATCCACTTCGAAAAATAATCAATGGCTACAATAATAGTTCTGCACCCTCCGGACGCCATTGGTAGAGGTCCCACCAGATCCAGTCCCCAACGAGCAAAAGGTATTGGCTCAGAAATCGACTCCAAAGGGACAGCTGGGATATGAATTTCATTACCATATCTTTGGCATGGATCACGCTTCTTTACCAATTTCTTGGCAGCTTCCATTATGGATGACCAGTAGTATCCAGTCAATGGAACTCTCCGGGTGAGAGCACTATAACCATAATGTGCTGACCCTTCACCATCATGTAGTTCGGACAACAATATTTGGGACTCTTCAATCCCCAAATAACGCAAAAGAGGTCTACTAAAAGACTTCTTGTAAATGATGTCTCTTATGATTAAAAAACCACGAGCCCTATACTTTATTTTTCTTGCTACTGCCTTTTCCGGAGGCAAAATGCCATCTAAAATGTATTGAAGAAGACGATACCTCCAGTCTTTAGGTTGAACCACTTGTATACTTAAACTTTCCTCATTTTCCTTGCTCTGATTGAGTTGAATGGATGGGCATTCTTGCACAGAATCCATGGGTAGGACTCAGAGTATGCTATGGTTGCTAAGGAGTCTGCTAGTGTGTTCTCTGATATGGGTATATGCTCATAGCTGATATTTTTGAAGTTAGCTGCCACCTCTTTAAGGATAAATAAATATTTAATCAACTGCTCCTTTTTAGCCTCAGGTTGACCTTGGGCGTGATGGATAAGAAGCTGAGAATCACTTATCAGCCTAACTCTTTTGGCTCCACAAAGTAAGGCCAATTTCAAACCAGCTATAGCAGCTTTGTATTCAGACTCATTGTTTGAAGCCCTGAAAGCAAAACATATAGCATGGTATAACTTTTCGCCGTACGGAGAGGTTAAGCATATCCCAGCACCACAACCCATGGTGCTTGATCCACCATCGGTCCGGACAACCCATGTCTTCTTAGCTTTTTCATCTGTAGTTTGTTTAATACTTCTGTCCAAATGGAATTCAACTAGGAAATCAGCAACAGACTGTGCTTTGATTGCAGTTCGAGGGGCAAAATCAATGTCATAGTCTCCCAATTCCACTGACCACTTGGTCATTCTGCTTGATATGTCTGCCTTTTAAAGAACATTTTTCAAGGGAAAAGACGTCCGGACGATAATGGAATGAGACTGAAAGTAGGGCCTCATCTTCTTGGCAGATTACCAAAGTTAGCGCTAGTTTCTCGAGTTTTAAATACCTTTTTTCAGCATCCATCAGGCTTTTGCTGATGTAGTACACCGGACGAGGATAATTGTCCACCTCTCTTGCTAGCACCACACTAATGGAACATTCGGAGACCGCTAAATATATATACAATGTTTCTCCATTAATAGGTTTAAACAGGGTTTTGGGGGAAGATAAATGCTTCTTTATTTCATCAAAATCCCGGTCGCACTGTGGAGACCAGTTGAAGTCTTTAGCATCTTTTAAAGTTTGGAAAAACGGGGCACACCTATCCGAAGACCTCTAGATAAAACGGTTTAGAGCAGCTAACCTCCCTGTCAATCTTTGTACTTCTTTAATATTCCAAGGAGGATCCAGCTGTAGTAAAGCATTAAGTTGGTCCAGATCAGGCTGTATCCCTTTCTCACTTGTCACATACCCCAAAAATTTCCCGGTCTGTACTCCAAAAACGCACTTTTCTGGATTTAGTTTTAAATTTACTTTTACCAAGTTGGCAAAAGTCTCTTGCAGATCTGCCAAGTGTAATTCTTTTTCCACAGTCTTTACCATCATGTCATCAATGTAAACTTCTATATTTCTTCCAATCTGATCAGCGAATTCTTTGTTCACCAACCTATGATAAGTAGCCCCAACATTCTTTAATCCAAAAGGCATCACCTTGTAACAATGGAGGCCCATATCGTTGACAAAAGTAGTGTGTTCCTGGTCCTTCAGATCTACTTGAATCTGATTAAAACCGGAGAAGGAATCCATGAAGGACAACAACTTGTTCCCAGATGTGGAGTCTACCAACTGATCTATCCGGGGAACCAGATACAGATCTTTTGGGCAAACCCTGTTGAGGTCAGTAAAGTCGATACACATTCGCCATTTTCCATTTTTCTTTTTCACTAATACTGGATTGGCTGTCCAAAAAGGATATTGAGATTCCTTTATGTGCCCCATCTTCGTAAGCCGGTCAACCTCTTGAACTATGATATCGACTTTCTCCTTAACAAAAGATCTTCTCTTCTGCACAACGGGTGCTACATCTCTCCGGATGGAAAGCTGGTGTGATATAACATCTGCAGGTACTCCGGTCACATGAGCATTACACCAAGAAAAAACGTGTTGATGGTTTGTTAAAAAAGATAACACTTTGCTTTTTAGTTCTGATGTCATCTTGGATCCAATCTTGACACTTCTTCCTTCAGCCACAGAGTGAGTTTCAACCTCTTGAATCGGTATTCAAACACCAGGGGTCTCTCTAGGGTCATCAATTTCACCCTCTCCCCAAGATGGACCCCTCAATTGTTAATCTTCATTGATCCGAACTGCCCCCAAAGTTCTAGGGGCAAGTGCAGTTGTATAACATTTCCTTGCTATCTTTTGACTACTCCGGACAACTCCCACTTGTCCTTGCACGGTGTATTTTAAACACTGGTGAAATGTCGAAGCCACAACATGCATTCTGGAGAGCCAAGACCTTCTCAGAATGGCATTGTAGCATGTAGGACAATTTACTACAACAAAAAGTACTCTGACCATTTTCTTGAAAGGGCCATTGCCCAACAAAACTTCCTCCTCAAACTCTCCGACTATGTCCGCAAAGCTTCCAGTGAAACCCACGATAGACCTGTTCGAACGTTGAATTACTGCTGGATTCTTCATTTGTTTATAAGAAGTCAAAAAGAGGATATTAGCTGAGCTGCTAGTGTCCACCAAAATTCGTCTAATGTCATTGCTCCCAATTGATGCTCCTATTACTACATCATCTTCATGGGGACCAACTATGCCGCTCAAATCATCTTCATCAAAAAAAAGAAAGGGAAAAGGAATTTGCGATTGATAAGAGGACATGCCTCCCTCGAACTGAGTAGCCAGGGTCTGAACATGCCTCTTCCTTTAAGAAAGAGTTGGTGCAGTCATGGTGTCCCCCCCAAATATGGTAAGTGACTCAAAAAATCTTATGAGCCAGGACACCGTCTTGGTGTGTTATGTTATAACACCCATCTTATTCCGGGCTGGATTAGGATCCAAATACTCTGACTCCACATCGAATCTTTCAATAATTCCCATGGCCCTGTTCGGAGCCGACGTCCCTGCATTGTTTGTTGGGCCGGTCCGATGAGCATTATCAACCATATTCCCATTTCTTATTTTAACATAAGCACCCAATTTTCCTCTTTCAATCAGATTTTGCACCTCTTGTTTCAAAGCGATGCAATCTTCTGTGTTATGGCCAATATCGTGATGATATTGACAGAAACAAGCATTACGACTTTTCTTGGGAGATTAAAGTGCTGCCGGATTCCTAAAATGCACCTCGTCTTTTGTTTTGTCATAGATGGTTGCCAAATTCTCTTTCAATTCGGCAAATAACTCCGGTTGGACCCAAGGTGCTCGCTTATTTCTGGACTGTTGGCTCTAAGCTGGGGCTGGGTGAGATTAAGCTTTAGCCCTGTTGGGACCATGTCCGACTTCCTTAGCCTTGTATTCGGACTGATTCTGGTTCTGGTTTGGTGTAGCTGGGGCAGATCTCACTTGCCTGTGCACCCTAGTTTTTTTTGTTTCATCCACATCGATTTACTTTCCCACCTGATTCAGTAAACCGCCCAACGTCATGGCCTTCTTCCTGGTTACCGAATCGGCCTGATTGCCAGGGTTCAAACCCTGCCTTAGAGAAGCTATTGCTACTTGTTTAAAGCAATTAGCTAATCCATTCTTGGTGTTCACAAACCGACTTATACACTCATTTAATGATTCGTTTGGCTCTTGGGCACAATGGATAATAGTGTCCCCATTGCCCTTCACCTCCTTACTTCCAATAAACTGCCTCTAGAAGGCCACCTAATTCATCATAAAGTTTTTAAACTGCTCCAGATGATTATCTGGATCTTTGCTCCCATCATATTTTTCCATCGTGGTACTGTCAAACCTCTTTGAAGGTTTCAGAAAATATCTTGGAAGACAATGGAGATTGTCTCCGATTCCGGCCACGACTAAACATAGTATCTTCATTAAGAGTTGCAAAGATACCTAGTTCATCATGGAAAGCAAAAGAATCCATCAACAGCTGGTCTATATGCCTCCGGCCATGGCTGTGGCTATGAGATGACGCTTTACCAAGATGCCTTTTCAACCTTCTATGCTTGTCCCTCTTTCTAAAATATTGTTGGACATACTTTTTGCTTCTTCTTAGACATGCCTTCATCACTAATGGATGACAAGGACTCCTCAACTCCATCTTCATTCGAGGAGCTACCAGAGGATTCTGACTCTAAGCTCTCCAACGGTTTAGACCAGTGAGACTTTTTTGAGCTGACATGAGTCTTTTTAGTACTCAAATGGGTATTTGCTGATGGGTCATGCTCCCTTGGATTGTCAGTATGGTGAATAGCTAACACTTTTGATTTTTCTTTCGAGCCCAACTCCATCTTTTTAGCAGCCCTCAAGGCTTCTATCTCAGCTTTCAACCTGTCTCGATCTTTGATCGTGCATTCATCATTTTCTCCCACTATTTTTGCCAAAGTTGGTGGCATTTACTGCTCGTCCAGATTCATCCAAACTGGTTTTTCTTGCTGGTTTTGAATGCTAGATTCATGCACTTTCTCCTCCCAATGTGGTCGCCAATTTGGTGAAGATTATTTTTTACTAAGGTTAATTTTGTGATATGTTTTATGATATTTCAAGGGTATTAAATGTTTAAGTATTTTGTAGTGAGAGATTTAAGCTGCCTTGTTGTATTAAATATTCATTACCCTCATTAATGAAAGTGTTTGGGTATTTATTCCTTTAATTATGGGCGATATAGGCTTTCAGGTCAAACTTTACAAAATCGGGTCGAGTTCAAAAACCCATTAGTTTATTAAGCAGATTAGCAATTAGCTTAGTCAAAAGGCGTTTAGTTATTTAATACTTTTGTCTTGTCCAAATACTTTAATGGGTATTTATTGGCCGGATTACCCTTGTCCGGTTTCTACAGTGAGTGGTGAATATTTCCGGACTCATCAGCTACTATCTACGAGAAGACCAAAGGGAGAGCCAAATGTCAGCTATTGATGGGTATGCTAGTATCACCATATAGGAAGTCCGTTCGCTGTTTTTGCACAAATGATCATGTGCACCCCACATATGAGTGCTAGTTGTTCAAAAGGAAAATTCAAAGGTTGATTGATAATTGGGACGTCATTCAATTCGTTAAGGAACCAACGCAACGCCTACTGAGGCATCTGACAAACCTGGCAAAAAATGACAATGTTTGTGTACTATTTTGGAGGGGACACCTTGTCAAGAACCAACCCAATGGAATGGAAATGATATCATAAATACCTAGACATTCATTTGGTTGACAGCTCTTCGTATCATAATTTCCGAGGAACTAGTGGCATGAATTACTTTAAATGATAATGATTTGAGGATTATTATCAACCCCCATGAAGACACCCTGACAATCGACGCTAACATTTCAGGAGTGATGGTGAAACTAATACTGGTCGACAATGGTAGTTCGACCAACGTCATTTTCAAGAAGAGTTATAAGCAGATGCTTGGAGTACCTCCATTCAAGAGAACGAACATACAACTAGTTACGAGGGGAAATCGACTAAATGTGTGGGAAAGGTAGAACTTCCGGTCATAGTAGGTTACTAAGACACCAAAAAATGATTCTAACTTTCTTTATGATCGCTGAAGCCCTCAAATCCTACCACACTATACTGGAAAGACCATGGTTACACAAGCTCGAGGCCACAATATGCTCATTTAGACAGTGTATTAAGTGCCATGTTGGGAAATTAGTTGGAATAATTAGAGGTAACCAGCGAACATCAAGGGAGTGTTATGCCAAAAGGTTGGACCCTTCTAAAGTGGCCCAATATAAATTAACAAGCTCTGGCATATGAGACCACTATGGACAGATAGACCAAACTAATTTAGAAGTGGATGACCCTAGAGAGTACAAAAAGGAAGACGACCCCCTACACGAAGAAATAAGTGTCACATTGGGGCAAGGTCGTCAGAATATATAATAAACTTGACCAAGATTTTAAAAACAACGTGATAGGTCTATTACTGGAAAAACGAGAAGTCAGAGGAAATATTCAGGGAGGTCGACAAGTTAGTTAACTTGGGCTATATTAGGCAGGCTCACTACCCGATATATAAAGAAAACCAAGTGTTTGTAAAAAAGAAAAATGAATAATGGCGCATGTGTGTCGATTTCACCGATCTCAACCGACCAGGCCGAAAGGATGCCTTCCCTCTTCTAAGAATTGACCAACTAGTCGATTCCGCCTCCGGTAAAGAATTTCTATCATTCATATATATGTACTCTGGATATACCTATGTCCTCGGTCGTAGAGGAGCATACAAAATTCCAAAATGAGCAAGGTCTCTACTGTTACAAGATCATGTTATTTGAACTGAAAAACATAGGTTCGACATATCAAAGGTTGGTCAACAAGATATTTGAAAGAAGATTGGGCCAACACATGGAAGCGTAAACCGAAAACATGATTGTGAAAATAAATTTTGGGAAGAAGGAATTTAAAGTCATAGGGACGGTCTTCCAAACATTGCGGAGGTATGGTTTTAAACATAACCCTTATAAATGGTATTTTGTTGTATGTAGTGGATTTTTTTAATTTTATCGTTAGTAAGACGGAGATAGAAGCTGAACCCTCTCAACTAAAGGCAATATTGACCATGGGTGCTTGGTCGTCCTCTCCCGGTTCATCTCCAGAGCATCGGATATAAGCTAACCCTTCTTCAATATATTAAAAGGAGAAAAAAAATTGGACGAACGGATGCAGCGATGCATTTCAAGCCAAAAAATATATTTGACATCACCATAAGTATTAACGGCACCAGACCCGGGAAAGGATCCTAATTTGTACCTCCTGGTGTTAATCTATGTAGTAAGTGGTCTACTCATACGAGAAATGACGGCCACACATCAGGAATTGTATTATTTTAGTGAAGGATTAGTAGACGCAGAAACCAGGTATCTCAATCTAGAAAAGTTGGCCCTTGGTTTGGTGGTCGCATCCATGAAAATGCGCCAATAATTTCAGAGTAACACCATTATCTTGCACACCTCATTGTCGTTATGTAACGTACTTTAAAAGCCATGCATTTCAGGAAGATTAACAAGGTGGTCAGTTGAATTGGGAGCGTACAACATAGACTATGAGCCAAGAGTGGCAATAAAAGGAAAAACAGTAGGTGACTTCATCAATGATTTTGTAAGATGTCGGGGTTCGGAAAAATATAACTGAAGGCAAGGCAGGCATGTATCTGTGGACACTTGAGGTGGATGGTGCCTGAAATGCAATTGGGGAGGGGCGCTGGAGTTATATTGAGGAAACCTACTGGGATGAAATCAGACAACCAATATGATTCTCCTTCAAAGCAACCAATATCGCAGCCGAGTACGAAGCAATGGTAGTAAACCTAAAATTAGCCCACATATGTGGAGCTATGCGACTAATGGTCCAGCTAGATTCAAGCTAGTGATTGCTAAGGCTATAGGGATTTTCGAGGCTAAACAGGAAATCACCTAGGGTACCTCAAAGATTTGAAAGAATGGGAAAGAAAATTTGATATTTTCAATTACAAACATATATCTCAGAGTGACAATTCAAGGACAGATTCATTAGCCAAGGCAGCAAATTAAGTAGAAAATAAAATTTTCCTTATGCAAGACACACCGAAGATAGTGGAAGGCACCAAAAAATTACAAGTACACGTGCTCACCACAACAATCGATTGGAGAAATAAATATATCGCATACGTCCAAAACCAACCCTTACCGATGGACAATGCGGAAACAAGATCATTATAGGTTCGTGCATCCAGATATACACTTCTGGATAATGTGTAGTACATGAAAATAAAGATTGGACCACTATTGTAATATGTTGACAAAGAAGAAGCATAGGAAATCCTTACAAATATGCATGAAAGAGAAGCAAGTGCACACTACGGTTACAAGAGCTTAATAAGAAAATTCCTACGCGTAGGGTTTTATTGGCCCAAAATCGTCGCAGATGCACAAGCCTTGGTAAAAAAATTTCACCCCGACCAAAAATTTACAAATAAGCAACACTACCTAGTGAGCCAATGAGTATTGTACGAGTACCGTGCTCCTTCAACAAATAGGGGATAAACTTATTTCGGACCCCTTCCAATGGCTACCAGTAAGCGACAGTTTTTTTGTGGTGGTTGTTGACTACATCACTAAATGGTTTGAAGTTAAGGCTTTAACAAAGACTTGACCGCAAAAGATCTGTGATTTCCTTCAAAATCATATCATTTCTCGATTTGGAATACCAAGGATTCCTATGACTGACAACAAACCTCAATTTCAAAAAATAATCATGACAACATTCGACCAAAGGCACGGGATCACCCAATATTTTTTCTACACCATACTACCCCCAAACTAATGGTCATGCCAAGGTGACAAATAAGACCTTCTTAATAAGGATTAAGAAATAGCTCGAGGGATCAAAAGGAAAATAGTCGTACAAACGAGCTGAGGTGTTATGGGCAAATCGAACTACACTTCGGGGAGGAAACAAAGACAACACTTTCTCGTTGGTATATAAAATGGAAGCAGTGGTACCATAGGAGATAATAATACCAATCTATATGATAACCAACTATTCCAATGAGGTAAATGACCAATAGAGACAATTGTCAATTGACATGATCGCAGAAAAGATGGATGTGGCCAGGGTTCGATTTGACATTAAAAAAGTTTAATGAGAAGCATATTTAATTCCAAACTCAAACCTCGAAGCTTCAATTTAGGTGACTTAGTATTAAAAAATATTTTCTAGCGAGTTCAAGAGAAAATAGAGGGAAATTGGCCTAATATTGGGATGGACCACACATAATCGCTCCGTTAGTATATGCTTCAGCAAGGAATTCTTCTGCGTATCAGTATATGCTTTGGTAACCTGCTTCCCAAATTATTTTCAGTATATTCAAGATCCAACCTCAATCAAGTCAACTTCGAATGAATAATGTTACTCTCAAATCGAACTTGGTTGCTAGTTATGGATGACTCTTTCACTTTGACCAACAATCCACAGTTTTTAGAAATAAGTTCAATGGCTCACTTGGAAAGGCATTCTTTTTTACCCATTAGATCTACCACAGTCTTCGTTGATAATGTATATTATTTCTGATTGAGGGTAATTTTGTAAAATGTTTTGAGTATTTAAGGTTTAGGATGAAATGTAGAGTGATAATTAAGGTGCGTGCTTGTATTAAATTCTGACCTCCTCATTAATGAAAGTAGCTGGGGTATTTATACTTAATTAATGACCTATGGGTCTTTCGGGTCAGATTGTGGGCTTGGGTTAAGTTTAAGAACCCATTAGCCCAAGATATGAAATGACCAGCACCTAGCTTAGTCGCATTCGACTAAATTTATCCTATTCGGTTTCTCATGGTAATGGTTCAGTCCGAACTTCCCTTCGGATAAAAGTAAGTAGCAGTGTAAAAAATATCCGACCTTATCAGTAGCCCCTTTAGGTCTTGTAAAGAATCTTCGGAAGAGCTAACCCACAAGAATAAAAATCAAGAATTTCCAATGTGATCAATTTTTATGTTAATAATTTCAAGAGTCAGCTCGATCAAAATTTGGTTGGACTAACTTTACCGTTAAGAATTTCAAGAGTCATTTTTCGACGTAGGACACGTGTCAGGTTTTGGTTCGAACTCTCAGCCATTTTTCTCCTAAATTATCGTACATACTAGGCTAAAAAGTTACTTAGGGTGTAACCCCCATACTTTATAGCCCTTTATCATGACTATGATCGGTTTGTCTTCTCCTAGGTAACCTCCTATATTTTCATATATAAATCGATTTTACCTGCTCTAATGTCTTCACAAACAGAAATACTTCTAGAGAGAGAAAGCTTAGTAATCTTTTCAAATTGTGTTTGGCTAATTTATGTTCACAGCCAGAAACACATTGGTAAAATGAGGTAAGTTGAATTTGTCTGAATTAGAGAAAGCGAGAAAATTTACAAGAGACGAGAGAATTGCAGTTGGTCTTCCTGTCTCTCCTGATGAAGAAATCAATCGACCAAAAGAAACATAGACCAAGGTTCATCGTCATCAAAGCATCTAAGGTCTGAAAATTACCTTTTGTCCCAACCCGTTCTCCTCTTCAATCAGGGTCTTCTGTTCAACAGTCTCAAAACCCCCTCCATAGAGAAAAGGCAGTTTCGAGTGTTAGGAAACCTTCGCTTTCATATCCATGGGTTCAGACGCTGAGAATTATACAGAAAAGACCACCCCTCGCCGAATAACTCACCAATCCAAAGCTAAATTCACCGCTAGCTCTTCGAAACCTGCTAGTTTGGAGACGATGAAGCCCCTGGTGGAAACTAAGCCATTTGAATAGCAGTAAAGCGTAATAGAATAAACCATGGAGGATAGTATAGAAGATACTCCTTTTGAGGCGTCCGAATAGACGAAGGATACCGAAGCAGATCGGAAGGACAAGGTTAAGGTGGGCCAGCCCAATACTGAGTCGCTTCCAGAGTGTTTGGAAGGGACAGTAGGGCCAAACTTCCAGAAGGTTAGCATGAAGTACTTGATAGCCCTTCTATACATCTCTTACGTTTACACCCATACTGCTGCATTGGGTCGTATCTGAACAAATGTGAGAATCTGAATCACCCCGGAGACTCCGATGGACTGAAAGTCCCACAAGTTAATAGTATACACCAAGATGATGATTGAGGACTTTGGTTTGCTTTAGATCCAGATATAGTTAGGTACTTTCACTTAGTTAACTATGCCCAAGCCAGCTGAGTCCAAACGCATGGTACACTCTGATGGCTGGCATAATGGCTTCAAGATTGTCAAACATCCCACTACCGATGAAGCAATTTGCTATTGTGGCGGGCCTATGCAAGAACCACCACATCCCCTTTTACCACTTCAATATGGGGAACGACTACAAGGTAGTAAATGACTTATTGAAGTCCAAAAAACCACGGAGGACCCAATTCCTATTCATCATGGGAGCATGAGAGAAACAATTTTTTTTACTCTAATCGAAATCAACTGACTAGTCGCTGGAAAAGTATTGGTAAATTTATTTATGTTTCCCTTAGTCTTTTAAATACTGTGTGATTATTTCGAACTGACTTGTGTCTCTTTTCAGTTTTTCCAAAGAAGTTTTCAGACCATCTAGAGACTGGCCAAAGCACTTGTGCTAAGTTAAACACATGGGCTTTGGAGAAATGGGGGAATGGTTTCTACAACTGATTTACCTTAGGGAACTTTGTGAGGTCTCACCAGTGGAATACTACTAGGAGAAGAGACCTCACCCGGGAACAACTAACCACTCCTCCTCATGTAGATGTCATCCTGAAGAGATCTGAGGCTAAGGACGCTAAAATCTACCAGCCTTTGAGGTCAAAGCCCCTATCCATCTAGACAAGATAACGAACAAGAGAATAGGAATTGATGAACAATCTCTCTACCGTTTAGCAAAGAATAGAATCCTTGAAGAAGGAAAATGAGGATTTAGCTACCAAACTGTGCAATTCAGAAGACGCTCAGAATGATCTTCAGACTAAGTATTCCAAACTGGAAACTTTTTCCTCCGATGAAATCAAAGCTCTGAAGGCGCAACTAGAAGCTAGTGACAAAACTGTAAAGATTTTATCCGAAGACAAAGTCAGCTTGGAGGATCTTCTTAAGAAGAAGACAAAGGAGAATACATCTCTAGTTAAAAATCAAGCCGGAGAGATAACTGTTGGAATAGAGAAGTACGCCTCTGGAGTGGTAGACTCTTTGGAGAAAAGAGATGATGAAATTAAATCCGATATGGTGTTACTGTTTCACGAGACTTTTTTTAAGATGACTCTCGGTCCTTTGTGGAGATTTGTGGAATATGATGACTTTTATTTCCATACAATGGTTGATGGTGATAAATACAACTACTCAAGTGGAGAAGATTCTGAAGATAATGAAGGAGTTTGTAAGATTTCTAGTGCTGAACTCAAAAGTACGAAGAAAGAAGATGATGATAAAAAACCGAAGGGAACAAGCCCTAAATTTATATTGTTATGGTGCGTGTTTTTTGTTAAAAAATTAAAGTCTTTGGATGACCAAGGCATTTTGTTGTGTTATTTGTTTAATTTATGTTTTTAAAACTTAAAGTCCTTGAATTGTCAAGGCATTTGCGAATCATGGATCGAGTCTATTTAGATCAGACTTCAATATCATATTTCCCTTTGTGTGAATTTTGTTTAACTCTTTATTGCCAATGTTTAAATAGCCTTCAATATTTCAAATTTGTTAAGTAAAGGTATTAAATAGTTCTGATCACATATGTTTAACAAATGTGACCAACTGTTTAACATGTACGATTAACTTAAAGATGTTTGAGAGCCGGGGTGTTTAATAAGTATTTAATATCCAACCACCTCACACTATGGTTAAGTCAAGAAGAAATTTGCACCCGACTTTTGAAGAAATCCTAAGATATTACTGAAAAACTCGGACACCTCGTTAGAACCTCCTCGCGCCACCAGGGTAGGAAAGAGTGTGCTCCCCTAATATTTACATTGAAATTTAAAAAGTAAATATTTACAAGAGAGTTCTATTCTAAGTATGACTTGAGATGTTCGACGTTTCATGGGTGCTCTAATGTTCTCCCCTTCTTGTCTTGCAGCATGTATGTTGCTGGTTTAACTTTCCCACATACCATATAAGGACCTTCCCAATTCGGAGCCAGCTTGACGAACTACTTTTCCTTCGTATGTAAAAAGAACTTTCTTAAGACTTTGTCCCCCAATTGAAAATCTCTTCTTTTAACTTTAGAGGCGCAAAATCATCCATTGACTGGGCTTTAATCATTGTTCGGGGCGCAAAATCAATATCATAATCACCCAGCTCAACTGACCACTTGGTCATTCTGCTGGATACATTAGTTTTCTGAAGAACACTCTTTAAAGGAAAAGATGTTCAAACGACAATGGAATGAGCTCGGAAGTACGGTCTCATTTTCCTTGCTGCAGTTACCAAGGGCAATGCTAGTTTTTCTAACTTAAAATATCTTCTTACAGTATCCAACAGACTTTTGCTATTGTAATACACCGGATGACGGTAATTATCCACCTCTCTTACTAGCACATCACTTATTGCATACTCTGAAATGCTTGATCACTTACCAAGGCCAATACTTATTGCACCTCACTTATTTCAAGAAATGCTTGATCACTTACCAAGGCTAATATTTATTGCACCTCACTTATTTTAAGAAATGCTTGATCACAGTGTGGAGACCAATTAAAGTCTTTGGCATTTCTTAACACCTCGAAAAATAGAGCACATTTGTCTAATGATCTTGAAATAAACCTGTTCAACGCAGCCAACCAATGCTCCGAAGAGGATCCATAGCTAATAGAGCATTGAGCTGATCCGGATCAGGTTGAATTCCTTTTTCACTTATTACATAACCCAAAAAATTTCCAAACGGGACCCTAAAAACACACTTCTTAGGGTTTAATTTCAAGTTTACAATCTCTAAGTTGGAAAATGTTTCTTTAAAGGTTAGATATATGTGCATCTTCCTCCAGGATCTTTACCATCATGTCATCTATATAAACTTTCATATTTCTGCCAATTTGATTAGCGAAGGCTTTAATTACTAACCTTTGATAGGTGGCCCCATCGTTTTTTAATCCAACGACATCACTTTATAACAATGAAGACCTCTTTCTGTAATGGTATGGTCTTGATCCTTCAGATCCACTTGTATCTGGTTGTACCCCGAAAATGCATCCATAAAAGATAAAAGTTTATTCCTAGAAGTAGAATCCACCAGCTGATCTATCCGAGGAACGAGATAAGGATCCTTGGGGAATGCCCTATTAAGATTAGTAAAGTCGATACACATGTGCCATTTTCCATTCTTTTTCTTGACCAGAACAGGTTTGGCAGTCCACAAAAGGTACTGAGACTGTTTTAGGTGGCCCATCTCGGTGAGAGGATCAACTTCTTGAACAATCACATCTGCTTTTTCTTTAGATAAAAACCTACTTCTTTGTACAACTAGTGCAACATCAGTTCGTATGGACAACTTATGAAACATTACATCAACTAGCACTCTGGTAACATCTGTATTTCAACCTTGGTGCCAACTTGTTACCAATTTTAATATTTTTTCCCTCAGTGAGGGTATGGATTACAACCTCCTCTATGGGTATTATGACACTGGGAGCCTCCTTCAGATCATCAATTTCATTATCATTAGTGGAAGGCTCCAATAACTGCTAATCTCTGTTAATCTTGACTGCCTCTACAGACTTAGAGGCAAGGATCGTTGGATAATATTCCATGGCTACCTTCAGTTTGCTCTGAGGAAAACACCTACTTGTCTATGGACAACATATTTCAAACATTGATGGAACGTATAGGCCACAGCATGTATTCTGGAGAGCCAAGACCTCCAAAATATTGCATTATAAGATGTTGGGTAATCAACTACAACAAATAATACTCTCACTATTTTCTTAAAAGGTCCTTTTCCCAACAATACTTCTTCTTCAAATTCCCTAATCACATCTGCAGAACTCCTTGTCAAGCCCACGATGGTCTGTTCAAATGTTTTATAACCGAAGGGTTTCTCATCTGTTTGTATGAGCTTAAAAATAAAATGTTTGCCAAGCTCCCTGTGTCAATCAGGATTCGACGTATATTATTCCCCCCTATTGATGCCCATATTACCACATCGTCTTCATGAGGCCCTGCAATATCTCTTAGGTCATCCTCATCGAAAAATATAAAATGAGATGAAGTTTGATACAGGTGTGTGAACATTCTTCCATCCAACTGGGTGGTCAAACTGTGGACATGCCTCTTCCTTGATGAACTAGAAGGTGCAGTCACAATGTCCCCTCCAAAGATGGTTAAAAATTGAATAAATTTAATAAAACCGGAGACATTTTTAGTCTTTTTTGTTATTACCCCACCCGACTCCGACTCGGATCTGGATCAAGGTACTCAGAATCTATATCAAACCTTTCAGTTATTACCATAACATCTTCCTGTGTAGATGTTCCAGGATTTCTTGAAAGAGTAGTTCGAGGAATGTTGGTATTGGATTGTGTATTATCCGGTCTGCTTCCCCCTTGTTTTTTGACATAGCCCCCCAACTTACCTCTCTCAATGAGGTTCTGGACATCTTGCTTCAAGGCTATACAATCATGGGTATCATCCCCTATGTCGTTATGGTATTTACAGAAATGGGTACTCCAATTTTCTCTGGGGGACTACAATACTGCTGGTTTTCTAAAGTGTACTTCGTTTTTAGTTTTGTCATATATTGTATCCATACTTTCCCCCAATTCAGCAAACCACTCAGGTTAAACCCATGGTCCCCTCTTGTTTCTGACCTGTTGGTTCTGACTTAGGTTAGACTGATTCTGCCTTGATCGGTTAGATCCCTGTTAATCTCCGGAAAGCAACCCAATATATATATAGAAAATTATAGACCCTTATGGGAGATTATTATACCACTTGAGGGAACTTCCCGTAAAGGTTTAGAAGAAGGCCCTACACAACAATTTGTCGTCATCATCAAAGTTCATCATAAAGTTCTTAAACTGCTCCATGTGGTTGTCCGAATCTTTTCTCCTGTCATATTTCTCCATCTTAGAGCTGTCAAACCTTTTGGAAGGTGTCCGGAGAGTATTTTCACAGATAAAGGCGACTGCCTTCAGTTCTTGTTACGAGTAAAAACAATATCTTCATTTGGAGTAGCAAAAATAAATGGTTTGGACTTGAAAGCAAAATGATCAATAAAAAACGATCAATATGCTGATCAGCTGAACTTTTTACCTTCACATAGTGTTTCTTAAGCCTACCATGCCTATCCTTTTTTCTTGAATGTTTTTTTAGTGAGTCTTATTTTATTTTTTGAGCGCCATTCATCACTGTTGGAGGAAACTGACTCTTCAAGATCTGCCTCATTAGATGAGCTGCTCGAAAATTCCGATGTAGAGCTCTCCACACGTTTAGACCGATGTGTTTTCTTGGAGCTGAGATGAGTCTTTAAGGACTGTTCGTTCTCTCTAGGATTGTCCTTATGGTGAAGCACCGACGCACCAATTTTTTTTAACCTCTTTCTCTATTTGTTTTAGCGTTCTTAATGCCTCTCCCTCAACCCTCAACTGATCACGCTCCTAAATAGTGTATTCATTGTTTTTATTTGCAAGTTCCACCTCAGGAGGTGGAACATTCTACGCATTCAGATTCATCCGAACTACCTTATATGTTGGCTTTGACTATGAAATTCAGGCACCGTCGTACTCCCACTATGGTCGCCAATTTAGTGTGAATTATTTCTGATTGAGGGTAATTTTATAAAGTGTTTTGAGTATTTAAGGTTTAAGATGAAATGTAGAGTGATAATTAAGGTGTGTGCTTGTATTAAATTATGATCCCCATCATTAATGAAAGTAGTTGGGGTATTTATACTTAATTAATGACCCATTAGCCTTTCGGGTCAGATTGTGGGCTCGAGTTAAGTTTAAGAACGCATTAGCCCAAGACATGAAATGAGCAACACCTAGCTTAGTCACGTTCCACTAAATTTATTCTGTTCAGTTTCTCATGGTAATGGTTCAGTCCGAACTGCCCTGCGGATAGAGGTAAGTAGCAGTGTAAAAAATATCCGACCTTATCAGTTAACACACCATTTTTAAAGGTAGCAACAGTCAGCCGGTCGCCGTGTCTATTTTCTCTTTCAATAGCTTTTCACAATAAAATTTAGAAGCATTGTATGCTTTCTTGTAACATGACAAATCGCTGTGTCATCTAAACTTTAGTATCACTAGGGTTAATTCTTCTATATTCTAGCACCATAGAGTTATCGTAATTCTACATCAAGAAATGTCCAGAAGTCAAGAATAGTAAATAAAAGAAGAACAACTTAAAATACAAAAGGATGTAAAAAGTACCTTTACTAACAATTCTAGTTGTCACTATAAGAGATCTAACATGGTCATGTTGTTATACATGGTCATGTCTGGACAATGTTTTAGTTGTTGGAACATGAGATCACACAACACCAGTATGCTGACTGCAAGGGGTCGGTCATTCAACTTAGGTAGAGAAGAAGATTTCATAGCAGCAGGACCAAAGGAAACAGTTATGCTTGGAGGGTCAACAATGTTTACATTCGTAGCAGGTTGACAGTTATAATCATTTACATCGACCAAAGATGAAGACAAAGGTTCAATATTCAAGTCCTTCACATGGGGAGGGGGGGGGGTTCAGATACAGGTTGGCTATGGTTGGTTGAGCCAAGTGGAGGATTTGCCCTCCCATGAGATGGGTGACACTGACTACCAGCCTAATTAATCCAAGTCAATTAGGGATGGATCCTTGATTCCTTCCTAGCTACTATTAATAGGGGTCATAGTTTTCCTCAGCACCATTTTCTTCCTCACAAACCCATCCATAGATGGACTAATTTTTCCCATTATCTCGTCCTTCTTTCACGGTGATGATATCACAATACAATCCATAGAGTCAAATTGATCAAATGCGATAGCAATAACAGTAGTATATGAAGCATAAGTAGTATCAATATCACAGGCTACCTTCTTTTTCTTCGTAGTTTTCGCCCTAATTTTGTCACCATCCCCACAGTGTCTCTTTTGGAAAACAGTGGTATAAGCATATTCTTCTAAATTTTTAGGTCTTATAGAGGGGAAGATCCAGTCCAACACCTCTTGGGTTCTTTGCATACACCCTTACCAGCAATATGGACCCTATGGCCTCAACATTGACTGGTTCCCAAGTAACATTAAGGGAAATATCTCTGTGTTTAGACATTTGTACCTCAGGGAACAACCACAATCTAGTTATGATAAAGTTAGTAGGAGTGAAGAAGCAGGGGTAGTCGAGCTCCCATTGTGTGTAGGCGTCAACAAAAATATGCTCAAACGGGCTTGCTTTGCGGTTATCATATAGCTTATTCTACATCTCCTAGTACTTTCCCGAATATGCACCTTCAATAAATCAAAATATGAAATAATAAAAAAAATATGAGGATAAATAACAGCAGTGGCATTAAAAAAAAACCAACTCAAGACTTATATGTGTTCATCCATCTGCATTCTAATTGGAGGTTATGTTTGGCAATGGGATACTCCCAATTCCCAATAACAAAAATAAAAGAATTCTTCCAAGGATTGTCAGAGTCAAGAAGGGTAATGATTTTACTATGGGTTGCTATGTAGTATTATGGGGTTCTTAACAATTTATATACTTCAATACTAGAAAACAACTCAGCTATATTGATTTCTTTATCTAATCACTTGGATCTAAAAAGAACACTAAGCAAAAACACCAACCACTGGCCGTTAAGTGTGTGGGACATATTCAAATGTACCTAAAGAATTAATTTATCAACTTTGGTAAGGGCAGTTAGAGTCTCAAACCAACCAGCATAATGTATAAATAAGTTTCCCCCTCCTAGCGTGAAAAAAATGTTCACTAGGTTCTGGACTTCTAGTCTTTACAGAGTCAGGAGAGTCATAAACTAATCTAAATCTACGAAACGTTTTGTGGTTTGGTGAAGTTTCCGACTTCTTCGAGGATGTTTTACGAGGTATTTATGGAGGCACAAAAAAAATTGATGTTAGGAGAATGAAAACGCATAGTGTAATATTCGAAGGTGTCCAGGCAGATGGTAGAGGAAACTAACGAAGACTACAATACCAATTAATAAAGATAGAACAAGAAAACAAGGTGAAGAACAAAATCATTTCGATATTTACCTTGGTGCTATATCCGGCGTTAGAAAGCAATGAAACAATGAACAACCCGGAAACGATAATTTGTCTCTCCAATGTCAGTTCGAAATCAACAAAAAAGAAGAATTGGTTGTTTTATTGTAATTTATTATACATAAAAGTAGCATGTTAACATGGGCCCATTTGCGGGTCATGGGCTAAAGAGAATATAAAGTGTTGCACTGTTTGGTTAAATACATAAATATGAAGCGTCATTCTCTACACACATTTAATTGCTATTGTGTTTGTAATATATATGCACTGGATTTGGACACGTGGCGACAAGAAACTTACAACAACGCTTACATGCATGGCAATATAATGTAAAGGAAAAACTTATGCATACAACACGAAAATAGCGCGGATAGCGAATGAACTAATACCTCGTCCTGGATAACACTATACACACCTTCTAAAAGGAAAACTCTTAAACGTATTTCCCCTTTACAAGGACTAAAGGGAAGTCTTGATAAGGCATAACCCCATCACTGGCTTATACCCATCGACCATGACGATGTACTTTCAGGTATGACCGCACAGCATAATGGGAAAAACATCTCCACCATACCTTGACCGACAAAAAATGGTTATTACGAGAAACAAAGCCACTAAAAGCGGTAACAAAATAACCCCAAGGAAGTGAGAACAGAACATGAATCTATGATAAATAATAACAGAAAACGATGAGTTATTATGAGATAATAGAGTGATGTATTATGAGTGTAGTATGTAAAAGTATTGAGACCCTAAAGTAATGTAATATTTTCCTACGGAAGCAATAAGATAATATCACGTTTATTCTTCCATTTTATTTACCAACTCATTGTCACTAAATGGACTCACCAAATGTATTGGTATTGTTAAGATCTATATGTTATTTCAACCATCTAATATAATTAGAAACACGTCCTGCAATATATTGCATGAGTTAAAGATTAACGATCTGGAGAATTGCAACCAGCATGTCTAACGTAAACAATTACGGATAAAAACTAGTTGAATCGAAAATGTGGTCATTGACAAATGTAATGTTTTTTACATTCAATGGCATATGACCATAAATGAAGGAACTGATATCATAACAAACTTATTTTTTTCACACTCATTTGGCATATATTTATTACAAAAGTTTCCCCGAGTTTTTGTCATTGATAGAATGTATAAGACTATCATATACTGAATTCCTTTGTTCGAAATAATAAATAATATTTCACCAATACGATATTTTTTTTGGATTCTCATTCATGACTAATAATAATTAAGATAACGATGAATGTTCTTTTGGATGTTTACAAATAATTATGGAAGAGAATGATTGTAAGTTATATGGGTTATACTAACCGACCGCGAACTTGCTTTGATGAATAGTGTTTATAAAAGAAATTTGTCCGCGATTTACATGTTATGCGAATGACATATCAATAAGATTGTACTTACCAACACAAAAAACTATTCAGAGATAGTAACGAGTTTAATAATTTTATAGATGTTTTAAGGGTCGTGGTTTGGTCTGGCACTATTTTCGACATTAGGGATAATTTAATGAAAATGTGAAATTGTTACAAAAGCGAGCAAAATGTCCAACTACATGATAAACTATTGGATAATATCTTATAAAGTAAAGTTTGTTCATGCCTACACACATAATATCATACATGTCATTAGCACAACACAAAAATACATCATTGACATTGTTTATAAATGTATAATTATGAAATAAATTTTTTATAACTGCAAGAGTTCCATATAGTTGCTTTTTAATATATTGATGTATTAAGATGGTTATATTGTGACACATAATAACTATTTATAATGTTGTAATATTTTATAACGTGTGATGAAAAATGTATAGTTACACAAATTATATTAGAAAAAGAAACATATTTATAGTTATGAAAATTATGATAAATCAAGGTGGAGGGCGCACACAATAGCCAAAAGATGCTTGTTGAATTTTGAAATTTTTTAAGAATAAGTCAATGATTTTTTTATGGAGCAACATTCATCGATAAAATATACATCAAAGAGAAGAAAATTTTATGTCACGCATGATTATCAAATTCTTGGATTTCGTGACTTACATGGAGAGGTTGTAGAACCATCTTTGAAGATAATATTAGAAATTTAAAAATTCTAAAATATAGGAATTGAAACGTCCATATGGATTTGTTTAAATTGAACATTACAAGGATTAATATCTATCCATGAATTTGTTCAACCTTAACAAGACGATCGCTGGGTACCTTTGCGTTTCATAGATGACCATTTGAAAAGATTGTCCATCAAGCCTCGCATTAAGCTTATGAGAGAAGATAAGATTGTAAAGCTAAAACGTGTTTCCTACCGATGAAAGATGTCATCGACTAAAATGTTTATATGAATTGCTTGAGGGTAAATTTGTTTCTAAAAAGATTGTGAAATTTTCATTTTTGAATATTAATAGGAGGAGATCTTTTTTAGATGTTATGTATGATTTATTTTTTAGATAATGTTTTTGAAAATAAAGTGGTAACAATAATATTCATTATAAGAGCGCAAACTATTATTGTTTTTGGAGATATTTAGTAATAACTTTCTTTTTTTCACCACTTACGTTTTCATATTTTTTATGATTCAACATCATAATCATTATGAGCCTGTTTCTTAGATTTTTGTTTGTGTGAAATATTTAATTCCAGACCAGTCAAACTGTCCCTACCCATTTTTACGAATAATGTATCATTGACATTATCTTTAGTGAGAACAATTTCTTTTTCAAAAACAATGTTTTTTGATTGGACATGACGACCATTTGAATGAAAATAAGAAAAAATAAAGTTAATTTTGGTAAAATAGGTAATATGCGTCTTTCCACGAGACATAAAAGGCTTATGGTAGTCTTTTTAGACAAAATTCGTCACAACTAATAGATGATGTTTTTAAAAAACATTGGAAGTAGCTACACAAAATGGGAAAAATGATTCATTTTAAAAAATAAGTTAAATTAATAGTATTTGTATAAGATGTTATTTCTTCGTCTTGTGTGTGTTCACCCAACGTCTTTCATTTGAAGAAATCCCTATTCTGTTTAAGATTCTGAACTACTACTAACAAGAAATAAGTTCATCTTCCAATCATGGTTAGAATTTGAAAGTATGATGTGTTAAAACCAACCAAAAGCAAGGGAATAAAAAAATGTTGTTATGTTTTGAAATTTATTGTGGATAAGGATATCACCAACAATTACATGAATATTTGAAATAACCAAAGCTACTTTAATGCTAATCAAGTTTCTCCATCCATTTGGTGTAAGTTAGAAAGAGAAAATTATAATACATTTAAAACATTCATGATTAATATATGAGGAAGAAACCTAATTACTCAGTTCATGTGATTGTAAAATAAGAACGCTTCATCTTTTTTCCAGGTGATGTGGAAGTTCTCCATCTTTTGAAAGTTATATGATAATAAAATAAATGATATCTCCAATATAACGAAGGTTGAATTATTCAATTTTGTTAATATATATAATAGGTTTATTCATAAAATATTATATTATTAAAAAATCAACCTTTGTATTACATCGTGAAGATCAGTATTTCAGAGGCATGAAGTTTATGGTTTGTTAGAGGATGATATAATATTTATTTTTAGGGTTAAAAAAGGAAGGCCGTGAACGATTCTTTGTTTGAGTTTTAATTTATAATGAAAACTAATGAAATTTTTATTCTTAGCATTTATGTTTTTGTGCTTGGAAGATCATTTTTATATGTTGATGCTTTTTAAAGACCTAAAGGAAGAATAATTTTGAGAATTATAGTCACCAAATGAACCATTTTTTATCGTTATATCGACTCTTGAATTTTACCACAATTTAAAAAGTGAGAGAAGTAAGACGAAGGTTATACATTTATTGGAACAATTAGTTGACGACTGAGTGCAAGATTAGAAATGTAATATGATATAATATATGACTTCTCCAAAAATTATTTTTAGAGGGAGAGTGTTTTAAAAGAAGAAAATATTAGAAAAAGGAAGTTATAAATATAATTCTTAACAAAGTTGAAATTTTTATATATAATTATTTTAATTTCGCGCGTTTATTTCAAAATAAGATCAATGATAGATAAATCACTTATTTCCGTTATTATAGTTGATAAGGCATATTATCAATCAATAACAACATGTGTTCTGAACCATTTTTATTGAAGTTAAATTAAATGATGACTCGAGGAGATACAATCGACAAATGAAGGTCGATAAACAATGTTACTAATCCAAACATAGAAGAAGTTGTCAACAACTGATATAAAAAGTACTAAAGAAATCTCATTTATGTCATAAGGGGTATCATCGAAAATCCAAAGCAACTCGAGGCACCATACTGGAATGAGGGGGGGGGGGGGGGGGATCTGCACATATAGAAGATAATAAGTAAATAATAAGCAATTACATAGTCTGGCTAATCTCGGTGCCATGAAATCTGTGCTGAAGATCTGAGAAGATTCGGTAGGAAACCTGAGAGGCAATTGTCGGAGAAGAACCAAGAATTCTTAAGTTTCTCTCATTCCAGACGTGATAAATAATAGCGCCAAAGCAAGTGCGCCAAATATAACGGTTTTGAGAGTGAGACCAATTTGACGCCTTGCTCACCCAAGATTTCCAGCAAGATGCGTTAAACTGGAAACTAATTTTAGAACTTGCATAAGTCCAAAGACTCTGGGTGAAACTACAATCATATCGAATATGAGGGATAGTTTCAGAATTAGATTTGCATAAGGCACAGCCAGGTGGAGTGTTGATGCCCCAACTAAGAAGTTTATCTCTAGTAGAAAGTTTTCCAAGGATAGCGAGCCAAGAGATAAAAGAATGAAGAGTAATATTAAATTTATTCCAAACTAACCCAACCCATCCCACAGCGAGGGCAGGCGAACGAATCGTGTTGTACGTATCATTGTTTGAGAAGTTGTTGCAGCCCCAGTCCAAATAAGAACATCATTGGAATTTATATTAGGAGGGTGAAGAAAGAGAATGAGTTTATTAATATCTCGGAGATTGGAGAAGTTTTTAGCCCTTGCCCATCTGATGTTAGACGACTAGTTTTAGTGACCATTGAGGATGATATCCAAAACCTTGAGGTTTTTTCCAAGTTAGGATGTTAGGACCATAGTGCGAAGCAAGAGAGGTATGGATGAGCCATGGGTTCTACCAGAAAGAATTACTCGAGCCATTACTAATTGTCACCATGTACAGATTATAAGCCAACGGGAAAAGATAAAGAATTTTCCTTCATATCCAAGAAAAGGAGGAACCGATAGAAAGATCCCAAAAATTATTATTTTGGATTTTTTTTAAGTTTTATGCAATCACACCAGATTGAGTTATTGTTATAACAGATAATAGACCAAAGGCCGCCCTCATTCGTGATAGATGTAACATTAGTCCAGGCCACTTTGGCCGCATGAATTTTCATAGCGAAACCCGACAAGAGAAAATGATGAAGATATTAGGTTAGCTCTTTAATGATCCTGGATGGGAGAATAAAGATGGAAGACCAACAACCTGACCAACGAATAAGACAAACTTAATAAGATGAAGTCTGTCGGCATAAAAGAGATGCTTAGAAGTCCAATAATTAATCCAGGAGGTAATCTTTTGGAGGAGAGGATGACAGTTCGAGTGGGAGAGGCAACTAGTGAGAAGGGAAAATCCTAAATATTTAACTCGGTGAGAACCTTCCCTGAAGCGCATAATAGACGGAAGCTCAGAGCAGAGGGGGTTATTGATACTCGAAAGTAAGATTTGAATCTTAGAGGGGTTAACTATAAGGCCAGAAAGAGAGTAGAATTCATCAACAACCACTTTGATTAGAAGACATGAGTTGACGTCTGATAATGATATAGAATATTGAGAGCTTAAATATATTTAATTAAAGTCTTGTATGATCAATTGTAAAATGCTCTTGATCGATACCTAGATTGAATTGGCGACCACAATGAGAGATTTCTATCGATCGATACCTAGATTTTATAATTTAAAACCAAAGAAAATATGGATTCTGATCAATTACAATTGTTCTTGATTGATAATGGAGCCACAGAAAGAAGATGATCATTTGGTTTGAAAAGCGATTGATATTTTGAGGTCAGATTTGCAAAGAGAAGGATGTAAAGAGAACAACAATCATCAAATTCTAATTCAACATACTCATTCAAACATTGAAGCTCGAATGAATAACTTCATTGATAAAATCACAGCCCTAAACAATAATTATGTTCAGAGAGAGCAAAATATTCAGTCAGTTAGAATGCAATATGAGGTGCGATAAGTTGAAGAGAAGTATGATGAGTAAAATCAATCTGATCGATCTTATACAACTTATCACATTCGAAGCGACCAGAAGAAAAGTCATTTTGAGACTGAAAAGGAGCATCATACATTGAGAAAAGAAAGAAAAGACAAACATAGGTATATTACATCAAATGATGATGGATTTGATAGCTCAGATTCTGAGAAAGGGACATCTAAGCAAAAGAGATATCGAGAATCTTCAAAAGCAGAAGAAAGAAGTCAGACTCAAAAATTGCGTAAGGAAAATAGGTCAAAAATAAATAATAAACCTTATTGTTTAAGAGAAACAGAGTGGTTCAAAGGAAATACATCTAACCAATACACAGGTCTAGATGATCAGAATTTGTATGTTATAATGGGAACATATGGAGATAACAGTATGTGCAATGAGTTGACTAGAGAAATTTTGATCTAACATTTGAGATAAGGTTAATTACTCATCTGAAGCGGTTTGATATCTCTAAGGTCAAAAAATTCGATGGGATGCAAGATCAAGATGATCACATCGAACAATTTATAAACGATATGATGAATTTTGGAGATGGTGATAGGTTGGTGTGCACAGTTTTTTCTCAGACATTTAAGGGTACAACATTGAAGTGGTATAACCGAATTCTAAGGGTATATATTTCCAACTTTAGATATTTTTATACAACTTTTTTACGATAGTTTGTTGGAAGTAAGGAAATGAGAGCGAATGATGACACGATAATACAATAGAAACAAGTCATTGGAGAGAAATTGAAGGATCATATAAAGTGTTTTTGGTTGACAAAAGCAGGACTGGATAATCTCGAAGAGTTGGTTGCCAGGACTGGATTTCGACAAGGGATATTGCCAAAAGATTTAGGAAATGAAACATAAAAAGGGAGAGTTTTGACTTTTGGAGCATTGATGGCTCAAGTTGAGGATCAAATTAAAGTGGAGAAATCAATCAGGGTTCACAGACCGGTTGGACCCAGATAAAAGAATTTGGAGCAAGTATGAAATAACTATGAACATTCTTCAAATTATCAGCCACCTCGCCCAAGGAATAACAATAACTTTCCTCCTCAAAGTGGAGGGTATCCAACTCAACATACAAGTTATCAGTTTCACAGACCAATGCCAAATTCATTGATAAGGCCAAAGTACTATGTTGATTTGACTTAGAATGTTGTTGCAATTTATGAAAAGGCTAAGGGTTATGAAAAAGCCACCTCGCCCGGGTTATTATTGACTGATGAAAACTGCGAAAATTACGAGTTTTCCGTGGGAAAACTTGTAAAGATCAGGACAAATTTTTCTTCTAGTTTTCGGGAGAGATTAATTTCTTTCCTCAAGGATAAGTTGCATTTTTTTGCATGGTGTTTAGAATATGTAACATGATTCCATGATAGTGTAATCTATCATAGTCTGTTTCTGCGCCAAAATATCTGACCTATAACTCAAAGACGACGAGTCTTTTCCCAAGAAAAGGCAGAGGCTATTATTACAGAAGTAGGAAGGTTGACAAAAGTAGGCTATATTAGAAAATCCAGTATCCGCAGTTGACAGCCAACCAGGTCTTAGTTTGGAGAATGTGTGTGGATTTTACGGATCTTAATAGAGCATGTCCTAAATACCATTTTCGTTATGCCATGGATCGACCAACTAGTAGATTCCACATCGAGAAACAAACTATTATCTTTTATGGATGGTTATGCAGGGTATAATCAGATAAAGTTAAATCCAAGAGATAAAAAAAGCACAACATTCATAACCAAAAGAGGCCTCTATGCTACAAAGTTATTCCTTTCGGTTTGAAAAATTCCGGAACCACCTATCAATGGTTGGTGAACAAGACTTCAAAGGGTCAGATCAGACAAAACGTTGAGGTTTGCATAGATGATATGCTTGTTAGAGCGTCTCTAACGAAGATCATTTTACCGCCCTTGAAGAGACGTTTGATAACCTAAGGAAAATAAATCTCAAACTGAACCTTAAAAAATGTTCATTTGAGGTCCGATCTAGAAATATTATGGGATTCATAATGAGCGAAAATGGAATAGAAGCAGATCTGGTACAATTGAACGCTTTGAGCAGCATGGCACCACCAAGTAATGTTAAAGAAGTACAAATTTTGATAGGACGTCTAGCAGCTCTGAATAGGTTTATATCTAAGTTTTATGACAAATGCGCACTGTTTTTTCAAGTGTTGAGGAACGCCAAAACATTCAATTGGACAATTTCCTGTAAGCGTTCCTCGGTGGAAAGAATTATATTTTATCTCTCACGTTGTTAACAAAACCTTTCCCTGGAAAACATTTGTTTTTATATATCATAATGTCTGATTATGCGGTTAGTACAACACTAGTACGCAAGACCGATCAATTTCCTAAACTAGTCTACTATGTAAGCAAAAGCTTGTTGGATGCTGAAAAAATATACTTAAGACTGGAGAAGTTGGCTCTAACGTTGGTGATTGCGCCCATAAAAATGAGACCCTACTTCCAGGGTAATTCAATCACACTTAGAACTACTTTCCTCTTGAAAAATGTGCTACAGCAACTAGATATTTAAGGATGTATGTCCAAATGGTCGGTTAAATAGGGTGATTTTGACATCAAATTTGAGCCAAAAACAATTATGAAGGGCCACGCCTTGTCAGATTTTCTAGTAGAATTCTACTATAGTCGACCGAAAGAAATGGAGATCGAACAAGAGAAAAATCTAGATGAGTGGATAGTCCAAACCGATGAGGGATCGAGTATTAGTGGATATGGAGAAAGTGTTCAAATCACAACACCCTTAGGAATAACGAGACATCAAGCAATATGTTTTGGTTTTAGGGCATCAAATAATGAAGTTAAATACGAGGCAACATTGGTGGGATTGAGGATGGCCGAAGTATGTGGAGAAAAGAATGTCTGGTTAATAAGCGACTCCCATTTACTCATTAATCATGCCACCGGACAATCTGAAGCAAGAAGAGAGCAATTGATCCAGTACTTAGCCACGCTAAGATTTTTGGCGCCTTTTTTTGAAAAAGTCACCTATGAGCATGTACACAAAGCATAGAATACATTCGCTCGTTCATTGGAAACTATGGCATATGTCGCGCAGTACCCATGGGTTTTGGGAAAAAAGTGCCCATCGATCATTAAATGGACAGAGCTAGAAAACCAACCAGAGATGGCTTGCCAAATTTAGACAATCACTACTACGGATTGGAGGGGCAACATTTAGAGTTTTTTTAGAAAATTGTGCGTTTCCCGAGGATAAAATGTTAGCAAAAAGAGTGCGGAATATGGCTCGAGGATTCACGTTATTATGGGATTTAGTTTACAATAAATCTTTGAGTAGGCCATTATTAAGAAGTTTGGGGCATGTTTAGTCACATATGATTTTAACCAAACTTCATGAAGGCGGAGGGTCGGCTCACTTTGTGTTTTAAGGCATTAATTAGAAGAGTGTTATTATCGACTTTTTACAGGCCTACGATAGCAGCCGACACTGAAGAACTAGTCAAGAAATGCAATATTTGTCAGAGATTTGAAAATTCAATTTACATCCCGGCCACTCCACTTGAATTCATCTCTGAAGGATTACTATTTTACATGTGGGGAATAGACATGGTAGGCCCACTTTCGATGGCAACCGGAGGGCGACAAACAATAGTCATCGCAATTGATTACTTCACTAAGTGGGTTGAAGCTGAGCCATTATCCTGAACAAAGGCCGAAGATGTAGTTAAATTCATTTGCTCAAATATTTGTTATCGGTACGTGGTCCCACAAAGGCTAACCATAGATAACGGGCCTCAGTTCAATAATAGTGAAATGAGAGAATTTTTCTCATCTCACAAAATTCAATAGTGTTTCTCGGCACTTTTTTATCCACATGCTAATGGTCAGGTCGAGGTTACGAATATAACAATTATCGATGGCCTTAAGAAAATTTTAAAAGGGAAGGCTGGGAAATGGCAGGATTATTTACAAGAAGTATTATGGGCATACCAAACTACACCTCGAACTATTACTCAAAAGTCTCCTTACGCCTTAGCGTATGACATAAATACAGTAATCCCTCGTAGAAATAATGTTCCCATCATTCAGAATCAACGATTACAAGGAAGGAAGCAATGGTGAAGATTGGTGCTTAGTCTTCGATTTGATTGAAGAGAAATAAAATCGTGCTCATTTATTTTCATTACACTATTAAACCTTGATGAGGAGCATGTATGCTCTGAAAGTCTGAACGAGAGAATTTAAGATCGGAAAGAAGGTTTTGTGAAATTTTTTCTTGCATACGAAAGAAAAAAGCCTTGGGAAGTTGGCTCCCAATTGGGAATGACCCTACCAGGTGGTGGAAAAAATAAACCCCGGAACATACAGATTAAAAGACAAGTACGACTGACCTTTACGACTGCCTTGGAATATCAAACATCTAAAGTTGTACTTTGAATAGTTTTGAACGTTTATATTTTTATTTTTTATTTTGTAAAATAATTTTGGTCGAAGGCACACTCTTTCGTACCCTGGTGGTGCGGGGAGGTTCTAATGAGGTGTATATAGAAACCGATATGTTTATTGAATTTGATGTCTTTTATTGATATATGTACAGGATATTCAAACCTAAAGGGTTTTTCAGCTATTAAGTTGATCTACATATTCGAACTTAAAGGGTTTTTCAACTATTAAGTTGATCTACATATTCAAACCTAAAGGTTTTTTCAATTAATAAGTTGATTTACATATTCGAACCTAAAGGGGTTTTTTAACTATTAAGTTGATCTACATATTTGAACCTAAAGAGTTTTTCAACTGTTAAGTTGATCTATGTATTCGAACCTAAAGGGTTTTTTAATTATTAAAGTGATCTGCAAATTTGAACCAAATTTCAAAGATTTATTTACTTTTGTTAGTCTACAATTGTTGTTTTATTTTGCACTCATAATGTTGTTTGATAGTTCCATTTCTTAGTATCAGAAATTGATCACTTTCGGTTTCCAAGAATGCAACAAATGCTAGGTACTTTAACTAAATACTGCAAAGATAAGGACAAGGGTACAACAAAAATACATCGGCAAAGTTCAAGGCATAAAAAATATACATCGAAAAATTTTACGCCACAAACCAAATACATCAGCAAGGTTTGTGATATAACAAAAAAAATATTTGAACAGGGATGGATTACAAACAACCTAAATTTAACAATCTGATAGGTCTTTGAAATAATTTTCACCATCAACCTCATCTCACTAAATATCCCTTCGGGCAGATCTTCCTCTTGAACGTCTTTCCACATCGATGATAATGGAAATTGGGGGTACTGGATATGAAAACAGAATATAGGAAGCCTTGGCGTCGGCAAGCTCTTGTTCGATAAATATTTTGCATTTAGCGGCAATTTTTTTTTCTCTTCTTTATTTTTTTTCGTTTAAAGAACGAAGCTCATAGAGATATTTGACCGCTTTAGCTATTTTCTGAGAAAGAAATTGGTTCTGAATTGTTTGAGCAGTCGAACCCCGTACCGCTTTATCCCAATCTCCTTTAGTTTTTTCTGAGGAGTCACGTAGAGATTGGTTAAGTTGGGTTTGTTTTAATTAAGCCACCCGCCACTCTGATTCGTTTCCCCGAAAAGCTTGAATGGTATTTTCAGCCAATGCAGACTGAGTATTGGCACGCCTGACCCCCTTCTCAGATTTTTTATCTAACTTTTGGTAACTTGACAACTTCACTTCCATATCAGACACACATTTCTTCACATCCGACAGTTCACGGTTAAGCTGCATCGTTTCTCTTTCTTTTAATGCTAATGGAATGACTATATCGTATATAATTATGGCCATGGTATCTGAATCTCGAAGAGGGAAGCTACCAGGGCCTTGTGGAAGGACAACTACGGGTAGTGGCTCATGGCATAATGTATTCCCGGTCACAAAAGTCATATCCCTTAAAATATTTTGGCAAACTTGTTGAGGGGAAGCCGTGGTGGTAGGAAGCATTGACCCACCCACAACAGCGGCGAGATTATCATATGCTTCGTTAATTGGATTTTCGAGATGATAAAACATCATTGCTTTACTAGTAGGAACCCCTTCCTTTACAATTTTTCCTTTTTAAGATTCTTCAACAGTCGCGTTTACCTTGACACCTCCATATTGTTCGAACAACACCGTGATAGTTGTTTGCTCTACCATTAATACTTTTTTGGTTTCCTCCACCACAACCTGGTCCTTCTTCTTCTTAAACGCCCGCGGTTTTTCGTTCCCATCCTCGATTGTAATATATTTTTTTCTTTTTTCCCCATAGTTTTTGTTCTGAACTTCTTCATGGCTGGGGAATTTTCCTTCGTTAGCTTCCGGATCACTAAGGAAAACGATATTCTCAGGTTTTGCAACAACAAATTCCTGAGATTCACCATCAACAATTGTTTCTTTCATTTTATTTCTCATTTCCTAGTCAGATTAGTATGGGCCCGATTCTGCTTAGGCGAAAAGGCATCTCCATCAGGAGCTTCTATTCTTTAAACTAGTTCAACAACATTGGGTGGCACCCGCAGCTGATCGACATCTAGTGGTTCGTTACAGCAACGCCAGAGGTTTCATTTGACCAAGTTGGTATTTTTAAAGCATCGGTAAAATGCTTGTCCTCAATTCTTTTTGCCGTAGGCTTTAAGTTTCATAAAGATGGCTATGGCTGACTTTAGATGAGTTTTCTTTATTGCTGACAACTCCAACTTGCAAACTAAAGAAGAAGCATGGTAAGAAAAATAGGTATTGAGGTCCAACCGTTCTCCCACGCAACGGTTGCAATCCATTTACAGGTTAGACGCCTCGATTTATTTACATTGTAAGGTCGACCATTATCCCATGCACCTCTTATAACGATAAAAATTGGTGTTTGCAGGCTTTGTTAGCCTCTAACAATCATTTAATATCTTCTTGTTATTGGCTAAAGAAGAGTAGAAAAAAGGTAGATAAGGTGATTTCGAAAGCCCGATCATTACTATCTATTGTGCCAATGATATCGATACCTCAGCTAAACAAGAATCCATTATACAGGACATTAACGTGTACCAATTACTAGGAGTGAGTTGGCTCGGGAAAATCCCCAAGATATCGAAGTATCCCTATAATACAAATACTTACAACTCAAAAGGGAGATAATATGTTACCGAGGCAAACTATTGTGATAACTGGTAAGCACTTTGTAAATTTATGGTGGAAGAGATTCCTTATTCATTACGAGGGTAACACTACCATCCTTCTCCATACCAACCTGTTTACCATCTCAGTGGGCTACATCCTCCTCAGCGGCTGTGGTCTTCTCTATGGAATCGATGTGAGGATTTTGTACATGGTCTGAGTCGATAAAGGTTGAATTGATCTGCTGTTAAGTTTTGATTTTTTCAGTAGTGTCAGAGTCGGTCGGCTTGGCAGGAAAACCATAGTTAGTGTCTCTTTTAGCAGTACTATCATTGTTTTCCCAAGATTTTTTGAGAGGACGTCCCCCTTTCATAACTTTCTTTTTAGGGATGGCCCCTTGGTAGGTGGATTTATCGTCGGGACAATGGGGGCCAGCTCTTTACGTTTTTTAGGAGCGACCCCCTTAGTAAGAACTTTTACTGTCGGAATAGTGGGGGCCGATTCTTTGCTCTTCCTTTCTTCTGGTAAAATTGTGTTAGGAGTGGGCACCGTCTCTTGGATGGGGGTAAACAAACAAAGTTGGAGCTGCTATTAACACGTACGCGACCAGAATTCGTTTTTTGTTACTTTTTAGAGGCAGCTTCCTCGAGCTTTTTTCGTTCAGCATCTGTCTGTACCACACCCCTAACAGTGGCTGAGGTATTATGACTAATTCTATAGCCTATGATGGTTGGGGTTAGCTAGACCATATCGGGAGAAGATGAAGAAGCGACTGAGTCTCCTATAACAAAAAATTGAGGCTTAGGTTTTTTAACATAAGAAACTTGGTTTCCCGAAGGCAACGATCGTATAATAGAATTCCTATGAACACCATTTTTAGAAGATTGAGCTTGGACAGATGAAGGGTTTACCTAGGTTTTTTGTTTAGACGATTGGGGCAGTTCAGTTTTGGGGAAATCGGGAGGGGTCGAGCCCAAAATAAGGGTTGGTGTGTTATCAATTAAACATGTTTCTTGGTATTCAGCAGCTCTTTCAGAAATACTGAGATAGTGGATCGTACCAAAACCTGGCTTTGAGGGTTGGTCAGTTTTTTTCTTAAAAGCAGGTTTTTCATAAACCAAAACGACGCCATATGATATTTCTCTCTCTAGATAAGCTAAAAGCTAGGAAATATTTCTCTCTTTAAAACTATTGTGAAACTGAAAATGAAGGTATTTATAGGCAGATGACCCATTCAACGGGTTTCTTTATGGAGGAGTGCAATCGAAAAGGGGCATCGGGAACTCCATGAGTCATTTTTTACTAGAATAACTATTAGACTTCTTCCAAATAGATGAAAGACACGTGTCAAGTTCTGACATTTTGGTAGGGCTAGGAGGCTAAAGACATAATTTGAGCCTCGGGTAGTCTAAGAGGCAAAAACCTAAACGACAAGTGTTTAACAGCAAAGAAACATGTGTACGTTGAAGAGGTCATCTTTCTCATACATGGAAGATGGGCCCAGAAAAAAAAAATGGGTTGGACGCAAAGCCTCAGGACTAGGTCCAAGACAATGCACATTGTCAAGAAGGGCACCAGCTACAAAGAGTTGACCAATGACAAGTGTCTCCCGAACCTAGCATCGGTGTAAGCCGACCTTGACTGCTTAAGTATAGCAACGATATTTTTTGAGCCTAAGACTAGATAGTCTTCACTCATCTCTTTGTAAAGACGGGGGGGGGGGGGGGGGGGGGGCTATTGATAAGGGTGAAAAATACCCAGGTCATTTTAGATCGACATAAATTAGATCATTTGTAATTATATATATACCCACACTGATAGATCTAGAAATAATAAGGACTTAATTGATAATAGGAGAAGTAAGGATGTAAAAAGGGGAAAATATAGTTAAAGGGGACCACTTATGTAAAATGAGCCCCAACATTATCACTATATAAGGGAAGTACCATTTTTAGGACAAGTACGTTTATAATATAAAATATTAATCTCACATGTTTCTCTCTCTACAATCTCATATTTATCTCTCTTACTTATTGTTCTATCTTTTTTTAGTAGTGAAATCAACGAATCTAAGCTCTAGATATTTCCAGAACTATCAAAAAACACTTGGAAGAATAGGCCCATTGTTACCAACTGAGGCAAGAGTAGTGATACCGTTTTGAATAGCCAAGTAAAAACCAACACGATATCAGAAACAAAACAAACACCACCATCTGCAGGCCAACACACCTTATAAGAAGCCACTCTAGGTTTTGGTGAACCACCTTTAACTATTTTGCTTCATATGTCATACGAATTTCCTTCTAGCTTTGCATAATATGTGGGATCTATTCCATTAGATGTCACAAGTTGATCTAAAAGAAGCATTTTTGGTGACCTAAAGTAGCTTGCGTACCCGTTATAAAAAAATCTTACCCCTATAAGTTGTTGGAAGACACCCTCGTAATTGTGTCATTTTTACAATTTCTTTCCCATCTTGTTAGAATTGTTCGTATCTATTGTAAAGGTTTCGAATTATTGTATCTTCATCAAATCTTGATTTCTTCCATAAAGAAGAATGAGCCACAATTATTTTTCAATATTTTATAGGTCTATGAAGTTGATTTAAAGTTTTTCATTAAGTTTCGTAGAGTTCCTTTTGATGGTCATTGAATATAGTTCCTACAAAACTTAGATCTCCGACAATTTACAAAGTAAGTCAGGTGTTGGAACCTGCTTAGGATAGACGTTAGTAACATAGTAATTGATTGTTTAGTTATAAGCCAAGGTGTTTGGTATAATATATATTGATTAGACTATCGGTATCTGCAGATTTTGCTAAGCTAACCATTTTTAACCTTAAGTATCCAATCTCTAGGCTTCTAAACCTAATTAGTTAGCACAGTTATTAAGTATATTCATATGTTGTTTGTTTTTTTTATAAGGATTAATTGTAGGGATGTGATCCGGATCACAAATTATCTTGAGTTGATGTTGAACTGATTAAGTGAGTATGCTTATTGTTAATCAATATAAAACCATTAAAGTTAGAACTCGAAAAGAAGTGATTGAAACTTTCAAACTGTTTGTTATATTTTTTTTTGACAAATTTTCAATTATTTTTTACAGTATTACGAGGAACCAAACGCGCACTAGTTATAATTTAATAAAGGGTTGAGATTCTTTTAATGAACGAAGTTACAACTTCTAAACCTAATTAGTTAGCACAGTCATCAAGTATATTTTACCTTTAATTTAAGCTTTAGAGGTGAGACACCTATTTCACTTGGTTTCTCGTTATTACACATTCTGTTAAGGATATATTTAACAGTATTGTGTTTAGGTCTTTCAAGTTTTATATATACTCATAAATTGGTTATTATTAGTAACCAAGGGAAACTAAAACTAAAACTAAAACCAGCAACAAACAAAACCCATATAGACGTACAAATCATATCTTACGACACTTCATTCTTAACAAATGAAAACAAAAATAACAAAAATTTAATAAAATAATAATAATAATAGAAATACGATTAGAAAGAACAATAACCCGAAAAAACCTTCTTATAAACCACAGTGAACTGATACACAGTTAGCTTCCCGTTCATAACCTAATAAACAAGAGCACATATTATTATAAAATCACCTCTCTCTTTTCTTAAAGAAAGAAATAAATAAAAAATGACAACAATAGATGGCCACCACAGTCGCATCGACCGTCCTCTTATTGTAACAGCCTCATCACTCATCCTCTCTATGCTAACAGCCTCATCATTGATCGCCGCTATAGCTAAGTGCCACAGTCGTCTCCTTCACTTCTTCGCCGCATGTTTCACCACTACTACTAAACCGTCCAAGGTAAAGAAAGACTTCATCCTTCCACCCCACAACAAAGATCAAATCAAGAAAAAGAAGACCATTTTCCTCGACCTCGACGAAACTCTTGTCCACTGCACCACAACCATTCCAGACGTGCGATTCGATTTCACCATTAGACCCAAAATAAACGGGCAGACCATGATGTTTTTTGTGGTCAAACGACCAGGGCTCGACCAGTTTCTAGAGAAAATAGGAGAGAAATACGAAGTGGTGGTGTTCACAGCTGGAATGAGGGAGTATGCAGCTCCCCTGCTCGACAGAATCGACAAGAAAGGTGTGATATCGCATCGCTTGTTTCGTGATTCCTGCACTGAGGTCGATGGGAAATACGTGAAGGACCTTGCGGCCACTGGAAGAGATTTGGCGAACGTGGTGATTGTGGATGATAATCCGGTTGCTTATGCCTGGCAACCGGAGAATGCTTTGCCCATTAAGCCGTTTGTAAATGATATGAAGGACGAGGAGCTCAGAAAGTTGGTGGACGTTTTTGATGGCTGCGTCGGAGTTGAAGATACAAGAGTGGCTGTTAAAGAATTCATCAACAACAATTTATTACAAAGCCAGGTTTAGTGGCTTTATTTTTTGTTTCGTTCGTCTATATTGAGGTTTCTAACATTTTTTTCAGCGTTGAACGAAGAATTTTTGTTTTGTTCACGTTGCATGGACCTCAATATAATGTAACATAAAAATATTAATAACATATGTGTGGATATTCGTATTTTTCATCTTTTGGATTATTAATACCAAGTGTTATTTGAAATATAAATATACAGAGATTTATAAATCTTTTATCTAATCTTTGGTAAGATGTGAATGTGTTCACCTTCCATAAAAATCCCACCTGGTATAAGTGTAGAATTCTGCTTAATTCAGCATCACTTCATGAATGTCGTTAAATGCATTGAAAAATTTATTTACAGCCATGTCAACCTGGTAGTCGTGAAACGCAATTTTAATTATTTATAAAACTATCACCGTATAAAATTGATAAAATTATAAGATGTAAGCTAAAAATAATTGAGAAGAATGTAAGGGCCGACAATTTTAAAACCTTAAAATTGGGAAACAACAAAACTTAAAAAGCATGAAACAATATCATGGTAAATCAGGGAAACTATGATAAATAAGAAACGATAGAAATTATGATAGATGAGAAATTTTATCATGCTAAACTAAGTCAAATATGATAAATGCGAAATGATATCATGCTAAACGAGGACAACTATATAACAAAACTTGGAATTGTATGCCTTTATCATTTTTTTACTCGTTTTGCTCGGTTTTTATAAAAAAACAATTGTCAAGTCATCAATATAGTATGTTTAGATAATCTTGGGTTCTTCTTTTTATTCTACTTTTGAATGTTTTGGTTCAAATTTTTGGGTGTACAGTGGGATACAGTTTTTTTTTATATTTTATCCAAAGACAGCCTTGACAGCGTTGATTATAAATAGTACCAACTTTTGGCCTACTTTGAAGGCTTAATTTTCACCATCATAAGTTTTTATTATTTCTATCATCAAGTCCCAATTTTTTTGAAACATGTATTTATTTTCTAAGCTCGTATGTTCCATTTAGAGGGGAATAAAATGGTGTTTTTTTCTGCTTCCTGCATGTGCTCGAGTTTTATTTTTGTTTCTTTCATCTCTTTTATCAAGGCAAAGAGGTGTGACCTGAACAAACAAGCTTTTGGAGGCAATTTTCCTGTAAAAGTATGAACAAATATATTATGAGAAATAATATCATACGAAATAAGAAACACTACAAATGATGCACAATGATGTTAAACTAGGCCAACTATAAATGATGATAAACCATATAATGATGCTAAATGATATTACACGAAACCATGCCAACGATAAATGATGCTAAACCATATAATACAAAACCATATCAACTATAAATGATGCTAAGCCATATAATGAGAAAGTAGTAGCAGATATTTTATACGAAATGAAGGAACGTATGATAGGTGCTAAATGATATTATGTGAAACCATGCCAACTATAAATGATACTAAACCATATAATGAGAAACCAACAATATATATTTTATACAAAATCAAGAAAACTATGATAGATGCTAAACAATATTATGAAAAACTAGGCCAACTATTAATGATACTAAACCATATAATGAGAAACCAACAACATATATCTTATGCGAAACCAAGACAACTATGATGGATGCTAAATGATATCATGCGAAACAAGGCCAACTATATGAAACTAGAAAACATATATATTATAAGAAACTAGGCCAACTATAGATGATAAAAACAATATTATGGTAGTTCTATCTAAATGATGCGAAACCGAAATGACAAGGTAGAAAGTAGATGTGATACACAATTTTCATAGATGCGTGGCTGTTACAAATTTAATCATGGACTGTATTTTGCAACAATTATTTGTTAACTACTGAAAATTGATGAATGAGCGTCTCGTGTCTTTCTTTAGCGAGACACAAGTAGGAAACTATGCTGATAGATGAGAGAAAAATATAAGTATATTTTGCAAAATGAATATCTAACAAATATCACTCAAAACGGATCTAAGTGAAGAAGATAATGACTACATTAACCGAAAAAATCAAAATAGTCTTACTATGAAACCCTAGTTTTGTAAAAAACAATAAATCTAACTATATTTTTGAAGAAGATGATCAAAACTGCATATTAATTGGAGTTCATATTAATTGAGACTTTTATATTAATTAGGGTTTCCTATTAATTGAGGATTCTATATTAATTAGATTTCCTATTAACTAAGTCTTCTATATTAATTGGATTTCCTATTAATAGAGTTTGATATATTAATTAGATTTCTTATTAATTGAGTTTTCTTTATTAATTAGATTTTCTATTAATTGTGTCTTCTACATTAATTAGATGTCATATTAAATCAAATCTTCTATATTAATTACATTTCTTATTAGGTTTCTTAATTAAAAGATTATGAATTTTCACACCTGCTGAAATAAAATATCAGACACTTGTCTAATAAACATTTTAGTTAGCAAATCCTAAGAATTTTAGGGTTCATTATCCATCAGTTTGTTTAAGAGTACTACATCAGGTTTTATCAGTTTGGTTTCGTTACTAGTTATATTGGTTCAGTTCCAAATCGGTTTTATCGGCTTACTGGTTTTATCGATTGGATTCCGAACCAATTTTATTAGTATGGTACTTTATTTGCCTTAGTTTTTAAAATGAATTCGCAAACCAAACCAATAAGGTTCAATCCGGATCTTACCGAAACAGTTTTAGAAAACCATTAAGACTCCTATGTAGAATTCTAGGCACCTCAAAACGTCCATGCATGTTTTCTTTTGGATTTAGATAAAATTTGTGCGATAGTATTAATCTTTTTTCAGATAACTTGAATACAATGGGTTGTTGGATTGTTATTAGGATCGAATTATATGAAAACTAAATTCACTAAATCTTAACTCTATTTTTTTAGTTGTAATAGTAGTATGGTATTTGAAATTCAACACTTAGGTTGTTTGCACTGATTCCAAAGTTATTGTCTTCTTGTGGGCTTGAGTCAGTCTAGCCTTGTTGATTATATATGCTGGGTTTAGGCTTGAGTATTGAGTTAAGGTGTAAGGAAACTAAAAGCCATCTAAATCATTGTACTTTGTATGAGTAGTCGTGCCTCTTTCACTTCTCAAAGTATGGTTGTGTTCTTTATCGATTTTTCTCAAATAAAAATATTGTGATATCAATCCAATAACCATGGTTTTGATTGAGTCATAATTCTTCACTAAGAGAGTCAGATTTGAGAAGAAGAAGAGTAGAAGATTTGTAATTTGATATCACTCAATTTATTGAAAAACTTGTACAAAATACATGATGATATATAGTAGAGTGAAGGTGTAACAACCTTGGGAATATTCTCATGTGAGGTTGTTACACACTGTTTGGAAAAATTAATAAGACTAGTCTTGATGGGGTTGATCCATAGATAGAGCCTTAGCACCTTGTACGACCCATGCTTGTGAGTAACCTGATTCAACTAGTAGCCCATGCCAAATGATCAAACCTGGTCCACTAGAAAACACAACCAGAGTCTATCGTTTAGGGTTTAGAACTAAGTGAGGAGCTAAGACCAGTGTTGTCTTCGACAAGCTCCTCACTCCCTTTCTCACCGGTTTGCATGGTGGTCTTGTGACCGGCAAGACTTCTGACATCCCCCCTCAAACGCAGCGGTGACTCTGAAAGCCCAAGTTTGTCACGAAGATAAAGAAACCGAGAAGAAGTTAGGGCTTTGGTGAGAAAATCAGCAATCTGATCAAGTAAAGGTACGTATCGAAATCTGTACTGATCCTTGTAGAACTTGATCTCTTAGGAAGTGAACGTCTAACTCTATATGTTTGGTGCAATCATGAAAAACAGGATTAGAGGCTAAGGAGTTGGCTCCCAGGTTATCGCACCACATAACCGAAGGCGGTATGAGAGGGATCTGAAGTTCAGTGAGCAAAGACTTCAACCAGATTAGCTCAGCAGAGAGATTGGCTAAGGCACGATACTCGGATTCAATGGAGGAACGGGCGACAACATTCTGTTTCTTGGAGGACAAAGAAATAAGAGTTTCGCTAAGGAAGACACAGTACGCACCCACACTGCAATGGTCATCAGGAGACGAGGCCCAATCGGCATCAGAATAGCCATGAAGCTGCAGCTGATAGCAGGGTTTGATGTGAAGACCCAACCAACGTGTTCCAGATAAGTACCGTACGATTATTTTAAGACTTTTCTAGCGTAGAGACGTAGGATTTTGTTGGTGCTGACTTATATTATTTACTAAAAAGGCTATATCTGGTCTTGTGTGAGTCAGATACTGCAGAGCTCCTAACAAGCTTATGTACTGTGTAGGACAAACAAACAGAGAGCCATCATAGGAGGAGTGCTGAGTACCAGCCACCATGGGAGAAGGACAAGGCTTGGACATGGACAGACCCTATGCACGAATTAAGTCTTCAATGTACTTGTGCTGAGTTAGATAGAACCCAGTCTGGTCACGATGAACTTCTATTCCTAGGAATAGATGGAGTGTTCCAATATCCTTAAGTGCAAAAACAACATTAAGGTTGTGTATAAAGCGTGTTAAGCATTATGTGTTGTTTCCTGTCACTAGAATGTCATCCACATACACAAGAATTAGGAGTATAGTTGTCTTAGAAACCAAGTAGAAAAAGGAAGAGTCTGCCTTAGAGTTACAGAATCCCCAACTAAGTAGGGTGTCCCTCAGTCTAGAATACCAGGCTCGAGGGGCTTGTTTCAACCCATAGATGGCTTTATGCAATTTGCAAATATGTGTAGGATGAGTAGAATCAACAAAACCCTGAGGCTGTGTCATATACACAGTTTCTTGTAGAACCCCATTAAGAAAAGTATTATTGATGTCAAGTTGTCTCACAGGCAAGTCCTTAGAGATAGCAATAGTTAGAATCAGTCTAACTGTAGAAGCGTTAATAACTGGATTGAATGTCTCATAGAAGTCAACCCCTGGTGTTTGATGAAAACCCTTAGCCACCAAACGAGCCTTGTACCTCTGAACAGAACCATCCAACCTAAACTTGACTTTATATACCCACTTGCAACCAATGACATTAGAGGAAGTAGATGCTGGTACCAAAGACCAAGTTTTGTTAGCCATCAAGGCTTTGTATTCACTGGCCATAACATCTTGCCACTCAGAAAGCTCAACTGCCTCAGAGAAACGAGTAGGTTCAAACACACTGTTGTTAGTAGTGACTAGAGACCCAACATATGGCACTTTAGGTTTAGTAATTCCACTACGCAATCTGGTTTGGATAGTGTATGGGTTGGGTGATAGGTGGTTAATAGATAATTGTTCAGGATTAGAAAGGGGAAGTTCTATAGTCAAGGTAGGTGTCAGATGATTACTAGCATTTGTTTGAGTAGATCGTTGTGTCTAATAAATGAACATTAGATACTGGTGGAGAGATTACCTTAGAAAGACTAGTAGAAGAGTGTTGAGTAGAGCTTTGGGGCTATAAAGGAGCAGGGCACAAAGATGTGGTATGTTCAGTTGGAGCTGCAGAGTTGGACTCAACAGGAGACACTCTCTCATCCATCACAAGACCTGTAGGGAGTTTAGGTAACCAAACATTGGCTGACACATGAGACACAAGCTCACTCTTATGAGTGTTAAGAAACCCAGTAGTGAAAGGAAAATCATCCTCATTGAAAACAACTTTTCTAGAGATATACACCCTCCCAGTAGAACTAAGACATTTATAGCCCTTGTGACCCTCACTATACCCAATAAAAACGCACTTAACAGAGTGGAATTGAAATTTGTGACTTTGATAGGGCCTGAGACACGGATAATATGAACATCCAAATGTTTTTCAGAATTATATAATTAGGAGCTTTGTGAAATAAGACTTCAAAAGGAGACTTATGATGCAGGATACATGTTGGGAGTCTGTTGATCAAGTAGACACTTGTCTCAAATGCTTCAAGCCATTATTTGTATGGTATATTAGATTGAGCTAGAAGAGTGAGCCCAGTTTCAACCACATGTCTGTGTTTTCTCTCAGCCCTACCATTCTGAGCTGAGGTATGAGGGCAGGATCTTCTTAATAGAAAACCACATTCCTTAGCTATAGCTAACAACAGTCTGAACTCACCCCCCAGACACTCTGAACAGCCTTAATAGATCTATCAAATTGAGTTTCTACCAAGGCTTTGAAAGTTTTGAACACTTCTAGAACTTGACTTTTGTTCTTGATAGGATACAACCAAGTATACCTAGAAAAATCATCTAGAAAGAGGACATAGTCTTTAGAACCCTTAGTAGATTGAATGGGTGTAGGCCCCCAAACATGTATGTGAATTAAATCAATTACATTGGTAGAGTGTGAAGTTGAAATTCAATAAGGGAGACTGTGAGATTTGCCCAACTGGCAAGCCTCACAGAAATTACTTGAACTGCTTAAAACAGAATGAAGCTTACAGGACTTAAGAACATTTTTTAGAACACTTGAAGATGGATGGCCAAGTTTTCGATGCCATTCATCTTTAATAGACTTAGATACAATAGAAGATAAATACCTAGAAACACCTAGATTTAGACCACCTTGTGACTTAGAGCAGGTATGCATCTTGTAGAGCCCATCTTCAGACCTCCCTCTGAGCAGAATAGTCCTTGTTGCCTTGTCCTTCACCAGACAGAAAAATTTGTGAAATTCCACAAAAATATTGTTATGATTAGTTAATTGAAAAACAGATAGGATATTTTTATTGATTCTAGGAACATGTAGTATATGTTTCAAAAGGATATGATGTTTAGTGAAGGAATTTAAAGTAGATTGACCAATGTGTGATATAGGGAGCCTCTCACCACTACCAACAAGTATGTGTTTGGTACCTGAATACTCAGAGTTCTGAGTCATTTGACTAGTGATGCCTGTGACATGGTGACTAACACCACTGTCAGCATACCAGACCCCTTCTCCTGGTGAATCTTGTGAAACAAGTAAGGCATTCTGCTCTCCTTCAGACCTTGACTGTTCTAATGGAGAGGAACCCATGACTGAGGGATCATCCCTGTAATAACACACAGCAGCAGAGTGACCATACCTGTTACAGATTTGACAAGTTGGTTTATTATGTGACAACCTTCCACTTCTACCTCTGTAGAAGTTACTTCTACCTCTTGCACTGTAACTATTAGCATTGTAGCTAAATCTTCATGTGTAACCTCTGCTTGAGCCTCTGTTTTGACTATAAAATCCTCTCTAATTAGAGTTGGTAGACTTCTGTTTTGAATCAATTCTGTGAGTGATGTTAGCACTGGAAACATTGACAGCAGACATAGAGTTCTCCAGACCAGTCAGTTGTTCAAGTCTGCTCTCATAAGTGAGAAGACTAGTCTGTAGATCTAGCCACTCTAGTCATTCCTTGTCGGCTAAACTGACTACAATTGGTGTGTATTCTGCATCCAGACCTGCAAGAACTTGTGTTAGCAAGTCATCTATAGAGGTGAGACAGCCTGCTAGGATTAGGTTATCATGAATCATCTTCATCTTGTTGAGATTTTCTGACATTGAGGTAGTTCATTTGCGAGTTCTTTGAAACTCATATTTGCAATATATTATTCTGGCTCTAGTCTGTGAGCCAGACAATTTACGAGCAGCATCTCAGATACCCTTATCAGACTCTTCTTCCATCAACTGAGCTGCTATCTCAGGGCTCATGGTGGAATACAACCATCCAAGTAACAATTGATCCTTACCAACCCACTCTTCAAATTCTGGGTTATCAGTGACATTACCCTCAGTATCTGTAACAAATTTTGGAGGGCAAGCCTTCTCTCTAGTAACAAAACTCCATAGTTTATTACCTTTAATCATAGGTAATACAACAGTCTTCCATAAAAGATAATTTTTTTTGTCAAGACGAATATTATTAACACTGCTAATTGAATGTAAGTGCAGGTTTTTTGTTGAGATGGAAGAACTGTTTGAGAGTATGGATCCAACTGAGTCTGAGCTCAATGAAGGAGAATCATTAAGGTTTTCCATTGAAGGCTTGGAGAAGATCTGATACCAAGTCCGATTTGAGAAGAAAAAGAGTAAAGGATTTGTAATTTAATAACACTCAATTTCTTGAAAAAACTTGTACAGACTACATGATGATATATAGAGTGAAGGTGTAATAACCTTGGGAATATTCCCATGTGAGGTTGTTACATACTGTTACAGACTGTTTGGAAACATTAATAAGACTAGTCTTGATGAGCTTGATCCATATATAGAGCCTTAGCACCTTGTACGACCCATGCTTGTGAGTAAACTGATTCAACTAGTAGCCCATGCCAAATGATCAAACCCGGTCCACTAGAAAACGCAGCCACAATTTGTCGTTTAAGGTTTAGAACTAAGTGAGGAGCTATGAACAGTGTTGTCTTCGACAAGCTACTCACTCCATTTCTCACCGGTTTGCATGGTGGTCTTGTGACCGGCAAGACTTCTGACAAGGAGCAACACTAAAAACACTTGGAAGAATAAGCCAATTGTTACCAACTGAGGCAAGAGCAGTGATGCCATCTTCAATAGCCCAATTAAAACCCAACATGATATCATAAGCAAAGTAAGCACCACCATTTGCTAGCTAACACACCTTGTAAAGAAGCCAATCTATCTTTAGGTGAACTGCCTTTCTATTTAGTGGTCCTTTAATTGATTTAACTTTAGTATATTTTATTCTTTTACTAATGTCTTCTTTCATGTCTTTTCTTTGAGCTAGCTTACTAAGGTTTGGGGACAAGGGAAGACTATATGTAGTAAAAGGTTTAGGGGATTTTGTGCTAGAGTCTAGGTTCTCAAAGTCATTTGAAGAAGTAAAAGTATTACCTAACTCTATAGTATGAAGTGCTTCAATTATTTATCTATTTTTATCATCCAGTGAGTCTGAATCAGCAACTAAAAACTTCTAGTTGGTTTCAGCGTAGTTAATAAAATTTCTATTGTTATTGGTATTTTCATTGTTAGTCTCTAAGTTGCTTTGATCCTTATTTCGAATTAGGATCAATGGTGGTTCCTCTCTCTTTAATAACATCTTAGGTGATGAATCTTGTATGGACAACTTAGGGTCTTTGTTTGAAATGACTCCAACTATTTGACTTTATCAATATTTTGAGGTTGCTTATTTTTAACAATTAAGGATTTAATTTTTGGAATCCAAGTTTATTTTCTAGAAGACATGTTAAGTTATAAGGTTTTTGAAATATTAGTAACTGCTTAGTTGTTGTTGGTACTTAGCTTTTCTTTGTTTAGAGGAGATTTTTTACATTCTATCGCTTTGTAATCTAAATGTTTACACTCGATGGAGTAAGCTAGCATATCATCATAATTGATATCTTTCCGAAACCCATATTAATCCATAAATCCTATACAAACCTTTTGGATAAGAGGCTTTGATGAATCTAGTGCAAGCCAAACCTTACATCATTTAATTCTTGCCCTATTTTCAGAAGGCACTCATGTGGAAATGAGATTACCTGGTGCCTTTGATACTTTAGTTATGGTGTGTAAATTATACATATATTTAGGTAAATCTGAAAAATGAAGCCCATACATGAGTAATTGGACCTCGATACTCGGGTTGAAACATTGGTACCATTTGAGAAGTCTTAAAGAGTGTTTCCCTATTGTATATACGTGATATTTTCAGATATTTTTGAGGTCATCTAGTTGGTCAAGTTCTATAAAGACACGCCTCTAGTCACATAAAGAAACACTAAACATTCAAAAGAAATTATATCCATAAATCTCTAGATTATATCAAGTTTAGGCCCACAAAATGAAAACTTAGCCATAAAGTGAATTTAAAGATAGGTTTTAAGTTTTTCTTTTATCTTGTTTTGAGAAGGTTTTTTTGGACTCTCCATTATTTTGAATATACACCTTGTCATGAAAGATTGTTTAAGGTTGATTATGGCAGCATTAATGTACAAAAGGGCTTTGATGTTTTTGTGCAGGGTCTGTGTTTTCTGTTGATTTTGCGATGAGCTATCGAATACAGATTGTTTTTCATTTCTGATATTTGTGTCACTACTGTTTGAATTTGAGTCTAGAGAAAATTGACTTCATATATTCATATGACATATTTGTTTTATTTTACAAGGATTCATTGTATGGATGTGATCCGGATCACAAATTATCTTGAGTTGATGTTGAACTGATTACTTGAGTATACTTATTGTTAATCAGGCATTGAACAATACATCATCCCTCGACTATCGCGTTTGGTGGCAGATAGTCCCTTGACTTTCAAATGTCCGTTGACAGTCCCTGGACTATCGCGTTTGGATAAAATTAGTCCACCAGATCCTCTAATCCATAAGAGGCTGCCACCTGTCACCATAGTCCCCAGATTTTTGTATGACCACTAGTCCCTTGAGTTTAGGTCAAACCCAAAATGTAGAATATTATGGTTAACTAAACTCAAGGGACTAGTGGTGATACAAAAATCTGGGGACTATGGTGACAGGTGGCAGCTTCTCATGGATCAGAGGATCTGATGGACTAACTTTATCCAAACGCGATAGTCCAAGGACTGTCAACGGACATTTGAAAGTCAAGGGACTATCTGCCACCAAACGCGATAGTCGAGGGACGATGTACTGTTCAAAGCCTTGTTAATCAATATAAAACCATTAAAGTAAGAACTCGAAAAGAAGTCGTTGAAACTTTCAAACTGTTTGTTATATTTTTTTTCGGACAAATTTTTCAATTATTTTTGACAGTGTTCTGAGGAACCAAACGTGCATTAGTTATAATTTAATAAAGGATTGATATTTTTTATGAACGAAGTTGCAACTTCTAAACCTAATTAGTTAGCACAGTCATTAAGTATATTTTACCTTTAATTAAAGCTTTAGAGGTGATACACCTATTTCACTTGGTTTCTCGTTATTATACATTATGTTAAGGATATTTTTAATAGTATTGTGTTTAGGTCTTTCAAGTTTTATATATACTCATAAATTGGTTATTATTAGTAACCAAGGGAAACTAAAACTAAAACTAGCAACAAACAAAACCCATATAGACGTACAAATCATATCTTACGACACTTCATTCTTAACAAATGAAAACAAAAATAACAAAAATTTAATAAAATAATAATAATAATAGAAATACGATTAGAAAGAACAATAACCCGAAAAAACCTTCTTATAAACCACAGTGAACTGATACACAGTTAGCTTCCCGTTCATAACCTAATAAACAAGAGCACATATTATTATAAAATCACCTCTCTCTTTTCTTAAAGAAAGAAATAAATAAAAAATGACAACAATAGATGGCCACCACAGTCGCATCGACCGTCCTCTTATTGTAACAGCCTCATCACTCATCCTCTCTATGCTAACAGCCTCATCATTGATCGCCGCTATAGCTAAGTGCCACAGTCGTCTCCTTCACTTCTTCGCCGCATGTTTCACCACTACTACTAAACCGTCCAAGGTAAAGAAAGACTTCATCCTTCCACCCCACAACAAAGATCAAATCAAGAAAAAGAAGACCATTTTCCTCGACCTCGACGAAACTCTTGTCCACTGCACCACAACCATTCCAGACGTGCGATTCGATTTCACCATTAGACCCAAAATAAACGGGCAGACCATGATGTTTTTTGTGGTCAAACGACCAGGGCTCGACCAGTTTCTAGAGAAAATAGGAGAGAAATACGAAGTGGTGGTGTTCACAGCTGGGATGAGGGAGTATGCAGCTCCCCTGCTCGACAGAATCGACAAGAAAGGTGTGATATCGCATCGCTTGTTTCGTGATTCCTGCACTGAGGTCGATGGGAAATACGTGAAGGACCTTGCGGCCACTGGAAGAGATTTGGCGAACGTGGTGATTGTCGATGATAATCCGGTTGCTTATGCCTGGCAACCGGAGAATGCTTTGCCCATTAAGCCGTTTGTAAACGATATGAAGGACGAGGAGCTCAGAAAGTTGGTGGACTTTTTTGATGGCTGCGTCGGAGTTGAAGATACAAGAGTCGCTGTTAAAGAATTCATCAACAACAATTTATTACTAAGCCAGTTTTAGTGGCTTTATTTTTTTGTTTCCTTCGTCCATATTGAGGTTTCTAACATTTTTTTTTAGCGTTGAACGAAGAATATTTGTTTCGTTCTACGTTACATGGACCTCAATATAATGTAACATGAAAATATTATATATTTTTTGGAGACCTAATAACATAGGTGGATATTCGGATTTTTTTGTCATTATCTATTAATAATAAGTATATATATATTATTTTATTTCATTGGGTTTTGGTGTAAATATTCTTCTCAAATAGACTTTGATTTTGGATAAAGGAAAAGTGAGATTTAACTAATGGATATATCGTCTTGGTTATATTAATGGATTAACTATATTTTAGTCTCCTATTTTCATAAATAGTCCAACATTTGTTCTACAATTATGCAATTGTTAATATAAGATTTTAATTCATTACATTTAAACCATCAACATTCTATATCATTATTAGTAGCCTGCTAGTTTTTAAGAAAGATAGTAAATAAGAACTAGTAATTATCGGAGATCATGAGTTTCGAATAGAAGTTGTTCTTTGCTAAAGTTAAATCTTATCCTTTCTTTATTGAAATAATTTTTGACTATATATGTAGTTTTCGAAAGTCTTCGAAGAAATGCATATTCAGATTCTACTTCGAACGTGTATTACTCGTTTATCAATTCAAAACTGACTTTGTATTTATCATCCCCAAATAAACTATGATTTTTTTATTTTCGAATTTGACCTAACCATTTTACATACAACATTTTGCTTCTCGTTTCGAATATTCATGATCCAAGCCTTTTTCCAGCTTTTTCATAACGGTTACAAATGTTTGCTCTTCTTAGCACGCGTTCAAAAACCCACTAGGCGTGCAGATTGATAGGTGTCACATTGTCTCTTCTACAAGCAACCACTTGATATTTTATCTAGTCATTCTCACCACCACTTCCACTTCTCTCACTCTTATTTATCTTCCTTTTCTTCTATAAATACTTTTTTCTCTCATTATTTTGGTTTTTTACAAACACCTTTTAGTGAGAGAAAACACATCCAACCCAGTGATCCTTTAACTACCTTCATCTGAAACATCCAATATTTTAGCTACTTTCACCAGAAAATTCATATTTCCTAGTTAATCTTCATCCTAGTACATGAAAAAACACCCAAAAACCAATCTCCCCATGAACCAAAAAATCAGTTTTTGGTGCTTACAATTATTTCTGTATCAGCGAAAGGGCTGACGAGTACAGAGTTGCAAGATTGATAAGAAATTATCGTCGATTCTCTACTCAAACTATGTATCACGGTAATTTCAGCCCAAACCAAAGTTCTTTTGTGTTTACAAGTTCGTCCATCCCAGAATCTCAACAGCCTTTATCAACAAATCATTTGCAATCAACACTTTGAAATTCTTCTCTATCTTCTTCTAGTTCCACAACTGCATATGCTCGAAAGAATCGCAAAGCTACTCATAACATATCTACTCACAAACAATCAGAAGAAGTTGTATCACCTATCAATGATCATTCACCTCAGACCTCATGCAAAGAAACACCTCGGATTCAATTAAAATCTCATCTCTCTTTGAATCTACCTATCAAAAAGAAAACATTCATAGCCATGGGAGATATCGATGTTGTCAATACTTCACCAAATACTTCCAAAACCTTGCAGATAACCCTACACCACAATTTCCTCCGCTGAGGGAGATTGTTGACACTATCACTGAGTCACAACAAACTCCCTCGAATACTCAAGAGGAAAACCAGTCTCAAACTCCAACCTGCCTCGACTAATAGATGAAGCTTTTGAACAAGAAGTAGATTCAGACGCTACTCATTCTAACACTGGGGCCAAAGAAAGTGGAGTTGCATCTAATACAGAAGACGAAACCTCGAAACAATGAGTATTTAAAAGGAAAAAGAAGGGAAAGCTCCAGTTGTTATTCTCGAGGATGTTGTTGTCTCCATTAGTGTAAACCTAAAACCACTCATCCCCAAATATGCCATGCCGCTAAACAATATACCATACATATACTATAACAAATGTCAAGCTGATCATCTTATAAAATAATGGGAAATGACAGATAATATTACACTTCGACTCCCAGAAGAAGGCGAGACTCCACTTATCTGTAGAGCAAATGAACTCGTGGTCTATATAGAGATCATCAATTGAGGTCTTCGGTTTTCATTAGATCTGATGATAGTGGAATACTTCGAATTTCTACACCTCTGTCCTACACAAGAAACACAAAATATTTAGTTCACACTTATATCAGTAATTATGGCTTCAATATTAAGGCAAATCCCCCTCTCCGTCAAAGACATCCTTGCCATGACTGGGCTTTCGAATGGACCAGTATTTTCTTTCCAATATCTAACCTTTGTTGATGACGATAATCTGCTTGAAGCTGACAAATTCTGGAAGCAAAGATTTGTCTTCATTTCCGAAGCTTGGGAAAATGAGAAGGAAATATTCGAGGAGAATCCTTCAAAACTCAACCTCGTATGGAAGAGCAACATAATATTTTTATCTTTTCATTTTTTTCCTTTACTCTACATAACTTGTACAAAAAAATTCATATATATTATTTATGCACTCATAAATTTCGAAGAAAGCGTCGTAAGAAAGATGTAAAATACATCTTTGTGAAATTGACCACCTTCGCTGAAAAGAATGGGGAAATGGGTTCCACTCAACTTTCTTGCCTATAAATTTTATCAACAACCACTTGTGGAGGATCACTTTGGGTGTTGATTTCCCCAAAAATCTGATGGAGCCACCAAATCTAAATTTGGATGTGAAGAGATTGGTAGCACATGATAGTAAGATGACTCTTCATGTGAGGAAAAGATCTCATAGCCATCTTCCCACAAAAAATAAAAGGAAAAATAAAAAAAAAATAGCTAGTACATATGGTGCTAGCCCTTTAGAAAATTTGAACCCTTAGAAGAAGGTAAAAAGGAAGACAACCTTCACCAGCCTTCCCACAAATGAAAAAATAATCGAGACTGAACCTTCTTCAAGGAGAAAGAAAACGGATGCCCTAAAGAAGAAAAAGATCACCTCGAAAACTTCTCCTGCTAATATAACATAAAAAAAATCTGAAGAAATTGCCTCTGAAGTTCCTCCTACCCAAACTCAAAACACTGCAATAGAATATCATCGAGCATGAATTACATCATATGATAATCAATGAGCAATTACAACAGATAAAAACCATAGAAGAATGTCACCTAAATATCACCGAGGAGAAGACCACTTCTTTCTTGGCGAAGACTAAAGCAAAGAAGAGCTTCAAGCTCTCTACAAAGATATGGATCTGACGGTTCAACAAATCCATGACTAACTTCGACAAATTGGCCATCAGGTTACCGCTTCTTTCTTACATGAAACAATGAATTCAGATAATTCCCTGGGTTCGTCTTCGTCTCTCGTGTCTATTAATAACCAAAAGTTCATCATTGTTCAAGAGCCATCCGAGGAGGTTTTACTTGCACTACAACCTTCTCCAACCTTGACACAGTAGCAAAAACATTATGCACATAAGTAAATTCTTCTCGAAACTATTTAGAAACATGGGTAAAGAAATGGTTCGATATAAAAACGATGTTGCTGCAGATAAAAGATTGCGATAAATTTACCGCTAGCTCCAGCGTGTATTTCAAGTATTCCAAGTTGACAAAATACAATATATCCATGGAGCCATCGAACTCAAATGTCATCTACGGTCTGTTCATGATAAAAAAAATTAACAAATATCATCAACCTGCAATAGAGGATCTTAAAACCAAATATGTCAAGGAATTATCCGAGGAGTAGCGAGAATATTCAACTCTTCAAGAATCCTTAAATAAGAGTGAGGAAGAAAAGAAGAAATTGAGAACTGATATGGCTGGTCTCAAGACTTCTCTTGAGAAAGAAAAATAAATTGTTGTAGCGGCTTCCAAAATTGAGTGTGGAAAAGACATATTAGCTGCAATAAAAAATGCTAAGGACCAGCAATCGATTAATTTGCTTCGTGAATCCATGCAACGTTTCTTAAGGTAAATCTGTCAATATTTTGGGAATTAATTCCCATAGATAATTGACCCAGCGAGGCTTTCGATCCTATTCCCACTGACTCCTCCGAAGAGACGGAGTTAGAAGATAATGATACCGATGAACAAGATTCTTCCAAAGATTCTTCTGAATGCTTAGTCGTTCAGCATTTAGAACATATTTTTGTAAGTTTGGATTGTCTTTTATGAAGTAATACTTTTCCTTTCTCTATATTCGTCTGCATATCATAGAAACTTATAATTTTAAAAACAAAGTCATTTTTACCTTGAATAACAATGGTGCCCAAAAAAATGCATTTAAAAAATGTAGCACGTGGGATAACAATTGGTATCTTTAAAGAATGTGAACACCTCAAATATATATAGTGCATTTAGAGAATGTAGCACCTCGAATAATAGTCGGTGTGTTTAAAGAATGTTAACACCTCAAATATATATAGTGCGTTTAGAGAATGTAGCACCTCGAATATGGTTATTTCTTCGAAAAGTGTCGATAATGAACGTTTAACCCTTCAGATTAATTACTCTTGGTCAACAACTGCAAAGATGATCAGTCTTTGACTGGTTACCAAAATTATTCAAGTACTCGTGTTTTTAAACGGCCATTGGCCAAAAAAAAATCTTTTATTAATATCTTTGAATATTTATATGACACCTCATTAAAACCTCCATGGGCCAACAGGGTAGGAAAGAGTGTGCCAATTATTCAAAAAATATTCAAAACACGTAAAGAATTCCCAGTATAGCTTCATATGTTCTATATTCCAAGGATGTTGAAGCATCATTCCCTGCTCATCACAACGGCGATAAGTTCCCGGATTTATTCTCTTCAACACCATATAAGGACCCTCTCAATTCGGGGCCATCTTTCCAAGTCGTTTATCCCTTGTATAGAGGAATACCTTTCTTAAGACTTTTTCACCCACTTTAAAATTCATTATTCTTACCTTCGAATTATATCGACTCCTCATCAAAGTTTGATGAGTCATATTCAAATGAGCTTTAATTCTGTTCTTTTTGCCTCTTCATTCACCTCTTCGGAAAATTGAAGTTTTCTATAAGAAGGTAAAGTCGACTATGTAGGACTAACAACATGCATACGATATACCAAGTCAAAAGATGTTTCTTGAGTAGCCTCTCTAGGAGTTGTACGATAAGCCCACAACACCTCTTGCAAATAATTAGGCTCTTTCCATACAGCACCTATTAAATTCTTCTTCAAACCTTTCAAAATAAATCTATTAGTAACTTTTACTTGGCCATTTGCTTGAGGATGAAAAGGTGTAGAAAAACACTGAGTTATTCCCTTCGAAGAGAAAAAAAAAAGTCATTTCTCTATTGTTGAATTAAGGACCATTGTCCGTAATGATTTTTTGAGGCACTCCAAAGCGACAACAAATATTTTTCATACAATGGTTCAGCTTCTGCCCACTTCAAAAAGTAATTCACATCCACAATGATCATTTGACGCCCTCTAAAATCCATAGGCAATGGTCCTACCAAATATATTCCTCATCTGTCAAAAGGGATAGCTTCGAAAATAGACATAAGTGGTACTCCTGGTTTGTGAATAAAATGGGGAAAACGCTGACAAGTATCGCATCCTTGAACTAGAACTTTAGCATCATTCATAATTATTGGCCAATAATACCTTGCCAACAAAACCCGACGTGTCAAAGACTTGAAACCACAATGCTGAACCTTCACCATCATATAACTCGCTCTTGAGACTTTTGTTTTCCCAAACAATGTAACAAGGGTCTACTTAAATATTTCTTGTATAACACTTCATCCAATACAACATAACCATGGGCTTTATATCTTAATTTTTTAGCCACTTGTGGATCTTGAGGTAACATTCCCTTAGTAAAAAACTAAGAATAACATACCTCCAATCACCTCAAATTGTATCTGGAGTGACAAATATTTTATCGGCATATTATATTGATCTAATCGTGTCAAAATGAAGGGACTCTTCTGTAACAATATCAAAATATATTCTTTTGTATAAGCAATTGTTTCCAAAGAGTCAGCAACTATACTATATCATCGATTAATATGCTTTATAATCACTTTGTCAAATAAAAGAACCAAATTTCAAAGCTCGCGAGAAATACGAAATTAAATGATCATTCTTAGCCTCAGAAACACCTACCATATGATTTGCCACTAATTGTGAAATTGTTTCCAAACGAACTATGGTTGCCCAACAAATATTTGCAAGCCTTAAACCAACCAATGCAGCTTCATACTCAGCCTCATTATTCGATATCTTGCACTAGATCCCAAAATACTAGAACCACCATCAGTTCGAACCATCCACATCGAATTTTCTAGCAAGACCTTTTTATTTGTCTCCTCATCTGATCTGCTTGAATGAAATTCAACACAAAAATCAGCTAAATTTTGAGCCTTAATAGCCATTTGAGGAGAAAAAGTGATATCGAAATCTCCTAACTCTACTGACCACTTGTTAATCCTTCTGGGAATGTCACGACATTGTAATACATTATTTAGTGGAAAAGAAGTTTGAACCACAATAGTATGATCTTGAAAATAAGGGCGCATTTTCCTAGCAGCCATTGCTAAAAAAAACCAAATTTTCAAGTCTCAAATACCTTTTCTCTAATGCCAACAAACTTTTACTAACATAGTAAATTAGCTTCTAGATTCCCTTATCTTCACTTATTAAAACAACACTCACAGCAAAGTTAGAAATTTCTAAGTATAAAAACAACCGCTCTCTAGTTCGAGGCTTGGACAATATCTCTCGTGATAATAAAATTTTATTAATCTTTGAAAATGTTACTTCACAATCCGATGTCCATTCAAACTCCTTTGGTCTTTGTAACACTTGGAAAAAAGAAAAACACTTGTCAGAAAACCTCGAAATAAATCAATTAAGGGCACCTAACCTTCTTGTTAAGATTTTCACCTCCTTAATAGTTCGAGGAGATGTCATTGAGACTTAAGCATTCAAGTTATCTAGATCAGCCTCTATCCTTTTTTCACTAATAATATATCCCAAGAATTTCCCTGGTCGAACCCCAAAGGTACATTTCTCAAGATTTAGCTTCAATTGAATAGCTTTTAAATTTAAAAAAGTTTCCTCCAACATATACCTTCATATGTTGGACTTTTAACCAACATATGATCAGCTGGACTTTTAACCAACATATCATCAACATATACCTTCATATTTCTCCCAATCTGAGAAGCAAAAGCTTTATTCACCAACCTTTGGTATGTTGCTCCAGCATTCTTCAACCCAAAGGGCATAACCTTATAGCAATATAAGCCTCGATCATTGATAAATATAGTGATTTCTTGGTCTTTTGGATCCATTTGAATTTGGTTATATCCTGCAAAAGCTGCTCTATTCGAGGAACATGAAATAGATCTTTAGTGCAGGCTCAATTCAAATCTATGAAGTCAACACGCATTCTTCATTTCTCATTCTTCTTTTTAACCAACATTAGATTTTCTGTCCATAAAGGATATTGTACCTACCTAATATGTTTGATCTTAGACAAACGATCCACTTCTACAACAACAGCCTCTGATTTTTTAATAGAAAAGGCACGTCATTTTTTAATAACTCGCTTGATCCTCGGATTTATAGACAAGCTATGACATATCGCATCAAATGGAACCCCCTCTACATCATATGAAATTTTATCATCATCATTACTTTCTCCTCTTTGCAAATCAAATCTCAGCGGCTCGATTGCTTTTCAAACCAGAGGATCATTTTCATTTCCAGGTTCCATCATCGATCAAGAACAACAATGACAGATAAAAAATTCAATTATCTCTGGTTTTTTATTATAAAATGAAGGTACCGATCGACTGTATTTCCCACTGTGGTCGCTAATTTGTTGTGTGTGAATCTAGTTTTTGAAAGTGAAAGAGAGAGTTTGATTTTAGAGACAGAAAGTAAAAATGAAAAGTATGTTTAGCTAATTGAAACAATCGTCCCCTTTATTAATCGCCTTAACCATTATTTATAGACATTAATGGGTTAACTGCACTTTAATCCCCAGTTTTACAAACAATCCAACACCTATCTTACAACTATACAATCATTCATATGAAATTTTATTTCATTACATTTAAGCTCTCAACATTATATATCCTTATCAATATAAATTACAAACATACTAAGATTTAAACATAGGTTTTACTTTGGCAGTTAATTGAATAATAAACTGCACACCACGAATGCCAGAATCATTCCTAAGTTTTGAGAAGATAAAGAGAAAGAACAAACCTCCCAACAAAGACCTAGAAACAACAATATCGAATAACAATCTAAAATCGTCTTGCTCTTCCCCGAAATTAAACAACATCTTCGCTTTATGGATGCAAACCATGACATAATTTACTGTCGGAGTGTTGATGATGTAAGGACACTGAAAATGTTTTCCAGCTAGATTGCGAAGAATCCACGGTTAGTAGAATATGACACTAAATATAGGAGAAAGAGTCGGATTAAGAAACCGGTTAAAAGAATATAAGAGAATTTCGGAGTTTTATTAGGTCACATGTATTTTGGGTTTATAAATCATCTGGGTATTTACCTATTAGGAATGAATCATTTAAAGCAGAATCAAATAGGAATTTTGCATTTATTTTGGTACTTTTTTTGTAAATAACCCTAAACTATTCTAAAACTATTAATAAATAAAGTTGTGTTAAAATGTTTCTAGTTGGGAAAAGTATCAATGGAAAATCAAAAAGTTTTAATTGCGAAAAGAATGAGCCATGAGACACTACTAAAAAGTTTTATCCTAACTATAATCATTCTACCATGGTTAGCGGGTATGCACGATAATATTAACGTTCGAGAATTTGTGTCCCCTGCCGCATTCGAAAGTAGTAGTAGTCAATGCCACTGTGTTTCCGTTTAGAATGTGATTCGACAGTTAAAATTGTTTGCAAGAATCATACGTTATATTGACATTCAAATCCAAACAAGTGTGACAACACATTCCGCCAAATATATAAATAAAAGCTTCAAGAAAAAAGAATTTGAACCGAAAAGTTTGTGGTATTTTTTTTGTTTGGAGGGAATTCGCAGCCGCTATTCAGAGTGCAATGAGTGTGAACAGTGTAAATTGGTAGCGTCAAGCTACAAGATGGAAACAGATGGCTGAAAATTCAGAAAAAGAAGACGAACAATAGAAGATGGATAGTTCTAACCCTAATTTAGATTAAATGAGACTTTAAAGAAAATCAAACTTCTATTCAAAAAAGTCTGAGGCAAAACTAGGGTTTGAGAGCCTTTTATAGAAGTGTTCGAAACCCTAGCCCAAAATTACAACTTTTTTTCTTATGCAATAAAATAAAGCCCAGCCCAATTTCAAAGCGATTGGAGCTGGTTAAGTATTTTAATAAAATCTAAATAAAATAGGAAAATGCAGAAAATTTACTAAAACAGCAAAACGAGGGTTTAAACAACTAAATTTAGGGCCTGGACTTCATCACTTTGTGATGCTTTCGAAAAGTGTTGGGCTTCTCGACGCGTTCGATTTGAGTGGTCGCATCGCCTAATTCTGATATCTGGGCCCCAAATAAAGCCTGTTTCCGTTTGTCCAAAAGGGCCATATAGTCATGGGCTTGTGCAACTACATCATCCTCCCCTTCTTCGGAAGAATTTGCCCACGAATTCTCAGCTTCATCATCCTCAGCAGCAGCAGTAAATGGCACCAGGTGCTTCACGTTGAAAACGGTATGGGTCTTCATGTGGCTGGGTAGTTTCAACCTGTATGCATTAGGATTAATCTTTTCAATAATTTCAAACGGACCCACCTTCCTTGCAGCCAACTTGTTGTACTCGTGTGCAGGATAGCGATCCTTGGTCAAAACAACCCATACAAAGTCTCCCACTGCAAACTCCACCAGGCGACGCTTCTTATCTGCGGCAATCTTGTACTTCTGTGTTGTTTCCTCCAGGTGTTTGCGGGTGTTCGCATGGATCTCCCATAGATCAGCAATGGCGTTCTCGACCTTAGTTGGGACCTTATCAAGCGTTGGGAAAGCTAAGTCCATAGGACCCCGTGGGTTATAACCATAGACTACCATGAAGGGACTATACCCAGTACTGCGCTTGTGGTGCCTGTTTTAGGCGAACTCAACATGATAAAGACGTGAATCCCATGCTTTCAAGTTCCCAAAGACCTCTGTGCGTAACATGTTGCCTAACGTTCGATTAGTTACCTCGGTTTGGCCGTCTGTCTGCGGGTGATATGCGCTGCTAAAACTCAGCTTCGTGTTTGTGAGGCGCCACAAACTCCTCCAAAAATGCCCCACAAACCGCGCATCGCGATCAGAAACGATATTCAAGGGTAGACCATGTAAGCGGTAAACCTCACGAAAGTATAAATTAGCAACATTCACAGCATCTGTGGTTTTCTTGCACGCAATGAAGTGGGCCATCTTAGAAAACCTGTCAACCACTACAAAAATAGAATCGTTACCTCTCTGTGTTCTTGGCAGCCCAGAGATGAAATCCATGCTGACGTTTCACCATGGTCCTTCCGGTATTGGGAGTGGTAGGTATAGACCTGCGTTGGAGGATGTACCTTTTGCCACCTGGCAAACCCGACAACCAGCTACAAAACGGATAACATCTCGCCTCAAATGCCGCCAGAAGAACTGACTGGATACAAAGTGAAGGGTTTGATCTCTACCCCCATGCCCCTCGTTGTGCCTCTCCTGTACAATCAGTAATCTCAAACTACCCTCAGGAACACAAAGTAAATTACCTTTGAAGAGGTAACCGTTGCTCACTGCAAAATCTTTTCTCAAACCTGCGCTGACGCCTTCTAGAATAGGACCAAAATATGGATCGATAGCCAGTAGATCCTTCATCATCTCGAATCCCACAACTTCTTCTTACATACGAATCATCATGCTGCGTCGGCTCAATGCGTCAGCTACGCGGTTAACTGTCCCCGAAGTATGCTTAATGGAAAAGGTAAATTGTTGCGTAAATGCTGCCCAACGTGCATGGCGGGAAGAGAGTTTCTCCTGACTCTGCAGATGTTTTAAGGCATCATGATCGGTGTACAGGACAAAGTCATTGTAGGCCAAGTAGGAACTCCAGTGGTTCAAAGCTCGTACAACTGCATAAAACTCCTTGTCATAGGTGTTGTAGTTAAGTTTAGCTCCACTTAACTTTTCGCTGAAGTATGCTACAGGACGACCTCGTTGGCTGAGTACAGCGCCAATGCCCAATCCGGACGGATCACAATGCAGTTCAAATCCTGTATAAAAGTCAGGTAAAACCAGAATCGGTGCAGTGGTCAGTCTTCCCTTGATTTCCTCAAACGCTTTAGCTGCTTCAGGGGTCCAGCAGAGTGTCTTGCCCTTCATACACTCTGTAATGGGAGCCATAACAGTGCTGAAGTTATGTATGAACCGTCTGTAAAAGGAGACCAATCCGTGAAAAGAGCGGACTTCAGTGATGGAAGTAGGAATAGGCCAGTCTCGCACGGCTTCTACTTTCGACTGATCCACTGAAAGCCCATCTTTTGACACAACATACCCCAGGAAGACGACCGAATCTGTCATAAAACAACACTTATCGAGTCCTCCATAAAACTTCTCTCGCCTCAAAACAACCAACACCTCGCGTAAGTGCTGGAGATGCAGCTCTTCCGTGGTACTATAAATAAGAATATCATCAAAGTACACAACAAGAAATTTTCCGATGAATGGGCGAAATACTTGGTTCATAACCCGCATGAACGTGCTAGGGGCGTTAGAAAGACCGAATGGCATTACCATCCATTCAAACAGACCTTCTCGGGTCTTGAAGGCTGTTTTCCACTCATCCCCCATACGAATACGAATCTGGTGGTATCCGCTCTTCAAATCCAGCTTCGTAAACACAGTAGCACCATTCAATTGATCCAGTAAATCATCAAGGCGAGGAATAGGAAACCGATACCTGACTGTAATTTTGTTGATAGCCCGGCTATCCACACACATTCTCATTGAGCCATCATTCTTTGGTGTTAATAGTGCAGGAACCGCACAAGGACTAAGACTCTCCCGGATGTGGCCTTTCGTTAACAGTTCCTCCACCTGTCTGCGGAGCTCTTCATGCTCTTTTGGGCTCATCCGATAATGTGGTCGGTTTGGTAGACTAGCACCCGGTACAAGGTCAATCTGGTGTTGGATATCTCTCAATGGAGGAAGACCTGTAGGTAAAGTATCGGGAAAGACAACAGAGAATTCTGCTAAAAGCGGCCGAACTCGCTCAGGTATACCAGCAAATGGATCAGTACTAAATTCTTTAACCACCAAAAGATAGACAATCCCTGTTTCATGAGCATGTTCTATAAACGCCTTTCGAGCTAGAAAGTTCTTACCCGACTCATTTGATACTGCAAGGGTAGGTTTTGGAGAAACCTCTCTAGTTGGTGTTAATATGAACCTGACATTATTCCATATAAAACTGTAGCGGTTCCTCCTACCATCATATGTGACACTTCTATCATATTGCCAGGGTCGGCCTAGCAACAAATGACATGCATCCATCCCAATGACATCGCACCAAGCTTTATCCCTATAGTTACCAACAGAGAAAGATACCATACATCTTCTAGAGATACTTACCTCACTACCTTTCTTTAACCAGGCAAGCTTGTAGGGGTTTGGGTGGTCTTCTGTTTTCAGGGCCAGTTTTTGGACAACTTCTTCAGAGATAACATTTTCGCAGCTCCCTGAATCAATAACGAATTTGCATACCTTTCCTCCAATAGTACAAGTCGATTGGAAAATATTGTTCCGTAGCCAATCATCCCCATCACTTTTGGCTTTCGGCGTCAAGCAGATACGCCTTAGAACCAATGCCTGACCAATATCTCCTCCTGTAACCTGGTCCTCTGGAACCTCATCAACAACATCCTCTGGTTCTTCATCAAACCGCGGCTCGCCCTCCAGGGAAAAATCAGCAGTGTCAGCGAACAGACCCCTCGGGTGTTGTGGTTGTTGTCGTAATTTTGGACACTGTAAAGCAACGTGCCCTAGTTCATGACAATGGTAGCACCGGACATGTGAGGAAGTAACTGTGCGACTAGGGTCCTGCAAATTAGCACCTGTGCGCATAGGAGAAGCAGTTGGCACTCCTGGGTTAGGGCTTGGAATCGTCTTTTTGGGGAATGTCAATGGATTTGGTCTGGCAGTGTCTCCACCATAAGGCCTTCGTGAAAGGGCTTTCTCCAGATGCAGTGCGCGCTGATGTGCTTCAGACACATTCACAGGGTCGAACATATTCAGCTGGTCCTGAAACTGTTGTCGCATCCCCCCTATATAGCGAGATACTAGCTGATCTGCTGAATCAGTAATATATACACGGTTTTGTAGCGTGAAAAAATCGTTAGTGTACTCGTCAACAGTCTTTGACCCTTGTTTAAGGTTTTGGAACTGCTGATACATTACGCGGTTATAGTTGTAAGGCAAAAACGCAGCCCTCATGTGCTTCACAAACTTAGCCCAAGTTATTATTTTTGGCTTACCGTGCCTTGATCTGGTCTGCTTGAGCTGTTGCCACCATGATGCAGCTCGGCCTCAGAACTTAGTTGCAGCCAACTATACCCGCTTTGCATCCGGAACCTCCTTGAAATCAAGAACTTCTTCAACTGAGGTGATCCAATCTAAAAACTCCTCCGGTGCAAGACCCCCTTGGAACTCTGGGATCTCCAATCTGAATCCAGATTCCCACCGGTTGTTGGCGTTCAGATCAGAATCTCTCGGTGGCGGCTACTCAAAGACTTGGTCACGGCAGTCTTGTGGTGAGTATTGACCCCTAACTTGTTCTCGCCGAGGAGCAAACGGATTCTACTCGCGGCCGATCTCTCTCTCAGATCCCGACGGCTGGTTGCTCGAACCTGGAGCTCGAAAGCCGTTGGTTTGGTTGTTCAACAGCCGGTGTAGTGCTTCTTGTATGTCTCTCAACTGATTTCCCAACGAGTGCATCTGACTTCGAAAAGTGTTGGGCTTCTCGACGCGTTCGATTTGAGTGGTCGCATCGCCTAATTCTGATATCTGGGCCCCAAATAAAGCCTGTTTCCGTTTGTCCAAAAAGGCCATATAGTCATGGGCTTGTGCAACTACATCATAAATCCTTAATCTGACGCGATAACCTGCAAATCAACGCTAGAATATAAACCGCACAACAAATTTGGCCGAAAAAACGTATATAAAGAGACTCAAACTCATTATCTTTGGTCACAAACATGTCTTACTCAACCAATTCGGCTACCAACTTAGTAACCGAAAAATGAGACTGTGAACTAATAAGCTAGAACTCCGAAAGAGCATTTTTGAAACTACAGTGATTACATTTAGCTACTTTTAGGTTTTTTGTTTATTTGTTTTATATAGAGGTTTCTAACATTTTTAGAGTCGTAAAAATAATATTTGTTTTATTCTACGTTGAATCCACCTCAATCTAATGTAACATGAAAATATTATATTCTTCTGAATACCTAATAACGTTGTGGATATTCGTAATTTTATATTTTTTATCTTTTAAATTATTAATCGAAAGTGTTATTAATAAATGTAAATATATTTTGATTTTATTGTTTTTTATTAGTTTTTAGTAGGTATATGAGCTAGTGGTTTGTAACTTTTAATTCGTATGTTAAAGATTTCATGTATTAAAAAAAATATCCAATGAAAATATATTTGGGGTTTACCTAAATTTATTTTTGATTTGTTTGATTGAGATTTCGCTTATTAAAATTATAGATTTTTTGAGGGTCAGTGAGCATCCATGCTACGGATTTTTGTATGGAAGTAGAAATTTTTAAACGGTCAATAATATAAAACTATCAAAATATTGGTGTAAAGTCATAAACTCTAAAGAAAGAAGAATTTTATGTATTTTTTTCATTCTCTCACGGTTATAGTTATAGCTATGAAATGCTTCGGGTATTGTTTCTCATGTTTGAAAATCAAAAATATAACTTCTAACTTCACCTCTAAAATTCATTACGCTTAATAACATCATTACTCGATGGTCGTGTATCTTCAAGTAGCATAACCGAACCGAGTAGTTTATAGATTAGATAATATTGTATCCCTCAACATATTGCCCAGTAGATATTTACATAATATAGTCAATGATATTATTATATTATTATATGTAGGTGTAGTTACAAAAAAATATTATTAATTATATTTATTAATTGGATCATATTTAAAATCGCTCGGATACTCTGAATATATATATGGATAAGATATTCTAATTTATGACATCTTACAATCTCTCACTTCGATCATCATATGTACGAAATGTATATTCTGAATTGCGCATTAAGAGACGTTACTACACTAATATATTAACCAAAATATTTTATCATTTTAAGTAACAGTCAATAAAAGACTAAGAAAGTTGAGCAACGTCATGCGTGAGTGTTTTCAGATCAATCACATTACCAATAAGAATAAAATTTCAATTATTATGGTATATAACATGATAATCACATAACTATATAACCACTTTAGACGTCGATTCCTAATTGATCCACCATAACTTAACCGAATCAAGATCTTTGAATTAAATTTAAATTTTCAAAAATAAAGAATAGGGCTTCACTGTACCATATATCCCAAACTATTCATACAGTCCCAAAATGTGTAGCCAAGTTGGTGGAGTACATGAGCTCGTGAACAAAAGGTCATATGTTCGACCCCCTTTACAAACACTTTCTTTGTTGAGTATGTCACCTTGTGTAATTTACCTTATGGCGTTGGTTTGTGCACACTTGTTGAGTAGCAGCTTCGGCTTCCCTCAGAAAAAAAAAATATGCATACAAACTGAAATAATATACGAACTGAAAATATATTGTAACTAAATAAAAGTTACGAAAAAAATTATCACTAAATCTATACGTCCTCTAATTAAAAAATATTCATCTGAACGACATGTTCGTGAAAGATCTTGGATGATAATGCTTTGGTGAAAGGTATTCCGAAACTTTTAAGATTTCATTGTGTATGGTACTAGTTAATCTTGGTTTGTTTGAGCTTACTCGATGGCTTGAATTTGCCACATCACGCGAACTTGAGGACATAATCTTAGTTTTAGGAAATTTATAGAGTTTTATTTGAGACACGTATGCATGTTTTCGGAGAATTTGAGGAAGTTTATGTTGATCAACTATTTTTTTTTGTAATTCGTCCAAATATTATTTGGTATTGGTCGTGCCTCAAGGTTTTCTCGTTGCAACTAGCAAATTTTAGTATTCAAATATAAGAAACAACAGAAATGAGGAGGGTAAAAAAGCTCATAAAGAATCTTTGACATGTATTTAGAACCACTATTAGCTACAGCTACATCGAACTACATGTTTCTAATATTTTATTTGTTTTTAATAGTTTTTGTTATATTTTTACCTAGTTATGTTTTTTATCTTTTAGGTATTATTAACACAAATATCCAATAACTTCCTTGTTCATTTCTTTAATCAATGCATATACCTATCGTTGAAGTTGGTGACATGTGTATGTATGGATTTCTTAACTTGTTAGAAATGTCATCTAATCTAAAAAAAATTATTTTAGTATAATATTGGATGTTATATATTAATATAATTACAATGTTTTATGTATTTTAAGTTTACTTTAATTACAAGACATAAAGTTGTATTTCACCATTAAAAAAATAAAAGAAACATACAAATTAGCTTATGTGTATAACAACTAACATCGACCCATATAATAGCTATTAGCTTTTCGTTAAAAATTGACTTGCATATGATGTGGACACCCATGTCGACTTCACATGTAATAGAAGGTTAATTATAGAATTTATGTATCGACTTACGTGCAAACACTCATGTTTAAATCATAACAATTATGTTTCCAAAACAAATTAATATAGACAAAGGGTGACAACATTTATGGTTTGTTACGTACACCATATGTCGATAAATACCAATTAGTATTTTTTTACAAAAATTTAATGTTGACACTTGGCTTCAAAATTAAGTACTTTAAATGTGGCGTTAAATTAGCAGTCACGTGACGGTAGATCAATGGTCAAATTTTTAAACCTTATATTCATATAATCTTTAAACTTAATTATATTTCATTTCTTTATATATACCCATCAAAACTATCTGACATATCCACCTAAAAATATAATAGCAATGCAAATTTTGCATATCTATAATATGGAATTAACTACGCAAGAAGATAACCATTTGTTGAAAGTCTTTGTCATTATGAAGAGAATAAGGTTAGATAAAATAACTTAGTTTTTTTATGAAGTGATATGACGAATGTACTACATGTATGGTATGAATCGTGCGAATTATGCATGTTTGATACCACCGGAACGAAGTTGTGAAGAAGTCTCTATCAGGTTCAAATATTTTAAATTGGTTCCAAATTTTTAGATATTTTATCAAAATGCATATGGAAGAAGAGATGAAGGCCTGTTTCGTTAACCAAGCGGATGTGAAAACTAATTTCCTAGGAATAATGTTTATAGGTATAATTCTATATAAAATGTCGTGATATTTGTAACTCGTACCGCTATTTTTATTTTTTATTCTTATACTATTCTATTCTAATGTATTTTTTTTAGTTTTCAATTATTGTGTTTGTTTGCGAATATTGTTTATTGTTATAATCAAATTAAAACTTAAAGATTGTCATTAAAAAAAAGAGTAAGCAAACAAAAATAAGAGTAAGCAAACAAAAATAAGAGCAAGCAAAAACATAGTTTAGAAATAACAATAACAAATAGACTTAAATTGCGACCAAATCAAAGAACAAAAAATATTGTTAAAAATACAGTTTTTTAACCTTTGATAAGGTCATTTACTCTTTTGATGGTTAAGTACTCCCTGGATTTGCATACGTTTGGAAATCATATCATATTATGAATTAATTCAAAAAACCATATTTTTTACAAAACTGGTTCCAACCGGTGTGAACAAGAGGTATAGGTGCGTTTGAATGGATATTAACCTGTAAATTGATAACGAACAATATTAAAGATTGTTTTGCTATGAACTTAATAAAATACTAAAATCGTAAATTTACTTACGTCGATGAAATAATTCCAGTTCATGATGAAATTGATAACAAACCTCTTTTTTTCTCTAAGAAAAGGCAAAACACCTGTTAAAGGTAAAATCGTTGACGAGCCATATAGACTAAAAATATACACAATAGAATTAAACACGATCGTAACGACAAAACAAATATCTGCAGTAGAATCCAGTTTTTAAAGTCGACAATTAAATGAATACATTTTGGTGAGGTTTATTTTGCATTGAGGGTAATTTTTTATAGTTTTTTGGAAAGTGTGTAGAGTATTAAATGTTTTAGGTGTTTAGTAGTGAGAGATTTGAGCTGCCTACTTGTATTAAATGTTCATTACCCTCATTAATGAAAGTGGTTGGGGTATTTATACCCTTAATTAAGGACTCATGGGCTTTCGGGTCAAATTATGGAACCGGGTCAAGTTTAAGGACCCATTTTACTTATTAAGCTAATTAGCACATAGCTTAGTCAAAAAGTGCTTAGTTATTTCTTTACTTTTGTCGTGTCCGGATAGTTCAGTGGCAAGTGAAGTCCGAATTTCCCTTGTCCGGATAACACAGGGAGTTGTGACTGAATAATCCGAACTCATTAGTAGTCCATTTTTTAGGCCTTGTAAAAAATCTTTGACAGGACCAAAAAAAATTTACTTAGTCAGTGACGACGTTTTCCGACCCGCTTGTGTATCCAGCTTGAAGCTTGTCTGAACTTACTTTTTCCCAGAATTCTAAGAGTCTTCTTTTAGATCGTGGAACACGTGTCACAATCTGATTCGGCCTGTCAGCCATTTTTTACCTAGATTGGCGCTCCCACTAAACCTAAAAAGTAACCTATGCATTTAATTCTCCCCGAGTCTGCACCGTCTCTAATCATTGCAAAACCCATTTAACTCCTCATAGGTATTAGTTACCTTTTTCTACTAATATATAAACCATTTTTTCACTATTTCATTATCTTCATCACTCAAAAACCTTATAGAGAGCTTTCTACCCTTTCTCTTAAACTTGTTCTTGGATAGTTTTATGCTCACGGCTACAAACGCTCTTGTAAAAGACGGCTGGTTGAACTTGTCTGAGTTAGAGAAAGCAAGGAAAGTCGAAAGGAAGAAGCGTATCACTGGTGGTCTCCCGGTCTCCCCAAGTGAAAAGTTTGGTGAACTACCCCACAAAACTGACCAAGGGTCATCCTCCACCAGAAACCCAAAACCTAAACAGTTGTTCAAACCAAGCCTCTCTTTAGTTCCATCAGGTTCTTCTGTTCAGGAGTCCCAACCCTCTATTACCCAGGAAAGAGCAGTATCGAGTGTTAGAAAACCCTCCCCTTTCATAGCTATGGGCTCGGATATTGAAAAGTCTCCAGAAAAATCAACTCCACGCTGGACAACTCGTTTGGTGAAGGCCTAAGCAACTGCCTCACTATCAAAACCCTCCAAATCGGAGGCCTCTAAAGAAACATCCAAAGATAAACCCTCCGGATCAGAGGTGTCTGTAAGACCTCCACAAGATAAGCCCTCCGGATCAGAGGCATCCAAAGTAACCTCCCAAGCGAAGTCCTCCGGAGGTCAGCTTTAACTGGGTATCAGGCTTTTGGAAACAACTGGCGCTCATTCATCCGAAGAGCTTTTGGTGTCAGAAACTGTTCCCCTCCTATCTACAACTACTGTTAGACCTTCCACAGTGATGGAAGAAGTGAGGGAGGACAACATTGAAGAGGCCCCTTCGAAACTGAAGCCTCATGACAAACTGGGGATGTTGCCTCTGTCAGGAAAGGCAAAGGCAAAGTAAAAGTTGGTGTGGCTCATCCGGATCTCCAGGAATGCTTGGAGGGCAAGGTAGGGCCTTGCTTTAAGAATGTTAACGTTAAATATTTGTTGGCTATGCAGAACATAAATTATGTCTGTACTCATACTGCTGATCTGGGACGGATCCGGACAAAGTGGGGGATCCCAGAGTCAGTGAAGGTGAGAATACATGTCCCTCTGGAGACTCCGATGGATTGAAAACTTAATGAAGTGGTCATTTGTACCAAACTGCTAAACTGGGAGCTCAGGCTCCCCTTAGATCCAGAGATCGTCGTGTACTTCCACCTGGTAAAGCTTTTCCCAAGCTAATTAAGTCCAAATGTTTGGTACTTCATCCTTGCTTGCATAATGGCATCAAGGCTGTCCAAAATCCCTCTCGCTATGGAGCAATTTGTCGTTGTGGCAAGTCTATGCAAGAATCACCACATCCCATTCTACCATCACAACATGGGAAATGACTTCAAAGTGGTAGACGACTTACTGGAATCAGAGAAGAATTAGAGAACTCAGTTCTTATTCATCAGTGGGTCATGGGAAAATGGGAGGAAGATCAACCCTAGTATGCTAACTAGTAGATGGAAGAGTACGGGTAAGCTCTTCAATTTTGTTTTTCATGTTCTTCTTTTCACTTCACAAATATTCCACTCCTGAATTATTCATCACTTCTATTTCAGTGTTGCCAAAGGAGTATACCGGATATCTAGAGGGGGAGCAGACTATATGTGCCAAACTGAATGCGTGGGCTGCAGAGCGTTGGGGAAATTCTTTCCACAACTGCTTTACCTCAGGAAATATGGTGAGATCCCATCTATGGAATACCACAGGTCGGAGAGATCTTACATGGGAAGAATTGACCAAACCCCCTCCTCCAGGTGTCATCCTCAAACGAACAGAAGGGACCGGAGGAGGGATTGATGGAGTAGACATCAGTGCCCTCCAAGGCATTGATCTTTACTTCAACGACTCTGAGAAAGATGACTTCGCTGGCCCCTATCGTCCTTCAAGCTCTTCTAATATGGTGACTTACAATGGCAAGTCGTACACTGTCTCCAGAGAGAATGATGTGGTGGCTTATTCCCTCCTGAGTCACATTCAACCAGTTCTTGATCTGGAGATAGAAGTGTAAAATCAGTCCACCCTTATCAACACCCTCAACACTGACAATGAGACTCTGTCAACCAACCTCCTCAATGTTAATCAAGGAATAGGGGAATTGAAGAAAGAGATTTAATAATTGAGGAAGAACAAGGAAGATTTATCGACTAAGCTAGCCACTTCAGAGAAGGTTAATACTGAGCTTCAAACTAAGTGCTCTGGTTTGGAGAAAGATCTTTCAACATTAAGGGAGGACCTGAAGACGAAAGATGGTGTCATCCAAACCTTGTCTGGTGAGAAGACTTCCCTAGAATATGTTGTGTCTAAGTTTACCAAGGAGAAAGAAGACTTGGAGAAGCAGCAAGAACATAAAGTTCAGGCCAACATTGATGAATATACCAACGAGGTGATAGACTTCGTGGAAGCAAGGTAAGCTAAGGTGAAGTCTGACATGGTGTTGCTTTTCCATGAAACGTTTCCAAAGAGGACCCTTGGTCCTTTATGGAAATATGTAGAGTATGAAGATATATCGTTCCATACCATGGCTGCTGGTGACAACACACAACTATGGCAGTGGAATAGACTCTACTACCGATGAAAAGGAAGGAACCGGTGAGAGTTCAAGTGTCGGACTTAGAGGTCTTAAGAAAGGAGGTGATGCAGGAACATCCGAAGGGAATAAGCCCTAAGGTTTTAAATATTTTTTGTGTTTTCTTAATTTGTGAACTACTAGAGTCCTTGGATGGCCAAGGCATTTTTGTAATAGTATCCGGTTTGAGTCCGGATAAGTCTTTCAAAACATTTAAAGTCATTGGATGGCCAAGGCATATTTTTTACTTTGGTAACGTTATCCGGTTTACACCCGGACAGGCTTATCTATCAAATTTTGCTTTGTTTTATGCTTCCTATCAATTTGAACAGCTAATGTTTAAAGATCCCCAATTATTTCAAAAGTATTTCAAGTGAGAGTGTTTAATATCTCTGATGACATGTATTTAATGGTCATCATTCAACCAGATTAATCCGATCTGTCAAAGATCCATAGCATTAAATCGAAGACTTGAAAAGAATTTTAGTCAAACCATATCGAACGTTTTAAGCAGAAATCATATTTTATTGAAAAAACCGGACACCTCATTAAAACCTCTATGCGCCACCATGGTAGGAAAGAGTATGTCCTCTAATATTTACATTGACTTTAAACAAGTAAATATTTACACAATTTTATTCTAGATATAACCTGAGGTGTTCAATATTTCATGGGTGCTTCAAAATTCTTCCATCTTTGTCTTGAAGCCTATATTTCCCAGGCTTAAGCTTTCCAGAGACCTCATAAGCGCCTTCCCGGTTCGGAGCCAACTTGCCAAACTGTTTTTCCTTAGTATGCAAGAAAAACTTTCTCAAAACTTTATCTCTTGGTTGAAAATCCTTTCTCTTGATCATGGAAGCAAATCTGCTCCTCATCAAGCCTTGATAGTGGGTTGTTCTAAGATGAGCTTCAACCTTTTTTTCTTCTATTAAGTCCAACTGATTCCTAATTGACATGTCATTGGCTTGTTCGGCATAGTTGTCGACCTTGTAAGATGGTAGGGTTGCTTCTATAGGATTAATTTCATCCATCCTATACACCAAAGCAAAAGGAGACTCCTGAGTAGAACCCCTAGGAGTAGTTCGGTATGCCCATAGCACTTCTTGCAATATCTTGGCCACTTTCCTGCAGCCCCTTCTAAATTATTTTTTAAACCGGACAAAATGGTCATGTTACCCACTTCAACTTGGCCATTTTTTGTGGGTGGAAAGGAAAAAAGAAGCAATGTTGAATGCCCCTGGAGGCACATAACCTCTCCATATCCTTGTTATCGAATTGTGGCCCGTTATCTGTAGTTATCTTTAGTGGAACTCCAAATCTGCAACATATATTAGAAAAGATAAATTTTATAACAGCTTTTGAAGTGGTTCCTGCCAGGGGAGCTACTTCTAACCACTTTGAGAAATAATCAATGGCTACAATAATAGTCCTGCACCCTTCGGACGCCATTGGTAAAGGCCCAACTAAATCCAATCCCCAATGAGCAAAAGGCATTGGCTCAGAAATAGACTTCATAGGTACTGCTGGGATTTGAACTTCGTTACCATACCTTTGGTATAAATCACACTTTTTCACCAATTTCTTAACATCTGACATTATTGATGGCCAATAGTATCCGACCAATAAAACCCTCCGGGTTAGAGATTCATAACCACAGTGTGTTGATCTTCTCCGTCGTGTAGTTCAGATAAAACAGTTTGGGATTCTTCATCCCCCAAACATCGTAGGAGAGGTCTGCTGAAGGATTTTTTTATACAACACTTTTCTTATCATAAAAAAAAAACCACGAGCCTTATGCTTAATTTTCTTGCCATGGATTTATCTAGAAGGCAAAGCCCCATCAGAGATGTATCGAAGGTGGGGAAATCTCCAATCTTTAGGTTGAACTACTTGTATAGTCAAACGTTCCTCCTTTTCTTTGTTCTGATCTGATTGTATAGATGGGAATTCATGTATATGAATCCAAGGGTAGGACTCATAGTATGATATGGTTTCTAAGGAATCTGCCAGCGTATTTTTCGATCTAGGAATATGCTCATAGCAAACATTTTTGAAGTTGGTTGCCCCCTCTTTAAGAACGAATAAGTATTTGATCAGTTGTTCCTTCTTAGCCTCAGATTGACAGTGAGCATGGTGGTTAAGAAGCTGAGAATCACTCATCAATCTCACTCTTTTAGCCCCACATGGAAAAGCTAACTTAAGACCAGCAATAGCCGATTCATATTCAGACTCATTGTTAGAGGCCCTGAATGCAAAGCGTATAGCCTGGTATAGTTTATCACCATATGGAGAGGTTAATCGAATTCCAGCCCCACAACCCATTGTGCTTGATCCACCAGCTGTCCGGACAACCCACTATTTTTTAGTTTTCTCCTTTGAAGCTTGTTTAGAACTTTGGTTCGAATGAAACTCTACCAAGAAATCAGCAACATATTGAGCTTTGATAGCAGTTCGTGGGGAAAATACAATGTCATAATCACCCAACTCCACTAACCACTTGGTCATCCTGCTTGATATGTCTGCTTTCGGAAGAATATTCTTTAGTGGAAAAGATGTTCGGACGATGATGGAATGAGACTGAAAATACGACCTCATGTTTCTGGCTGTAATCATTAAGGCTAGTGCCAGCTTTTCAAGCTGTAGGTACCGCTTCTCAACATCTATCAGACTCTTGCTGATGTAGTATACCGGAAGAGGATAATTGTCCACCTCTCTTACCAATACTGCACTTATAGCATATTATGACACAGCCAAGTATACATAAAGTGTTTCTCATTCAACAGGCTTAAAAAGGGTTTTTGGTGAAGACAAATGCTTCTTTATTTCATCGAAAGTCTGGCTGCATTGTGGAGACCAGTTGAAGTCTTTAGATCCTTTCAAGGTCTGAAAGAACGGAGCATATTTGTCTGAAGACCTTGAAATGAAACGATTTAAAGCAGCAAATCTTCCTGTCAGCCTCTGTAATTTTTTAATATTTCGAAGGGGGTCCATTTTTAACAGAACATCGAGCTGGGGTCATTAATTTCACTCTCACCCGCAGAAGGCCCCAATAACTGCTAATCTTCATTAGCTCGGACTGCTTCCAAAGTTTTAGGAGCAAGTGCAGTTGCATAACATTCCCTTGCTGTCTTTTGGCTACTCCGGACAACTCTCACTTGTCCTTGAACTGCATACTTCAAACATTGATGGAATGTTGAGGCCACAACATGCATCCTAGAGAGCCATGAACTCCCAAATATTGCATTGTAGCATGAGGGGCAGTCTACCACAACGAATAACACCCTGACCAACTTCTTGAAGGGCCCCTTGCCCAACAACACCTCTTCCTCAAATTCCCCGATTACATCCACAGAGCTCCCTGTAAAGCCTACAATGGTTCTGTTTGACCATTGAATAACGACCACATTTTTCATCTAATTATAAGAACTTAAAAAGAGAATGTTGGTTGAGCTTCCAGTGTCAATCAAAATTCATCTGATATCGTTACCCCAGATAGATGCTCCTATCACCACAGCATCCTCATGAGGCCCAACAATATCCCTTAGATCATCCTCATCAAAGACTATAAATGGAAAAGAAGTTTGGGACTGGTATGAAGACATGCCCCATTCCAACTGAGTAGCTAGATTATGAACGCGTATCTTCCTCAACGAAGGAGTGGGTGCTGTCATGGTGTCCCCTCCAAAAATGGTAAGTGACTCAAAGAAACTAATGAGTCTGGACACCGATTTGACCTACTCTGTTATGACCCCCACCTTATTACAAGTTGGGTCAGGTTCGAAATACTCTTAATTCCACATCAAATATTTCATGGATCACCACTGCCCCCTCCGGAGCCAATGTTCCTACGTTGTTAGTAAGGCCTGTTCGGGGAGCATTATCAAGCCTGTTCTCACTTCTTCTTTTGACATAGGAACCCAACTTGCCTCTTTCGATGATATTTTGCACCTCTTGCTTTCAAGCGATGCAGTCTTCAGTGTTATGGCCAATATCATGATGATACCAGAAAAAACAAGTATTATGAATTTCGCTGGGAGATTGAAGTTTTGCTGGCTTCCGGAAATGAACCTCATCTTTGGCTTTGTAATAAATGGTTGCCACATTTTCTTTTAACTCTGAAAACCACTATGGTTGGACCCAATGACCTCCTTTATTCCTAGACTGCTGGCTCTGAGCTTGATTTAGGTGGGATTGAGTCTGTTTGGCCCTGTTGGACCCCTGCCCGGTTTCTTTGGCCTTGCACCCGGACTGATTTTGGTTTGGAGTTGCTGGGGCAGACCTCACCTGTCTATGTACCCTAGTATTTTTAGTTTTATCCACGTTGATTTTATTTCCTATCTGGTTTAACAAACCACCCCAGGTCATGGCCTTCTTTCTTATCATTAAATCAGCTAGAGTCCTAGGGGATAACCCTTGTCTCAGAAAGCTATTGCTACTAGCTCAAAGTAATCATCTAACCCATTCTTGGTTTTTTCGAACCGACTTATATAGTCTTTTAATGACTCATTTGGTTCTTGGGCACAATGGATGACAGTATCTCCATTTCCCTTAACCTCTTTACTCCCAACAAACTGCCTTCGGAAGCCAACCCAAAATGTGTCAAAGTTTCTGATACAACCCTGAGGCAAACTGTTGTACCATTTCAGAGCACTTCCCGTAAAATATTGGGAGAAGGCCCTAGATATAAGTTTTTCATCATCATCAAAATTCATCATGAAGTTCTTGAACTGCTCCAGATGATTGTCCGGATCTTTACTCCCATCATACTTCTCCATTTTAGTACTATTAAACCTCTTAGGGAGGTTTCCGGACAGGATCTTGGCAGACAATGGTGATTGTCTCCAATTCCTGCTACGACTAAAGACTGTGTCTTCATTTGATGTTTCAAAGTACCTGGTTCATCATGGAAAGCAAAAGGATCAATCAGCAGCTGATCCACATGCCTCTGACTATGGCTGTGAGATGACCCTTTGCCCAAATGTCTTTTAAATCGCCCATGCCTATCTCTCTTTCTTGAATACTTCTTAACTAGATTTTGCTTCTTCCTAGGCCTCCCCTCATCACTGGTTGATGACAAAGACTCCTCAAGCCCAGCCTTGTTTGAAGAACTACTGGAGGACTCAGAATCTGAGCTTTCCACCGGCTTGGACCGGTGAGACTTCTTGGAATTGACATGGGTCTTTTTCGTACTTAAATGTGTCTTTGTTGATGGATCATTCTCCCTTGGATTGTTAGTATGGTGAATGGCTGACACCTTTGACTTCTCTTTTAAAGCAATCTCTACCTTTTTAATGGCCCTCAATGCTTCTACTTCAGCTCTCAACTTATCTTGTTCCTCGGTGGTGTGTTCATTATTTTCCCCAACCACCTCCACCATAGGTGGTAGAGTTGCTTGCTCGTTTGGATCCATCCGAACAGGTCTTTTTACTGGTTTTGAATGCTAGATTCAGGCACCTTCTTCTCCCACTGTGGTTGCCAATTTGGTGAGGTTTATTTTGGATTGAGGGTAATTTTTTAAAGTGTTTTAAAAAGTGTGCAGAGTATTGAATGTTTTGGGTGTTTAGTAGTGAGAGATTTGAGCTGCCTGGTTGTATTAAATGTTCATTACCCTCATTAATGAAAGTGGTTGGGGTATTTATACCCTTAATTAAGAACCCATGGGCTTTCGGGTCAAGTTATGAAACAGGGTCAAGTTTAAGGACCCATTTTACTTATTAAGCTGATTAACACATAGCTTAGTCAAAAAGCGCTTGGTTATTTCTTTACTTTTGTCGTGTCCGGATAGTTCAGTGGCAATTTAATTCTGAATTCTCCTTGTCTGGATAACACAGGGAGTTGTGACTGAATAATCCGAACTTATCACATTTGAAGCTATTTATTTCTTTATTTTTTTTGCAATTACCGTAAACAACTTCATATAAAGGTACGCCTGATATGATTTAGCTCATTATTAGTTCCCTCACATGAGACCATAAATGTTGACGGCCAAACAAAAAGAAATCTCTAGCATTAAAACCGTAATGACGATCCATTTTTATAGTTATTACCTCATAAATGAACTAAATCATAAACGGGGGAAGAGTGTCTTAGCACAACAAATATTCTTTAACTTCTTGATTAGGTTTTTTATTATTTGTATCTTGTATTATAAATATTACATATGTTGAATAAGTTTTCAAGTTTCTCATTCCTCAAACTGAGTAAAACTTCATCAGGATGGGAACCAACTATAGAAAATTTCATAACAAATGTTTCTTTGTCTATTTTTAACATCCTCGTGCTATGAAGTATTTTTAACACTTTCGCTCGCTCATGACTATGTTTCTCGCATATAACTCTTAGAGTCTATAAAGCAATTTTACCTTCAACGGGATAAACCTTAAGTATAAATGAACAATCATTTTTGTACATGCTTATTCTTCTCTTAATATTAGGTTTCTTAGATTGCTTCATATACGGTCCAGATTTTTCACAACCAAACATCAAAATTAAAGATCTATATGTCTTCTCTCTATCGTAAAAACTCTTAACTATTACGTATCCTATACATTTACCCATACTTTCTTGATTTATTCAATTTCATGTTTACTATATTCTATTCTAATCGTGAACTCATAAGAAAAATATTTAAAAATATTTAGTTGTGTATTAGTTTTGGATACCAACAAAACAAAAAATACGAACAAAAATAATTTTAATCATCAATAGCCTTGACAATATTTACATATTATGAGTTTGGGTTTCTTGTTTTTATTTAGTTGTGCATTAATTTCTCATCGTTACACAATATGTTTAAAACTACAAATTTATTTGGGGTCTTTCATATTTAACTAGTTTATTATTTCCGTCCTTCAGAGTTTATATGTATATTGACAAACTGGTTATTATTTTAAAATAAATATTGGACATAATTAAGAGAACGATGTCGCAAATTATAAAAAATCGGTTCGAAAGTTTTGAAAATCGGTTTGATATTTTTGGTATTACAACTCTAATATCCAAACCTATTATGAAATTACTTCACGCTATTACCAAATTAAACACCAAATTGTTGAATGTTAATCTCCTTTTGATTTTGTCTATCATACTAGTAGTATTAGGTGCTTGTGGTGGTTCCAACTACACACCATAAAGGCGGAAAATATTGATGACTATTAGTGGTTGTCCATGTATCATTTAGAAAGTTTTTTTTATAGTATAAGTCTATAACAACATTTATCACTTATCACATGTACCATAAATTTATTAATATATTACTTATAATAAAACTATTACGTTTATCATATATACTATAAGTATACTACTTACAATAATCATAATATAAAAACACTTATCACATATCCTATAGTCTGTAAGACTATAAATATACTATTTATATAATAATGAAAGTATAACAATACTTATCACATAAAAAATATATAATATAAAAAAATTGAGTTTTGGATGAGTAGAAAAAATATCACGTATTTTACGTACAACAATGATTTTTTATGAAACCGTGATTTTACCGTACACGTGTCAATAATGGACAAAAAACCCACCATATTTCGATAGGTTCTGGATAAAACATGATCCCACACGGACGACTAACATACTTATCCATCATGTTTTTAGTGTTTTAGAAATAAAAACATGTCCATGATCTATCACGGACAACATGTCTATGTAGACACATCGACTTTTAGCTAAGAGAAATTATCTGGAAAACGTGGTGATTGTTGAGCATAACCCATTAAATAATTTGTAAATGATATGTAGGATATAAAGCTCAACAAGTTGGAAAATATTTTTGGTGATTGTACAGGGTTGAAGATACATGAGTTGCTATTACAAATTTGTCAACAAATACTTGTTTTAATAGCTTAAGTTTTTGTTTTATCCTCTATATTTGCGTTTTTTTATCATTTTTAAGATAAACAAAGATTTATTCCGTTATTTTACGTTGTATCGAACTCAATCTAATATAACATAAAAATATTTTAAAAATAAATAAACTTAATAACATATGTCGATATAGGTATTTTGGATTTATTTTATCTATTAATACTAAGTGTTATTTAAAATAGAAATATTTTAAGATTTATTCTTTTTATTCTTTTTTCATATATATATGAACGAGTGGTTATAAATATTAAACTAATTGGGAATTTATTATTCAGTTTCGTATTCATACATAAATTTTTTTATGTATTTAGAAAACTAATCTAATCGACAAATATGTGGTGAATTATTGGAATTCATAATCAATTGGTTCAGTTGTGGTAACGTTTATGAAGGTTGCGGATCTCATGAGAAACCACAAGCATCCGCACTAAATATTTCTTTTTAAAATAAGTAGTAATATTTAAACATTCAATGATATGAAACTATCACTCTAGTATATTGATATGAAATCATAAATCCTAAACGGAAAGATAAGAAGATGCATTATTTTCTTTGTCTAACGGTTATAGCTATGAAAATATTAAGTGATTAGAGTTTATCATTTAAGAAAATATATATAGCTTATAACTTCACTTCTAAAGTTCATTACGGTTAATAACTTTGTTACTCGATAGTATCATTTCCAAAACATCATATCCATTATTGGGGTCATGGAACCCAATCATTTATATATTAGATAATAAAACTTTCTCTTATGGTGCATACTAACCCAACATATATTTATAATAGAACTCTCTCTTATGGTGCATACTAACCCAACATATATTTAGATAATACAATCAATGATACTATTATATTATTCTCATAGGTTTGATTACGAAGTATTTATGAGTCATTATCTTTATTAGTCGGATCGTATTTAACATTAGCTTGGATATTTTAAATATACATGGATGGGAAATTGAAATCTAGGATATCATTGTTAGCTATATAGTCTATTAGTTGTTTGACTCACTAACCCATTAGTTTGTTATTTTATATATTTTTAACTTAAAGATTTTGTAAAATACACTATTCAAGTTGATAAAAAACCTTACCTTCATAATATCAAAGCTTTGTCTAATCCGTATTTGATATGATTTGAAGAAAAAAATAAAAGACTCAACGTGATATAATTTTTTTTTGTTAAAGTTTTTTATTTGGGATGATAAAAACACGGTTTTAATTTATTAGCTTTATAATTGATTTTATTATACAATAAGTATGGGCTTAATTTGTTTGCATATTCATTAATTTGATTCAACGACGATGGAAGTTTAATCGGTATGTCTAATTTGATTCAACGACGATGGAAGTTTAATCGGTATGTCTTATTTGATAGCGAAAGGTTAATTGATTGCACAAGTGTCAAGGTTTGCATCATGTTGTTTGCTAAAATGTTAATTGATCTCTCTAAGTTTAAAATTATATATTCAAATCAAGATTGACTTGTATTCAAAATAAAAAGGAGTTCAGATACTAGGTGTTATTAATTTAATTTGATTTCTCAAGTTTTTTAGAAAGGAGTCTCTCGGTCTTTATTGTTCATTTAATCTACTTCATTTCTTAACTTAATTTGATTTTTAAAAAAATTTAAGATTGAATTCTGATTTTTAATTTTCGATTTCGATTTGGATTTCGATTGAATTTTCGATTTGATTTTGATGCTGACTACGATTGCAATTTTGATTTTATTGAGATTTGTATTTGATTTTGATGGTGACTACGATTGCAAGTGGGATTTGATTGAGATTTTTATTTGATTTTGATTTGGATGTGGTATCTCTCGATAGTTTAATTATATTCAATTAAAGCTTGTAAATTTCTATTATAAATATGACACGAAAATATGACTCTTTACAGTTTACAGCATCTACATTAATAAGAAGAACTTTGTCATGTTTGCGTCTATTTATTATTCATGTATGTCTTTGTCTTCCATTCATGTATGCATTCATCGGTGTAGATTTTGAATTCTGATGCGTCTTATCATAGGTTCACCTTGCGTATCACACTTAGTTTTTCGTCTCCTATTTCACTCATTTATGTTTTTCATTAAGTGCTACAATAATATAGATAAAGGGTGTTGGTTTTATTCTTCCGAATCATATATTTATCTATGATGTTTACTATTTTTTCAACTTTACTTTGAATCTTGTCTTAGTCAGTTTTTATGTAAAGTTGTTTATTGGATCTTCTTATCTGAATTTATTTTGTTATAGAAGATCAACGTACTCATAGGGTAATTGGAACAAACCGTTGAATGGGGTAACCCTCTGTTTGGGATGAACTCAAAGTGACTTGTGTTACTACCTTTGGTGTTAATTTTTATTTATTTTCTTTGAGTAATTTGTTTCTTAACGTTTATATTTGTTATTTATGTTTGTTGCATGTGTATACATGTTTAAAGTTTTTAGTCTTTACAAGGGTTTTGGTAATTTTAACACTTATAATATATTTGATTACAGTGGCCGTAAACTGGCAAAATATTTTGTCTTACTGTTTAGTGAAAATATTTTTTGTTCTTTTGCTCATTTTGATATTATCCATTATGATAGTTAAGGTCCGTCCTATACAGAAATTGATGTTTATACTCATTATACAAAGGGTGGTTCGGCCTGTTATGCACTTTAGTTGATGATTATACTCATTATACATGGGTTTATCTTATAAAATGAATGACTAATTTTCTTGAAATATATAGAAATTTTAGAGCATTTGTTAGTACTTAGCATTATGTTATGATAAAGTGCTTCAGGTGTGACTTGGAGAGTCAGTATAACTCATTGATTTCATTTAGTTACTTGCATCTCATGATACCACATATTTTATCCCCCGTCTTCATGTCGAAAGGAAGAAATTATCATCTATAATAACTACATATATTTTAAGGGTTATGGTATTGGACATAAAAGATATGTAATTTTGATACCACAAGTCAGAAGTTATGTGTATCTCAACATGTCATATTTACTGAGAATGTTTCATTTTATGAGATGAAGACAAAATCACATGATATAACGAAGGAAAATATTCAGGTTATTGATGTTTTTTACAATTGAGTTGAAGAAACTAATGTTCCCGATGCACCAATTTATCAATCATCTACAACAGCTGATATTACTTCGGCTCTATCAATGCATACGTCTTCTTTTTTCTCTAATGAAACTACATATTTTCAACCTCTCAGACGATATACTAATACAAGTAAGTTTACCAAACTTTCATAGTTTTCTTATTCTTCTTACTCGACTCTGTTTTCATCTTTCATAACAAACATACAAAATTTATATGAACCTAAATCCTATAAAAAAAATTATTTCCGATTCTTTTTTAAAACATTTATGGTCGAAAAGCTTACTGTACTTTATCTGACTCGTACATGGAATATAGTTGAACTTTCACTTTGTAAGTATATTAATGGTTCTCGTTGAGTTCTTCAAATCCAAACAAAGTTTGATGGATCCGTTGAGGTACAAGTTTTGTCCTATAATAAAAGGTATTTGAAGACGTATGGTATGAATTATGAGGATACTTTTTCCCTAGTGCAAAAAATGATGATACTTCGTACCCTTATTGTTATTTCATCCATTTGCTAGTGGAAGATCTTTCAACTGGATGTCAAAAATAAGTTTCTAAATAGTTATGTTCATGAGGAGGCTTACAAGAGCATGTGAAGTTTTTATACTTGCAAAAGCTATATATGGTCTCAAATAAGCTTATTGGTATTGGTTTGAGAAATTCTCTGCAACTACTATATCACTTGGTTTATTTGTAAATAATCACGATTTGTCTATTATTTTTATAAAAAACTATATATAAATAATAGAAAAAATTACAAGTACTTCAGGGCATTCCTCGAATTCTGGATGAGAAACAAAGATGAAACAATTAAATAAATTAATGGATGTTCCTGATTATTACAAAAACATTAGACAAAAATAGTAAGAAAAAATGAGGGGGGTTCTAGGCTATTTAGGCCAAAGTACCCTGGTTTCATGGAACCTATAGCAGAGGTCTAATAAGATGTGATGGCCAACAATAGAACCCAGTGATTATGTATATTTGAAGATGACCGTGACCGCCTAGAGAGGGAGGTCCAGTTACCAGCGGTATCAAGCCAACAAGGCCAATCTGTGCTTAGGGAGGGCATATTTACTTTTCTTGCAATAATCTCCCAAAATAATCTCAAGTAATTGCAGTCAATCAGAATATGATTCATTGATTCCAGATTTTTTTCACAAAGAACATAGTATGGAGTTATAGAATATCCCCAAGCTAAAAGTTTATCTCGCGTGGTTAATTTTCCTTGGATTTCAAACCAAGAGATAAAAGACTATCTGGGTATGCTAAAAAAATTCCAAACTTAGGTTGCCCATCGGGCTTTTGGTGCTGATGGTTGGATAAACTTGTATGTACTAACATAATGTGAACTCCAATAAAAAATATCTAATATTAAGTAGATTTTGTTGGTTTGACCTTCTACCTGAATCAATCTGTGTGGGCTAGATCCACAAGCCATTAATAATAATGTATAAAACCATGTTTTACCTTGTAAACGAGCATACCTTATAATATTGGGACCATAATGGTCAATAATGGAGTTTGAGAATAGCCAAGGGTCATACTATATAGAGTTAGAGGTTGCATTTCCGATATCGACTTTGTAGAGATTTGCAGCGATGGATCTGAGTTTATGTAATTTCCTCAAACCTCAATTTAAGGAGGATATGATTATTACATGTGGTGATTTTTATGGTATTGGGGCATCAAAACGTGATTTGATTCATTGGTTTGCGATGAAAGACTCAGACTTTATATGTTATTGTTTTGATATTTAGGTGGCTTAGTCTAAGAAAAATTATATTATTTCTTAGACAAAATATATATTTGATCAGTTGGACTGAGCATGATTGTCTGATAACAAGATAAGATACACCTCTCTTAACACCAGTGCTTAAGATTCTCCAATTGATGGCATCTTTTTATGAGACCTGAGTTAGTATCGTACTCTTGTGGGTAGTTTTGTTTATCTTATAGTTACTCCACCTGATATAACTTATCTTATTCATGTTTCTAGTTAGTTTGTTACTTCTCCTACTTTTGTCTACTAGGGAGTTGATCTTCGTAGATTGAGATATCTTCATTGCACTCAGTTCTAGAGCCTTTTTGTTTCTTTCAGAATCTTCACTCGAACTGTTGGCCTATAGTGATGATAATTGGGATAAATATTTTCATAATCCTAAAGCCACCATTGTTTATGTATTTTCCTTAGAGATTCATTAATCACATATAAAAGCAAGAAACATAATGTTTCTTCCAGATCTTGTACTAAAGCTAAGTATCGTGCTATAACATTTACTACATGTGAGATTGTTTGGTCATGGTTGTCATAAGTCTATCTTACCTTTAAGCCTCATACGTCCTTATTAATGAGATAAAGGACCCTTATAAAAGCGTAGTAACATGAGGTATGTTGATAGTAAACAATTGGACAACCTTAAAGGAACAAAGTTACTAAAAAATCAATTAATTATTTAAATTACTAAAGCACATGTATCAATTAAAGGACAATATGATAATACATGTAGTACATTTTATAACAACTTCTATAACACATATTAATATCACATAAAGACATGTGTAATTATTCCATATATCATGGGCTAAATAGTGGTATAAATAGGGCCTCCAACTTTATTTGTTAGATATTAGATTCGATGGTATTGAGAGAAGTAACAGACGTAGAGTTTTTCTTGTTTCATGAGTTGTTTACCTTTAAAAAATCATTGGAAGTACTTTGTCAAAGGTTTTTTCACACATTTTTCGTTGTATTTGGGAAACACTTTTTAAAGAAATTTTTGAACTTATAGTTTTGACTCGCTCAAGAATCAAGAGGAATTTTTCTTAGAATTGTTTTGTTCATAAATCTCCAATAGTTATCCCAAGTGTCATTAATATTGTTTCACCAATTGCTGAAAGTGAAGTGATTCAACAAACTCAAGTTGGTAAATATGTTGTATCACATGTGGTAAAATTGGAAGAGTATGAGGTTCACTCAAGTTAACTTCTTAATTTGTGTAAATGAAGCAATTGTGAATGGTTCCAGTCCGTCTAATATTGATTTTCTTAATCATGAAGTGAAATGTGGGTGTTGACGTAGCAAATTATCAGTAAGGAGTTTTTTCACGAGTCCAACTGGTCTTTTCTGTATGTATTATCTCTTCAAAGGTTCGCTATTTTGAAGGTGATGTTTCAAATCCTTTTGTTATTAATATTTTAAAATTACGAATGGATGAGTTAAAGCAAGAACAATATAGTTTTAGCATGTTACAATATCAAAGAGGTGAAGAGGGACGTATAATGTTTTTAAACATTTGTTTAAAACCCTACAAGTGTTAGCATAAAAGGTAACAGAAAAAGAAATTGAGTATCAAGAAAAGATAGTTGTTAAGAAGAATAATAATGAAGAAAAATAAGTTAAATATAACAAAAATGACGAACTTGGAGCAGCGTGTCCATGAAGGGTTGATATAAAATGTAAATTACAAGTAATTTTGAAAGGAAAATAAGGATTTATTCCAAAGAACATCTTGGTAAATTGTTTATATGAAGTATGTAGAGATGGATTTATTTATATGACACACGATAAGATGATAAAAAGATAGGGTTTTTAGGTTGTTTGAGGTAATTTACTTGCTCAGTGTATTTATTGATAATATGTGTCTTAACATCCATCTGATGAAGGTCAAAATCTGAATGTGCAACCAAAATCATGATTGTTCTAAACATTTTTTTGAAGAAACTGGAGAAAATATCTCACAATAGTCAATACATTCACGTGAGTATAATTGTTTTCTCTTATATGAGCTTAATATCTTCCCATGTTGGATGAAGCATCATGTTTGATCTTAAATATTTGTTTGTAAACAATCAGTTAGGTGTAGGATAGAAGTAACTCATCAATAGAGGTACCACGAAAGCGTTAAATAAGTATAGTTGGATTTGTCATGACATATATAGGCAAGAACTATTGAAAATCTCTGGATGAAGCTTGGGTCGTGACTTATTTGCAGAGACGACTGCTGAAACCTAAGGTTCGAGACAAGCTAATAAGAATAATGATCATTGAGTCGAATTAGATATGTGATGACCCAAAGCAGACTCGTCCAAACATACGGATTATGCAGCAGACCGACCGAAAGCGTGTTGATCTTAAACAGGTTGGTCTGAAGCGATTTGTACCTAAGCGCTCTGATCCGAAGAGAGTTATTGAAGCATGATAGGTCGAAGCAGATTCTTTCTACTTTCTAGGTCTTCTATTTAATTGGGTCTCACTATTTTGATTTTTATATTTTGATTTGATTTATTTTTAATTAGAATTCATATTTAATGGATCTTCTATATTAATTATTTTTCCTATTAATTTGGATTTTCTATTTATGTGGATTCCTATATTAAAGGATTGTGATTTTATTACAACCGTTGAGTAATAAGCTTTAATCTGGAGCATCTCATGATGAATTAGGGTTTTCTCTAAACCCTATAAATAGAAAAATATTTGTTATGCAATGTACGATGTGGCAATGATAGGGGTGAGTACCGTAAATAGCATATTTCATGAGTGAGAGAGATAGCTCTAGGTATTTTGAGAGATAAGTGAGATGAAAGATAAACATTGTAGAGAGTCTTGTGAATCATATCATATTCGTATCAAACAATGATTGCACCTTGTGTTTAAGAGTCTTTCTATAACATATTTGTTAAATAAAATAGTGATTATTGCACGCGGATGTAGGATTCTTTCCATAATCCGAACCACATCATCTGTCTTGTGTGCGTGGTTTTATATCTCTTTATTTTATTTATTGTTAATCTTGATCATAGTAAATTGTTCATCCAAAAGATCGACAATCACAACTAGGTTCTTATCTCTGATGAATGAAAGGTATTGAAGATGCATAGTATTTTCTAGGTAAGTAACCTGTCAAGAGTATCCCAGATATCTTTTGGAGAATCCAATGCACGCACATGATCAATAAACTCCTTACCGATCGAATTTCTCAACGGGAATAAATCCTTTCCACACCTTACTTTCTATATCCTTGTTAACTCAGCGTTTTCCGGAGTATCTATCATTAGGAAATGTCTCGGTATCGGAAACAAGATCTCATAAATCTTGTCCTTGAAGGAAAGCCTCCATACACAACCGCCAATATTGGTAATTTGTTCCAACAAGCTTCTCTATAGACATAAGAGAAGTTGAATTACTTCCATTCACATTGATTTAAAAGTAATAAAATTTGACAAGATTTTTATTTCACTGGTAATGGAATCAAACACTTGATAGGCAGAGACCTTGCTCTAATACCATGAAACAATTTGAAGAGACAGAAAGTTTGATTTTATTACTTAAAAAATGAAAAACATGAGTTCAATACTTATAGAAAAATATGGTTTCCACTACTCCACTAACATCAATTAATAGTTACTAACATCAATTAATAGTTGGGAACTGTATGACTTCTAGTATAATTCTTAGTACTCCAATAACCTCATTTAATAGTTTGTGAATTATTTGGGAACTAGTTTAATGGAAACTAGTTGGAAGTGTATCTCTTTCTTGTAAGTGAGACTTCTAGTATAATTCTTAGTACTCCAATAACCTCATTTAATAGTTTGTGAATTATTTGGGAACTAGTTTAATGGAAACTAGTTGGAAGTGTATCTCTTTCTTGTAAGTGAGATTACAAAAGTAAAGAGCGCACATAATTTTCTTTTTCATTGTGATGTTTGTCTTCCAAAAGGCTACCAAAAACATTTACGGTATTTTGACCACCTCTTTGCTCGAGATTCCTAAATCCCACCTTAATAAAAAAAAAAAGTTCTTTCAAAGTTTTCGAGAATTCGATGTCAACTTGAATCAATATAAATAACATGTAACGAGATCAATAAAAAATCTTATATAATTTGGTAAGTCGTTCCGAATGAACAGTCAGAAACGAGTTCTAGAGTATTTTGATTTGACATACGGCGGGTTAGGGTGAGGTGGATGCAGCGTGGAACAAAACAAATATTCATTGTTCGACGCAATAGGAAGGACCTCAGAACCCAGAACTAAACACTAAAACTAATTAAGCATCTAAAAAGGGTCTAAGAAGTATCCTCTTGTTAAGAAATTCGTTAACAGCGAGTCTTGTATCTTCAGCTCCAAGACATGCATCAAAAAAGTGCACCAACTTATCAAGCTCCACATCTTTCATATCATTGAAAAAGGGTTTGATGGGCAAAGCATTCTCGGGCTGCAAAGCATAAGCGTTGGGATTATCGTCGACGATGACGACGTTGGCCAAATCCCTTCCGGTGGCCGCAAGGTCCTTGACGTATTTCCCGCCGACCTCGGTACAGGAATCGCGAAACAAGCGATGCACTATGAGACCTTTGGTGTCGATTTGATCAAGCACGGCCGTGGCGTACTCTCTTAGGCCAGCTGTGAAAAGCACGAGCTCGTATTTGTCTGCGATTGTTTGTAAAAAGTGGTCGAGACCTGGGCGCTTGACGACATAAAACATCATGGGGTGTCCGCAAATGATGGGATTGACGGTGAAATCGAATGGCACGTCGGGCATCTCTGAAGTGCAGTGGACAAGAGTTTCGTCGAGGTCGAGGAAAATGGTCTTCTTCTTGGGTGGAATTGGAATTGGAATTGGAATATCCATCTTGGTTTGCTTCTTTTTTATTTGGACATGCTTGGTCTTCTTCTTGGTTTGAATATCCTTGTTGGTTTGAATATCGTTGTTAAGAAGTTGAATATCACCGGTCTTCTTCTTCTTTTTAAAAAGTGAAATAGCATTGATCTTCTTATTCTTCTTAAGAACTTGAACAGTATTGGTATTGGTATGATCCTTGTTGGTGGGTGAAATAATGATGTTATTTTGTAGCTTGGATTGTTTGGCGGAAGCGGAGAAGAGATGGAAGAGACGGCGGTGGCAGTTAAGTATGGAGGTGCTTATGGAGGCCAACAACGAGGCTGCTATAATATCTGCCATGGTTAAACAGCTGGTTTGTTGTTGTTTAAATTTGGAGTTCCTCCTTAGGCGGTGGTGGAGGTTGACGTGACTGTGGCAGTGCTTTATGGGTGTCGTTGTTCTTATAACATGGGTACTATGGGTATGGGTATGGGTATGGGTGGATGTCAACGCTGACATTCTCTACTTGTTTTCTTCTTGGAAACCCAGGAATCGATACAAGAGGCTTGGTTTGCAAAATTAATGAAAGGAGATTTTAAAAGTCCGGTTCGGTTGATTAGGTTGCGAACAGAAGCCAAATGTGTATGATCAGTGTGGTTTACGACAGCTTCTGGTATATTGTTTCACTAATCTGTTGGGTATTATTTTGTTGTACTTCTTGTTAATACACCAATGTCTGATATGAATGGCTGTCTGTCTCTATTCCGTTCTGTTTTTGTTGCCTCATGTTCCCTACGTTTGTTTTTCTCTATTCAGCTAGTCCCTGAAATACAAGGACCTAAACAGAAAAAATAAAAAATATTTGTTTTTAACTAGGCCTGATTTATCCCCCAGATATAAATCTGAAGGCAAGATACAAGACACCGGTGGAATCTGAGGGACCATAATGATATTTTATCATCAACAGAATGTGAAGCAAAAGAGATGTGTTTGTTCCTGATATTTTAGGACAGTCCTTACGCAATCTGCTAACCGATAAAAGTAATAATACGTTGCAACTCCTTCCATAAAATATCAATTACTAACATACTATCATATTTGTCAAATATAGTCGATATTACCGCCTGTCTAGGGAAGACTTCTTCAATTATCTTCTCCATAATTTCCTATAAATAATTATTCGCCTAATTATATATCCAATTACACTTTTGAATTCCTATCCCTAACTCCTATTTAAATCATTTATCCTTCGCAAAGCTAAATATTTAAGTTTTAGTCATCGGCGCATACTGACTTCTAGTTATAAGAAATATTACATGCATACCTTCGAGGCTAATGTTCGTGGGTTGGAAACACTTTGCCTATCATGAATCACTCGAATTTCATCATATAATATCGGATTCGCTCGGAAGATACCAAGCTGAATAACCTGTCGTTATTCGAAGAAGAAGGCACATATTTCGAAACCATCGTCACTCTTCCACTTCGTCAACTTGGTTCTGAATTGAAATAACCGGTGGATAGACAGCATCCACGGTTTCACCGCACAATGGCAAAGAAAGAGATTAAAATCACCATAATCGTCAAATAATACATCGACTGAACTTGGTTCTGAATTGAAATAACCGGTGGATAGACAGCATCCACGGTTTCACCGCACAATGGCAAAGAAAGAGATTAAAATCACCATAATGTGGTATCTATCCGGATGAAAACCGTACAGAAACTATAAAGCACTTGTCGTATAAGAAATGTTTCGCGTCTCACATTCAAAAGTAGCTCAAAAACAGCATATCCACCTATTATTTGGATCAGTATCAGGGACATACTTGAGATCATCTCTACTGAGCCCTTTATCCATCAGTTATCTTAATTGATGATGATATGAAATATGGTCAGATTTCATAGTGATATCATACTAATCGGTGTTTGTATAACCAATTTCTAAATACACTTGATAGAATAAAAAACCTATCGACCTACAAAAAATTCAGATATGAACATTATTGGTTTTATAGGAGAATATGCGAAACTACTGAGAGAGTTGGAGGTCGATGTCTATATCAAAAGAGAAAGTTATAAGAAAATTTTGAATATCATATTTGTGGTGGTTGACAATCGTACGACTTACACTTTTATTCCGTAGTACGAATGGGATTGGGGACTGGCATTGATGGGATGACATTCCACCTTCTAACTGGGTAGCCAAATTATGGACATGCCTATTCCTTTATGAAAGGGTAGGTGCAGTTACAATATCTCCTCCAAAATAATTAATGATTCGAAGAAGCTGATCAGTCCAGATACTGTCTTAGTTTTTTCTGTTATCACCCCCACCTTATTTCGAGTTGGATCTCGATCCAGATACTCAGAGTCTACATCAAATCTTTCAAGGATCACCATTGCACCCTCTTGAGCAGATGTTCCAGGATTGTTCGAAGGACCTGTCCGAGGAGCATTGTCCGATCTGTTTCCACTCAGTCTTTTAATGTATGCCCCCATCTTTCCCCTCTCAATAAGGTTTTAGACCTCTTGTTTCAATGCTATGCAGTCTTGAGTATTATGGCATATAGCATTGTGATATTGGCAAAACCAAGTGTTCCGATTTTCTTTAGGGGACTGCAATGCCGCCGGCTTTCGAAAGTGTACTTCATCCTTGGTTTTATCATAAATTGTAGCTACATTTTCCTTTAGTTCAGCGAACCATTCAGGCTAGACCCAAGGACCCCTCTTACGTTTGGTTTGTTGGCTCTGGGTCTGGTTCTGATTGCACTGAGTTTGTTTGGACCGGTTAGACCCTTGTCCGGTCTCCTTTGCCCTGTAACCAGATTGGTTAGTGGCTGGAGGAGTTGTTGTGGTGGTGGACCTCACCTGACGGTCCACCCTCGTTTTCTTTGTTTCTTCCATATTAATCTGTTTTTCCACTTGGTTTAATAAGCCGCCCCAGGTCATAGCCTTCTTCCGGGTCACGGAATCAGTTAAGTTCCCAGGATTCAATCCATGTCTAAGAGAAGCAATTGCCACTTGCTCAAAACAGTCTGCTAGTCCGTTCTTTATATTCACGAAACGACTTATGTAATCTTTCAAAAACTCGGTTGGTTCCTACGCACAATGGATAATGGTATCCCTATTACCCTTGAGTTCTTTAATCCTAACAAATTTCCTCCAGAAGGCAACCCAAAATGTATCAAAGTTTCTAATACATCCCTGAGGCAAGTTTTTATACTATTTAAGAGCACTCCCCGTACAAGTTTGGGGGAAAGCTCTATACAAGAGCTTATTATCGTCATCAAAATTCATAATGGAGTTCTTGAATTTCTCAAGATGGTTTCCCGGATCACGACTTTCATCATATTTTTCTATCTTAGAGCTATCAAACCTTTTAGGAAGGTGTACGGACAGTATTTTCGCAGACAAAGGTGACTGCCTCCAGTTTTATTGCGACTAAAAATAGTATCTTCATTAGGAGTTGCAAAAATACCTGGTTCAGACTGAAGGGTAAAGGGATCAATTATCAACATTATCGTTTGAACATCATTTCCCCTCTAAATTGTATATTTGAGACTGGACGCCTTAGGGCACCTAATTTACGCATATAGATTTAGGGTTTATGATATATCTTTTGAAAAAAAATGATAAGCATAAAAGGCCAAGGCTTAGCTAATTTTTAAACTGAATTTTACTTTGACAGACCTTTACCTAGTCAGGAGCATGTACCTCCATCATGGACATAAAATACATGGATGAAAATTTTATTCCTTAAGAACAATAAATTTGAAACTAAAGCCTAGAAAAGTGTTGCATTAGAGTTCAGACATGTAATTTAGTTGGTTATATATTCAGCAAAAGGAGTATATAGGCAGTTCTATCTCAACATGCAGCTTTATTTATGCACCATCCGAATTCAATCAAGGAGGTCTACATACTAGTTGAGAGGTTGACAACTTTGAATAGGTTTATTTCGTGATTCTCAGGCTAGTGTTTAATTTTCTTACAAGTTTTAAAATTTCCATCGTTTATAGTGGAGTGAAGAATTTGACCAGTATTTTTACAACATCAAGGAGTTTTAAATGTCTCACGAGGTTTTGTCAAAACCTAAAACACTTTATAACTATTTAATAGTGATGAGTTCAGATTATCCAGTCACAACCTACTGTATTATTCAGACAAGGGCAATTCGGACAATAACGTACCACTGAACTATTCGGACATGATAAAATTAAAAAACACCTAAACACTTTTTGACTAAGCTATGTGCTAATCAGCTTAAAAGATTAATGGGTCCTTAAACTTGACCCGGTTTCATAACTTGAACCGTAAGCCTATGGGTCCTTAATTAAGGGTATAAATACCTCAACCACTTTCATTAATGACGGTAATGAACATTTAATACAACCACGCTGCTTAATTTTCTCACTAATTTACACACTAAACACTTCACAAAACACTTTACAAAATTACCCCCAACCCAAAATAAACCACACCAAATTGGCGACCACAGTGGGAGGCATCGGTGCCTGAATCTTGCATTCAAAACCAGTAGAAAAGACCTGTTCGGATGGATCCGAACGAGCAAGCAACTCCACCACCTGTGGTGGAGGTAGTTGGGGAAAACAAGGAATACACCATCGAAGAGCGAGACAAGTTGAGAGAGAAAATAGAGGCGTTGAGGGCCATAAAACAGACATTGAGGAATACACCACTCGTTGAGGGCCATAAAACAGGCGTTGAGCGAAAATAGAGGCGTTGAGGAATACACCACTCGTTTTCTTTGTTTCTTCCACATTAATCTGTTTTCCCACTTGGTTTAATAAGCCGCCCCAGGTCATAGCCTTCTTCTGGGTCACAGAATCAGTTAAGTTCCCAAGATTCAATCCATGTCTAAGAGAAGAAATTGCCACTTGCTCAAATCAATCTGCTAGTATGTTCTTTGTATTCACGAAACGACTTATGTAATCTTTTTAAAAACTCGTTTGGTTCCTCCGCACAATGGATAATGGTATCCTCATTACCCTTCAGTTTTTTACTCCCAACAAATTGCCTCCGGAAGGCAACCCAAAATGTATCAAAGTTTCTAATACATCCTTGAGGCAAGCTGTTATACCATTTAAGAGCACTCCCCGTAAAATTTTGGGAGAAAACTCTGCACAAGAGCTTATTATCGTCATCAAAATATATCATGAAGTTCTTGAATTGCTCCAGATGGTTGTCCGGATCCCGACTATCATCGTATTTCTCCATCTTAGATCTATCAAACCTTTTAGGAAGGTGTACACACAGTATTTTTGTAGACAAATTTGACTCCATCTAGTTTTTATTGCGACTAAAAACAGTATCTTCATTAGGAGTTGCAAAAATACCTGGTTCGGACTGAAAGGCAAAGGGATCAATTAGCAATTGATCAACATGCTTGTGGATGATCCTTTTCCCTGGTGCCTTTTGAGCCTACCATGGTTGTCCCTCTTTCTTAAGTGTTTTTTGGTTAATTTCATCTTTTTTCGGATTTCCCCTCATCACTGCTTAAGGAGAATGATTCTTCAAGCTCTGCCTCATTTGAAGAGCTGCTGGAGGATTCAGATCCAGAATTTTCAACAGGCTTAGACCGGTGTTTTTTCTTTGAACTGAGGTGAGTCTTTAGAGATGGCTTATTCTCCCCAGGGTTGTTAGTATGATGAAGTACTGACGGTCCGAATTTTTCCTTGATACATTTCTCTGCTTTCTTATGGCTCTTAGCGCCTCTATTTCATCCTTCATCTGGTCTCGTTCCTCGATGGTGTACTTCTTATTTTCCTTTGCTCCCTGCACCTCAGAAGGTGGATTATTTAGCCCATTCTGATCCATCCGAACATTTTTCCTTACTGGTTTTGAATGTAAAATTCGGGCACCATCGCCTCCCACTATGGTCGCCAATTTGGTTTGGTTTATTTTGGGCTGAGGGTAGACTGGTAAATTGTTTAGAGAGTGTTTTAATAATTTTGTGGTGTTTTGTGTTTAGTGTGTAGAGTATAGAGATAATTAAGTTGTCTTCTTGTATTAAATTCTGATCACCCTCATTAATGAGAGTGGTTGGGGTTTTTATACCTTAATTACTGACCCATGGGCTTATTGGGTCCTGTCATGAAAATGGGTCGAATTTAAAGACCTAATAGTTTTAAGTTGATTAACAAACAGCTTAGTCAAAAGTTAATACATTTGTCTTGTTCATATATTTAGTGGTGTGATATGGTCTGAATTGTCCGTATTCGGATAAGTGGATTTGCTTAGGTGTGATGACCGAAATCTCAGAACTCATCACCATAGAGAATTAATTTATCGAGCTAACATTAAATACTAATACGAGTATAAAAATTTAAATGTACTTTTTCGGAATCTATTACCCATGAATTCACTAAGAGAAGAAATAAATACTAATAAGTTATGCAAATATCGCAATGACATCGGTCATTATTGGTGTGGATTATTTTCGACTGAGGGCAATTTTGTTAGATGTTTTGTGGTATTTCAAGGGTATTAAATGTTTAAGTGTTTTGTGGTGAGAGATTTAAGCTGCATGGTTGTATTAAATGTTCATTACCCTCATTAATGAAAATGGTGGGTATTTATACCCTTAATTATGGGTCATATGGGCTTTCGGATCAAACTTATGAAATCGGGTCGAGTTCAAAAATCCATTAGTTTATTAAGCAGATTAGCAATTAGCTTAGCCAAAAAGTGTTTAGTATTCTTAATACTTTTGTCCTGTCCGGATACTTCAGTGGGTGATTATTGTCCGGATTACCCCTTTCCGGTTTCTACAGTGAGTGATGAATATTTCCGAACTCATCATAGCCCCTTTTTTTAGGTTTTTTCGAAGGTCTTTGGCAAGACCGAAAAATCCGTTTAGGGACTAGCAACATTATTCGGACTGTTTATGTATTCAGCTCAGGGTTTATCCAAACTGAATACTTCTCAGAAGTTCAAGAGTTCTGCTATGGATCGTGGGACATGTGTCGCATTTTGATTCATCTCACCAGCCGTTTTCTTCCTAGAATGGCGCTCCCACTAATCCTAAAAAGCAACCTCTGCATTTAATACTTATGACGTCAGCGCCGCCTTCAATCATTACTTTTGCCTTTGCATTTTCTCCTAGGTATTTGGTAACTTTTTTGCCTCACTAGTATAAATTACTTCCTTTTACTGTTTTACCATCTTCATCACTTTGTCATTTCTCCATTTCAGAGACTTTACTTCTCTTCTCAAAATCTTTCGTGTGTAGGTTTAAGTTCACGCCAAGAAACGCATTGGTGAAAGATGGTTGGCTAAATATTTCAGAGTTAGAAAAAGCACAAAAGGTTGAGCGAGAGAGACGTATTTATGGCCCTCAACGAGTGGTGTATTCCTCAACGCCTCTATTTTCGCTCAACGCCTGTTTTATGGCCCTCAACGAGTGGTGTATTCCTCAATGTCTGTTTTATGGCCCTCAACGCCTCTATTTTCGCTCTCAACTTGTCTCGCTCTTCGATGGTGTATTCCTTGTTTTCCCCAACTACCTCCACCACAGGTGGTGGAGTTGCTTGCTCGTTCGGATCCATCCGAACAGGTCTTTTCTACTGGTTTTGAATGCAAGATTCAGGCACCGATGCCTCCCACTGTGGTCGCCAATTTGGTGTGGTTTATTTTGGGTTGGGGGTAATTTTGTAAAGTGTTTTGTGAAGTGTTTAGTGTGTAAATTAGTGAGAAAATTAAGCAGCGTGGTTGTATTAAATGTTCATTACCGTCATTAATGAAAGTGGTTGAGGTATTTATACCCTTAATTAAGGACCCATAGGCTTACGGTTCAAGTTATGAAACCGGGTCAAGTTTAAGGACCCATTAATCTTTTAAGCTGATTAGCACATAGCTTAGTCAAAAAGTGTTTAGGTGTTTTTTAATTTTATCATGTCCGAATAGTTCAGTGGTACGTTATTGTCCGAATTGCCCTTGTCTGAATAATACAGTAGGTTGTGACTGGATAATCTGAACTCATCACTATTAAATAGTTATAAAGTGTTTTAGGTTTTGACAAAACCTCGTGAGACATTTAAAACTCCTTGATGTTGTAAAAATACTGGTCAAATTCTTCACTCCACTATAAACGATGGAAATTTTAAAACTTGTAAGAAAATTAAACACTAGCCTGAGAATCACGAAATAAACCTATTCAAAGTTGTCAACCTCTCAACTAGTATGTAGACCTCCTTGATTGAATTCGGATGGTGCATAAATAAAGCTGCATGTTGAGATAGAACTGCCTATATACTCCTTTTGCTGAATATATAACCAACTAAATTACATGTCTGAACTCTAATGCAACACTTTTCTAGGCTTTAGTTTCAAATTTATTGTTCTTAAGGAATAAAATTTTCATCCATGTATTTTATGTCCATGATGGAGGTACATGCTCCTGACTAGGTAAAGGTCTGTCAAAGTAAAATTCAGTTTAAAAATTAGCTAAGCCTTGGCCTTTTATGCTTATCATTTTTTTTCAAAAGATATATCATAAACCCTAAATCTATATGCGTAAATTAGGTGCCCTAAGGCGTCCAGTCTCAAATATACAATTTAGAGGGGAAATGATGTTCAAACGATAATGTTGATAATTGATCCCTTTACCCTTCAGTCTGAACCAGGTATTTTTGCAACTCCTAATGAAGATACTATTTTTAGTCGCAATAAAACTGGAGGCAGTCACCTTTGTCTGCGAAAATACTGTCCGTACACCTTCCTAAAAGGTTTGATAGCTCTAAGATAGAAAAATATGATGAAAGTCGTGATCCGGGAAACCATCTTGAGAAATTCAAGAACTCCATTATGAATTTTGATGACGATAATAAGCTCTTGTATAGAGCTTTCCCCCAAACTTGTACGGGGAGTGCTCTTAAATAGTATAAAAACTTGCCTCAGGGATGTATTAGAAACTTTGATACATTTTGGGTTGCCTTCTGGAGGAAATTTGTTAGGATTAAAGAACTCAAGGGTAATAGGGATACCATTATCCATTGTGCGTAGGAACCAACCGAGTTTTTGAAAGATTACATAAGTCGTTTCGTGAATATAAAGAACGGACTAGCAGACTGTTTTGAGCAAGTGGCAATTGCTTCTCTTAGACATGGATTGAATCCTGGGAACTTAACTGATTCCGTGACCCGGAAGAAGGCTATGACCTGGGGCGGCTTATTAAACCAAGTGGAAAAACAGATTAATATGGAAGAAACAAAGAAAACGAGGGTGGACCGTCAGGTGAGGTCCACCACCACAACAACTCCTCCAGCCACTAACCAATCTGGTTACAGGGCAAAGGAGACCGGACAAGGGTCTAACCGGTCCAAACAAACTCAGTGCAATCAGAACCAGACCCAGAGCCAACAAACCAAACGTAAGAGGGGTCCTTGGGTCTAGCCTGAATGGTTCGCTGAACTAAAGGAAAATGTAGCTACAATTTATGATAAAACCAAGGATGAAGTACACTTTCGAAAGCCGGCGGCATTGCAGTCCCCTAAAGAAAATCGGAACACTTGGTTTTGCCAATATCACAATGCTATATGCCATAATACTCAAGACTGCATAGCATTGAAACAAGAGGTCTAAAACCTTATTGAGAGGGGAAAGATGGGGGCATACATTAAAAGACTGAGTGGAAACAGATCGGACAATGCTCCTCGGACAGGTCCTTCGAACAATCCTGGAACATCTGCTCAAGATGGTGCAATGGTGATCCTTGAAAGATTTGATGTAGACTCTGAGTATCTGGATCGAGATCCAACTCGAAATAAGGTGGGGGTGATAACAGAAAAAACTAAGACAGTATCTGGACTGATCAGCTTCTTCGAATCATTAATTATTTTGGAGGAGATATTGTAACTGCACCTA